>JAVJGG010000030.1:9588298-9616347 GCA_035590195.1 Aviceda cuculoides
ATTCCCCCCCCCCCCAATTTAAATTGGAGAAACCTTCCCATGAAGATTTATGTTTAGTTAAATTCTAATTTTCCATCAGAGGAGGAAGTTCTGATAGCTTTTAATTAAAGTGACTGCTACTCACTGACACTGAGGTGCATCTCTCCCCATTCACTGACTTTCAAATGGGAGCACTGGTGCTGTATGGTCCCACCAGCACTTTTGTGACAGGCAGATATTCTGGTAGGTGTGCTGTGGCTTTATTCAAAGTTTCACAGGCTTCTTAAACTATGTGGTCTTTCCTTGTTGCTCTGAAAAGCCCCGCTTGTACAACAAGTTTTGACTTCTTTTATAGAAAACTTGAACAACTCTCTAAAAAATTGTGACGTGCCCTCTGATTAGAGGTAACTCGAATGAACTTCTGAAATGTATTGAAATTTGAAGGCATACTCTTATTATGAAATCTACATATTGCTTAAGAGAAAATAGTTGCCAGCTAAATAATTGAAATGTTTTGGTGAGCAAATATCATTTTCCCTGGGGTAGCATATCTTTAAAAAAATCAAACAGCAGGGTAGAAGAGTGTCTGTTTAAATGTGGCATTTTCAATTAAAGAAGAGCTGAATTTAAAGCAGCAACTCAATTGCTACTGTATTTCAAGGTACATGAGAAGTGACAGATGGCTCATTAGCAATTTAAAAATTTATTAGGTATTATCTCTTCTATTTCAAAAAGCAGCATGTTCACTTGAAAGTATATGCCGAAATGGTGCAAATTTAAGGGTGGAAGAGATCAAAGATATGATATAGAGGAGCTATAATTGAGGAGGAGTGCTTAATGTCTCTTCCTAACACACTCACACACAAAAAAATAATAACAAGAATATACACAATTCATGAGTATGTATTTTTAAATAGACCAGTGAACAAAAAATTCTAACTTTCAAGAAGGTTGTACAGGGAATATCTGAGTAATGAAGATGAATAGGATATTTTATTTGTGATTTAACTACCCATCATTACTCTTTGCACACTTTTTTGCTTGTCCCGGAGGAGCATCGTACCACTCACCATGTGAGACAAGATACTGGAGCAGACTCTGGACTGTGTAACGTAAGGACTTGCTGGGTGTTTAGAATTGTCTTACTCAATTCCCAAATGAAAAATGATCAATTGGCCTATTTCTCCTATCCAGCTTTGACAAAATGCTGGTAGAAGGGAAGAGGGGGAGTTTAAGAAGATTCATCAGACTGCTCTAAAACTAAAGGATAGAAAGATTTGACAAAGCAAGGATGTGAATCCAATCACTCAAAACCACCTTGACCAGAAACAAAAGCAAAGCAAAACACTTTGAAACAAAAATCTTAAGACTGGCCTTAGGCAGGTAGCCAACTATGTATAAGGAACTCAGCTCTTCCAGAGGAGTGTTCTGCTGCTATTGAAGGGACCTGAAAAGAGATTGCAACATATTATTTAACAAAGATGCAGCTGTGTCAGGTACATTAGTTGAAGCATTGTGCAACAGTAAAAACAAAACTCAGATTTAGATACTGACAGACAGTATAAATAGAATCTCTCCTGACAGTACACAGTGATCTTGAATACTACAATCTTTAAATTAGAACACTGTATACAGACAAGGAAAAATAATAAAAGTCATGAGTTGTAGTGGAAGAATACCAAATTCTCTCAGTTCACAAGGTAAAAGACCATTCATATGTTCCTGTACCCTTGGAAACTACTTGTGGACACCTGTAAAAAAGTAATAGCATTAATGGCCATTCTTTTTTAATATTGCATGTGAAGGGGAAAAAAGCATAAATTCAGTGTTCCTGGCCATATAAAAACACATGAAATACGTCTCTAAATAGAGTCTTATGCTATTCTGTTAACAAAATTGCAAAGAGAGCACTCTACCACAACTAAATCTGTCATGTAATTAGAATTTAAGATTCAGTAGGAAAATGAATGGACTAACATGCTCTCTGTAGGTAGAGGCTTCCACTAGTTGCACAGCACTGATGCTTTGTCTGTAGTCCCCCACCTAATTCTGGAGCTGGGACCAAACCCTTTGCCAGGACATACTTTACTCTGATGTTCGGCTAATGCAATAGCTTGAGGGAGAAATTAACCAGTTCTGCAGAGACAGACACTTCCTCACTTGTTACTCAGTACAGAGGTGGGAGAGACTTGTTGCCCTGATATCAGAAACAGGCAACTGGTGCCAGGCTGCAGCAATGGCTCAAACTTTCTTCATAGATGACCCTGTCTTCGGCCCAGTGCTTTGGCCTGGAGTCTCCAGGAAAATGATTGTCCTCTCCAGCTGTCAAAACAGATGATGAAAAGAGGCAGGAGCAGAAAGGGACACAACTGGTAGGGGTGCATGGTTGATGGCTTCAAGCGAATTATGCAAGTTTGGATTTCAATCTGTCTCAGTCCTTGTGGCTGTTGGCAGTTCGTTCATGGCCATGTGAACGTTTCATTTACTTTCCTAGGTTTAACAGTGTTTTGAAGGTTCTGTGAACTGAATAGCTAAGAGTATTGAGAAGAGAGAGTGAAAAAGAGTAGCCTTGCTTTGGTTCTGATTTTCTATGTGGCTCCAAGTAAATTACTTGCTCCCTTCGTGTTTTGTTCTCTCCCTGTTAGAAGAATAACAGTACAGGTGGTGTGCTGCAGCAAGATATACTTAACAGCATCAGCATATGAAAGCTACATTTTGTATGCTGTCAACTTTTCTTCTGTGTGACAAAAAGAAAGTTTGCTTTTCTTGACTTTAAGTTGTATGATCAGTGAAGCTCAGCTGTTCTGAAGCTGTTTTACAATACGCATTATTGAGAGAAAGTGAGCTTTTCATGAAAAAAAGTTTTACTTTTTCAGTTTCTTCTGGTCAACAATGCTTTCCCTCCACATATAAGTAATAGTACAAGCTCACTGAAAATGAACACAGAATTCGTGTACATTTGGAGAATCTGGCTTGTAGTTAGTTGAGGTTGTAATGACTGTTGCACCTCTTATTCACAATTACCATTCTGCTCCATAACTTACAGGGCGACTTAACAAATAAATAATTGATAAAAATACTTGTCAAATCACATGGAGCTTGATGGAAACGGTGGAAGGTAGTGGCAGCCTCATGGAGATGAGGTGACAATTAAGAAAGACACTTTTCTGTAGCTGAGCACAAACTGACAAAAAGTAATGGCAGAATAGTACAACTTCATCATAAGGGTTATCCACAGGACAGTAGTTGCAACTTCAGCCTCTGCCAAAGGTCTGCGGTGCCCACAGGTTCTTGTGGCTGACTTATTGGAAAATATGTGACAATAGTTTGTAAGTTTGTCCCACTGAGGACAGCAGATCCTCTTGTGCTGGGGTTTGCGATTGGATGTGCTACACTCCCCCAGTCAGACTAGCATTTACCAATCTTCATCTCAGATAGACTGAATACTGCTCGTCAAACATGTTCCCCAAAACCAGGGCATCTTCAAGGAAATGGCCATCAGGTATATTTCACAATGTTTTAGTTTTAGTAGAAATACAACTATTTGATTTCAGCCCTGTCTCCCTCTTGTGGCTTCCTTTTACCTGTGTTCAGTTTTTTACCCTGTTCTTAATAACAAATTATTACCCTAACTCTCTTCCTACTTAATCTTGTTGTAGGCTCTTGTTTCATTCACTAGGTGTAGCCAATTTATTTCCCAGAGGGAAAAGACAGAATTTAATTCAATAATTCCTGTTGTTCTATGCTTTAGTGTATGTGCTGAACAGCATTTGTCAGTTATTCCAGAGTTCCCAGTTGAGAGGAATATTATTTATTCAGACACCTACAGCTACAGTGTACCTACCAGCAAGTATATCTCCACAAAACTCTCAGAAGAATGTTGAAGTGATGCCCGAAGGGCAAAGTCTCTACAGAATTTGCTTTTTATCTTTGCCTAACAGGGTCATAGGTCTTCATTCTAATAGCTTCCTTGAGCAAACCCTGGCCTAAAGAACATACCGACCCTTAGAGGCAATTTATAAATAACATAAAGGCCAAAAAATGTTTTTTTGTGTAATAGCTTAAACTGGAAAAACACAAATTGGAAAAAAAAACCCTGCTTCATATGTTGGATTGCCTATTATTATGTTATCAAGAATGACAAGTAAAAACCAACAAAATAAGAGGCCTCAAGGAAAGATGAAATACCACAGGAGGAGCCAACTGTCCCGTTTGCCCTTCCCACCTTAGATAGGAGGACTCCTTATTGTAAAAGTTGCTTTGCTGGTGTGTCGAATTGTCAGCAGTGTCACTGAATACAGCAGAACTAACGTTACTTAAAAGCTAACGTGGGCAATTTGTTCCTAAATCACTGTCTGCAGTTTTTACTTAACGATCATATATGTGCTTAGTTTTAGAATAGAATAGAATAGAATAGAATCATTTAGGTTGAAAAAGACCTTTAAGATCATTGGGTCCAACCATCAACCATGCCCACTAAACTGTGTCCTGAAGTGCCTTGTCTGTGCGCTTTCTGAATACCTCCAGGGATGGGTTTTCATCTGCTAGAGCAGCTCAGTGTACTTCTGGGTCAGGTAAAAAGATGGGTTGGCAACTTTGCAGCGTGCCTATGCTGTCAGGTTTGGGTCCTTCATACAAATACTTGAGTTAGCTGTCAAACCTATTAGGCACTGCTGTCAGCATCAAGTGGCATGGAAAAATGCCTCTTTCACTCGGTGTTGATCTTGTGCGATCGCTTGGTAGGATACTGAGAGAAGGGAGCTCAAAACTGACTTGTGTGCCTCTCCCTGTGCATCTGCAGCATACAGGTATCTCACATCTCTAGGGAGTGACTAGGCAGTGGAGAACATATTCTAGAGCTTACCTATGGTATTTTTTCAGGCAAATTTTTGGTTAAAAGATCTTTCCCTCTGCAAACACTCTTCCCCGCCAAAAGTTAAAGAAGTCCAGAAAAGCCGAAATGCACAAGTGAAAAGGAAAATCTACTTGACAATTTTTGATTCTGAAATGCTGTTGTGGTACCCTGAATTTTTTTGTGTTCTTTCTAATCACCCAGATCTTCTTAAGAAGAAACAGAACTGACTTTTATTTTAAAAATAAAAGTTATGATTCATTGGCACAATTCTTCTTCCAGAAAGCACAGCTATTCTTCACCTCCAGACCTGCTTTGCTCAATCCAGTACACTCCAGTCCCTGTTCAATTTTCTCTGAATACCTGTCAAATTTTCCAACAAATTCATGGAATAGGATTGAGTATTGACAATTGGTTAAAAGAAATTAAAAAACCAGTCTGAGCTTCAATCTCAACCTGAAACAGGGCTGCATGTTAAAGAAAAGAAAGAACTAGCATGTGGTTGACTTGAGAAGAATGGAGATGAATATAATGTCAGCATCAGAGAAGTCCATTTCAAATAAATTGTTAACATTTCAAAGGTCGTTCCTTTTTCCTACTGCTTACTGATGCACATTTCATATTTCACAGAACTTGCATTTCTGAAGCCCATATTCAAACCTTTGTGAAAAAGCTTTGCAGCTTGCAGAGAGGACTGCTACCAGTGGCAGGAATGTGATCCTTGCAAGAGAACACCTACACTTGACAGTAACATCCGTCAATGGTGAAACTTTGAACTTTACCACCAATTTAAGCATAAAAGGTAGATTGTGATGAACTGAACTGAAGATTTCATAGGCAACATTAGATGAGTAAGCTTCTAAGTTTCCTCAGAATTTAAATCACGGGCTAGTTTTCAGAAATGTCTGTCCTTTATCTCTTTCTTCCCCTGCTTTTCCTCCTCTAGTGTTAGGACACGCACATACCTTGCAAGTGGTGGTGGTGGGTTTATGTTTTTCCATTACACTTATGGGACAGATCTAAGCTGGCAGAATGCTGGTACTTTTGCTGACTGAACACAAAGAATCTTTCACTTTGAGACACAGGGTGGAGTTGTTCTTATCAAACGTAATGAAAGTGACTGTTCATTTAAAAATATTTTTCTTTATATCAAATGTGAAAGTAAGGAATTTGAATGAATTCCCAATTCAAGACTAGATAATCATAAAAGAAAAATTAGATAGAATCTTTAACTGGAGTAGAGGAAGAGATAAATTTGAGCAGTGCAAGAAGTGCAAAGCCATGCAATTAGTTGTCAAGAATTGAACTCCCTGTTATAAAATGGAGTCTTTGATGTAAAAAGGGAGGAGATCTGTACTATGTGTCAATAATTTTACTGCTTTGAACTGCTTAAGTCATCCCACTGAAGACAAAATTAATGTGACTCCAGCTAGGATACATGGAGTGAAATACTAGCATGAAAGTGGAATATGAATATCCTTATATAAGGCACAGGTCCTGGATCTTGAAGGGCTCTGTTCTTGTGTACTTTGAGAAAGATTATGAACTTGAACTGCAGCAAATGTCAGGCAAGGTTACTCCAATGATAATAGAAGTGCAGTATCTGTGTTAGAAAACAAATTAGAAAGAGGTTTGGTTCTGTCTGCTAAACAAGGTCAATATAGTAGCTTTTTATAAATGTGTTCAAGCTGACTACACATCAAGAGAGGGGGAAAATGATCTTATACTAATACTGGCACCACATCAAATAGTTGTAAATTGGTCATGTATAAGTCTAGACAGGAATTTAAGAGAGAATTTCTAACCACCTAAATAGTGAAGATCTGGAAAGGTCTTCAAAACAGGGCAAGAAATCCAAGTGGTTGTAAGATGGAGCTTGGTAAGAAGAATTCTTGGAAGGAAGAATTAAGCTGGTGGCATGAAGGATTTTGTTTCTAAGGCAGTATAAAAGGAAACTGGGTCACTCTTTATTTATAGAATATTTGTAGCTGTGCATTCCGGGAGAGACTTTCTTTCTCCTTTAAGCAAAATTAGGTCCACCCCTCACCCATCATTTTTCTTTTCATTTTCCTCTGCCTCTCACAGAGGTACTGGAGGATACTGGCAGATTGATTTCTGTTACCAGCAGCAACAGATCTTTGGGAGATTTATGCTTCATATGCGCTGCTCACAGGCTTGAACTCTAGATGGATCAGATGTCAGGTCCCTCAGGTTAGGAGGATCATGGATTAGTTGTAGCATAGCTAAAGACATGTGCATGCAACTGGCTATCATCCCAGCTGCACTGGCAAGGGCTGTTAGGCGCAGGGAAGTTTTCCACTAGTAGCAGAGACCACTTCCAAGGATCACTAGAGAGTTAAATTTCTTGAAGTTGTATCATAAAGAATATTTGGGATATGAATGGTGTCCTAGTTGTTCCTTCTCACTTTCTGGGGTTTTTTTTTCCTCTATGGCACTTTACAGTATTGACTTTTTATTTTTCCTTTTTTTTCTTTTAAGACTGATATGATGTTGATTATGAGATAATAAAAATGGTGCAGTATTCATCCACAGATTCTGTGTAGTGTGGTGAAGTGCAATGTGTTTCCTGTGAAGCTTTCTAAGCCATACTTTAAAGCTACAAAATATGACCAAAATAACATGCAACAGTTCAGGGTGTAGCAGATTCCAGTCTGAAACAAGTATACTTTTGATATCTGGGAATTATAGAAGTAGTTTAGAATCATAGAATCATTTAGGTTGGAAAAGACCTTCAAGACCATTGAGTCCAACCATCAACCGTGCCCACTAAACCATGTTCTTAAGTGCCTTGTCTAAGCACTTTTTTAATACCTCCAGGGATGGTGACTCAACCACTTCCCTGAGCAGCCTGTTGCAATGTCTGACAACTCTCTCAGTAAAGAAATTTTTCCTAATATCCAACCTAAACCTCTCTGCCTCAACTTGAGGCCATTTCCTCTCATCCTATCTCCAGCCACCCGACAGAAGAGACCAGCACTCACCTCACTACAACCCGCCTTAGGATCGTGATCATTATTTTACACCTGTTGTACAAAGGCATCAAAGAGATTTTTTTCTATAAAGAGATTGGTTTAGGAAGAAATTATAGGTAAGTAATATGTACAATGGCATGCCTACAAAACTCCATCACGTATGCCCATGCATTCATGTTCATGTACATATGAGACTGTCCTTTTAAAAATATTTCTATGTGTTTTTAATGCTGTTACTTACTTGATACATAAAATCTAATTTGTCTCCAGTACTGTCTTCTTATGAGAGAAAATCTCCTGGTTTGCTTTTGTTAAAAATATCTAAAACCTCACTGAATAATAGCTGTTACAAAACTCCTTTGATTTTACATTTTTCCTTTCACAGTGTGTGGCTCTGTACTCTATTTCACAGGGCAATGCTTTGTTGAAAGCTGTCACTCTAAAAAGCAGTATGATAGTTGTCACTGATATCCAGAAGACTGAATAATATATACATATCTTACTTTTAATGTGTCCTTAACACATTGACTTTCCTAGCTGTAGGAGCTAGTAAAAAGAGAATCAGCATAAGGTGAAGCGTATCTCCTGCTGGGTGGCCAAACTGCATGAAATCTCATGCTTCATTAATGATGCTTCTCATACCAGCTGGTCAATGGATCATGAAAATGAATCAGAAGTACAACAGGGATTTTTTTATCTGGTTGTAACAGTCATAAACAATTATGAACTGCTGGCTACTACTTTTTCAATACATAATGATTTCATTGCTTTGCTTTAGCCATAAAAGAAACACAATATAATGTTTAAAGCTGAGGGAGTGGGAAAGGCACTAGCAATCTATTCAATCAACAGCTTTCTTACTTTGGTAAGATACTTATCCTGCCTGATCTTCATTTTCTAATGTAGACACAACATTCTATATCATAATGCGGCAATAAAATTCTTCCAGTCATACCTCACCACAAAGCTTTCACCTCTCCCCAGACTTAAGACAGTGATTTATGGTGTCTCTCTTTCTGGCTTTCTAGTTTAAAGGAAAAGAAATAAAGGTCCTTTAAGGACCCAGGGTTTTAAAGGAGAGTGCTTGTCACCTACTGAAAATCTGATTTTTCAAGTATCTCAACATCATCACCTTGAGGGTCTGGTCACTCACTAGTTACCTTTGAAACCTTTCAGAATCTATTGACAGAATGCTTCATGCAATGAACAGATCTACTGTAAGTCTTTATTGAGGACTCAGTTCATCTGTATTGAGGACTTGGTTCCTCTGATGTATGTTCTAAGGCATAACTGCTGTCCAGAGGAAGGTTTTCTTGATAGTCCTTACGTGCCAAAAATCCTTAAACACCAACTGAAGATGAAGGGAATTTCACTTTCTCCTTTGTACTCTAAGTGCCTGTGTGCTAGTATGTTTGACCATATGTCAGAACTTTATTTAATTACAAAAAAACCATTTCTCCAACTCCATTATATTTGTCATTGAAAGGAATGAGCTGCCAAACCACAGCAGACCTGTACTAGCTATGGTTGTCTTGAATATGAACAAAAACTCTGGAAATTAGGAGGGAAAATCTTAAGAAAAAGGCAAGGTATTAATACAAACACAGAAGAATATAGGACTTCCTTACATATCTCAAACTTTTCCTTTTATCTTTCCTTCAGCCCTTGCTGGATGTTCTGCTGAAACAAGAGGACTACGCCCTTGTCAGTTATCTGTCCAGATTTGAGTAAGTTGTTTTCCAATATTGACCTTCTCCCAGTGGCCCAAATATTCTGATCAGTTTGGCTTCTCCAGACAAGAAGCATCTGAAAAACTTTGCAGCTTTCCTTTGGGGCATCAGTTGTTTCTTTTCTATAACTAGTCAGACAGCTATATATATGACTCTTCTGTTTCTGTTGCCTCAACTGTTTAGCTGCAGGAATGACAGTGTTTACTTTCTTATGGCACAGCCCAGGCTTTCAGAAAGTAGGAAATTATAGCAGATCAAGGCTTTCACAGTAAGAGTGAGCATGTGTTCAATCCAACGGTGTGAAGCACTGTCTGCGAAAGGGCTGAGAGCTGGACAGTACATCATCGTGTGTACTGGCCTACTAGTAGTTCTGTGATTATCTGTCACTTAAATCTGGTGTCCCATGCAGGTCAGTGGGAAAGAAAATCAGTTCAAACATTCAAAGGGGTTGAGTCACTAAAAAAAAAAGGAATGATACAATTTTGGGGCAGAGGTTGGTTTTACTTTCTGCGAAAAGGAGAGAAGAATCAACTTAATTATGTTTTAAACATCAACCAATTGGGTTTGTCTTTTTTTTTTTTTTTTTTTTTAATCTTTCTTCAGAGCGGCATTTTGGTGATCACGCTCCAGTCCTACTTAATCCTCTAGGCTCCAGTGAATTGAATTTCTGGAGTAGGATTTCCAGTTTCAGATAGTACAAGATTCCCTCGTCTGAAATCAGCAAAGGAAGTAATGCCTGCCAGAAAAGAAAAGAATAGCTTTTACCCACATTTGCTTTGCTTAACTCCAGCTATGTATATCTAAAGATGATAAACCCCACATAATCTATGCTATTGTTCTTTCCTTCCCTCCTCTGCATCCTTAACCCTAAAATAAAGGTTATATCTTGTCTACTGGGGTTATATGTTTTTCATTCTACATTGTATTTGGATTAACATAGTTGTGGTTTTTTTTTCCTTTTGGTTTAGTTTGGAGAGATGTGCAGACTGCTGTTTGTTCCAATTCATCCTTTTCCTCTGATCACTGTGAAGGTCTGAATCTTATCATTTAGCTTCCACATTAAAGCAACAGCTTTTCAGCCTAGCAATCAAATACTTGAATGAACATTCAGCATGCTTGTCTGTGTCTTACATGAAATATAAAAGGCAATGTAACTGTAGGCCAAGTGTATCTTTCACACTGTTAATTTTTATAAGCAGCTACAGATCTTTATAAGGCTGAGTTCTGCATTTGGAATCACACACTGAAAATGAAATCACCTGTTAACGTACTTTTCTGGTTTTACTGCGAATGAAGAAAATAACAGCCAATATACTTCAGAGAAACACATTGTCAAAGATCAGCAGAAAATTTTGTGTCCAGCTGATAAGGGACAGAAAATCCACCTTTCAACTTTGAAATTATCTTGGAGACCTACATCTTCCCTCTGCTCTTTTGTTACTACCTGAGAACACCATAGAAAAGAAACAGTTAAAGAAGAAATCTTTGTAATGAAACAGCTCCAGTAATTTCTTTAGCCAGAGGTGACATTTTCAAACACATCTAAATGATTTAGAAATGAAACCAACTTTCACTTTCATTAACAGACTCATTAACAGGTAAGGGAAGTTTGCAAATGTGGTTTAGACACCTAAGAGGCTATGAAATTCTCAAAGGTTCAAGGGGTTAAAGCTTCTGAGTTTCTTAATATTCAAATGACTCATTGGAGTGGTTATAAAGAATTTACCTTTTTTTCTTCTAGCAAAGTTTAGATATATTTAAAATATGGTTCTATATTGTTCATTATTTCTGAGAAATGTGTTCTTTTTATTTTTTCATGCATTTTCTACCAAATGAAAAGAAAAACATGATTTTAGTTTGTTTTCATGAGTGTTTCTTCTCATCAAAAAAAGAGTGTTAAAGGAAAAATGTTACTAGCATTTTAAAATTTAAACAGCTGCAATGTTATTTTTAGAACACTGGGAGCATGAGCAAGTCAATTCTGACTGTTTTGACACGTTGTTGTCAGTGTCTTGGAGTTCTGTATGACCAAGGCTTAAGTTGACAATTAAGTCTGTATTTAACCTATGCAAATCATCTCGGAATGGTGTTATTGAGCAGTTACATCACCCTAAGGGGTCTTTGAATGTTTCACACCTTTGCAAATCAACCTAAATGAATTGTCGCTTAAATCTGGATATTGAAATCCTGTCAGATGATTCCATGTCATAGTTGAGAGATATTAAATTGAAGATTTTTTTCTAGAAATGTAGTGAGAAATAAGCCAAAGAATAGTAACTAAATACTTGCAATTAAACTTTATTGTGTTAGCCATATTAAATCATTGCTCTCCTATTTTTCAAATAGCATTATCTCCCCAAAAAATTATATTTAAAATTAGTTTGGATACTGAATCAATTATGTTTTGATAATAGTCTAAGAAATGGTTATTTCCAAATATAGCACTCCCACAGTACAATGTTCTAATAACATCTCTGCCAGTGTTACTCCTAGTGAGATAAGAACTTGAATATTTTGATAGTATTAGTATTTTGTGCTGTGACTCTTCTATCACTACTGCCATTCAGTGTGAAGGGTGCTCCATGTGACTCATTATTGCCATCTTCATTAAACAATGACATTAACGAACAATAGACTTTAAATATTGACTCTTTTGTGGATATCAGGAAATGAATTTATATGATAAGAGCTGCTTTTGGTGCTTTCTTGCAGCAGGTGGTCCTTGCTGAGTTGTTTTAAAATGAAATGCTGATTTCAAACTTTCAAAAGCTTCTTTTCTCCCTTTCTTGTCAAAATTTCTTAACATGTAATTTTAATCACTTCACAAAATCAACATGTTATGATGATAATTTAGTGAATGAGACTATAAGCATTACGGACATATTCTGAGGTGGTGTAAATGAGCCTAGCTCCACTCACTTCCATAGAGCTAGACCAGTTAAAAACTTAAATTTCACACTAACCTCAGTTTGGAAAAATTTGAAAGAGTGCATTTAAACACTGTGTTGAATCAGAACAAACTATCGAATCATGACTTCTGTGTAAGAAAAAAAACTTCAGGACCTATAATTTTTCAAACAGGACATGTAGCAGATGTTGAAAAAGCTACATGCTTAAATAACAAGGTGACCACTGTACGCAGTCCATCTGTGGATAGAGCACTTAATGTAGCTTTGTGATCTGTGCTTGGTTATGAACTATAGTTACTTCCCCCTTAAAAAAACATTACTTTTCCAGACTGGAATAATGAGTCTATAGTTGAAATTATAGTCCAAACATTGAGATTTACCCAACAGCTGGAGAGGTACTATGGTCAATGACAAGTACACCATAATGTTATAGTTCCTCCAGAGACGCAAGCAGTAAACCAGAAACAATGCTACGCCAATAAAATATCATTGGGGGAAATGTTAACAATACTAAAAATAATGGTATCTAATAGTAAATAATAATAACTGTAGCAACGTGATATACCACTTAAGAGTACCCATAGTGTGTCTGGGACTGGGTCAGACAGGTTTGTCTGAAAATACATCTCTATAAACACCATAGGAAAAAAACCCTACATGTATTTGGAATGTTTTAGTCAAAGTTGGTCCATGCGGTATAATATGCTTTAAAGTGCTACACTGTAGCAGAAAATTAATATAGTGTTCAACAGAATGCATGATACAATATAATGGTTAACTTGCCTGATTATCTTTTTTACAAGCATCCCCCACTTTTTATATTCTGATCTGCACTTAAGTAAGCCAGAATAATTAACATCATGTATTTGTTCTTAGTTCATTAGTGACGTTTACACCCGCCCTGTTAAGAAGTGTGGTGTTTTGGGGTTTTTTTAATGTTATATTTTTGCTGTCTTCTTTGTTGCTTTTTTATCATTCACATTTTAGGCAAGACAGCCACTAATAAAACAGTTCTATTATTTATCTCTGTCATTGGCATAATAGTGACTTTAATGAAAAAAGGGATAAAAACGTGGACATTGGTAATTACTCCAATCACATTTACCACACAATGCAGTATAATTCAGTGCATATTTATACCGTGTCCTTCATGTATTCACATCACAGTAAGAAATACACAGAACTGTCACTAAGCAGAAGTCAAGCTGAACGAATGGGGTTTTAATTTTGACTGGAAAATACAGTCAACTCACTGTTCATGATCTCATGTGGAAGGACATTGCAAAGGCATGTAGTAGTTGAAAGTCTTTGAACTGGTGGAATCAAGCTGGTTAGGAGGAAGAGATTTGAAGATGAAGCAACATTATCACTACATAAGAATAGGCTGTATGAATCTGCAGTACAGTGAATATAAATTGATATGAGCAAAAATAGGACAAAAAAAATTCTCCAACCCCAAGTTAATCAAATAGCTTAAATGCCCAAGATGAATTTGGGGGATATTTAGGAAAACCTGGACAGCAGCTGGTCACATCAATTAATATGTGGAAGCTAAATAAGGACAAGTGGATCAAAATGCCAAAGGCTTGAATAATGGGGCTTGTAACTTCATGACAAATGATAAAAAATTACTGATGTGGGAAGAATAAAGAAATATTTTGTTTATAATTTATTACTTGGCAGGTCCAAATCTTGATTTTATTTATATCTGCTATTGACATTATTTGAGTAGAACATAATTTCTCTTCAGTTATCAAATCTACATGTTATATACAATTTCCCCAATGTGTAAGGTAATATAGAATTCCATATTCATTACTGCTGTGTTGCTTTTACGTACTTTATCTTCTTGCAGGATTGCAGAATACTAGTACAGGCAACAGACTGTAGTGTCATTTTGAACCACCTGCTTTATACAGTCCTTTTGTACAATGAATTAAATTCTGGCCCCATTGAAATTAATGATAAATTGAACTGACTTCTGAGGGGTACAGATTTTATCCATAATATTCTCAATAGTATACATACACAAGCTTAAATTTAATTCTCTCATTAGCAATGGATGAACCACCACAGGCTCAGTGATTTGCTTCAGATAAACATCACAAAAATTTGGCTGCTTCTCCAACTATCCGTATTAATTGGCAAATGTGTAGGAAATCTCAGGAGAATTGACTCTCTCAGGAAATTTCTAGCAATTACTACATCTGTTTAAGTGAGAGGAGCTATCAGAATTTTGGCAGTTGCATGACAGTATTTGTCAGAATCCAGAAGAATGGGTGCCATACAAATATTTATTTTGGAAGGAAAATATTGAGAATACATTTTAAAGGACAAAATTAATCTTTGTATCATTTAGATAGTCAGATATTCACAATGACTTTTCATGCCTCTGAACTGATTTCTATCCTCAAAAATCCTGGGAGAAGGATTTGCTTAAAACTCATAAAAATTACAGAAAACTATTTTGCCATAAATTCAATCTTTTTTTTTTCCTGGATGGTTCAAAAATTATGTATTCAAGTCCACAGTCTGAAAATCAAATTAATTAAGAATTAAATAATCCTTTTTGTCAAATACTAAATGACATTTTCATGCTGTTTTACTACAGGAAATGGCCTGGGAGATGGTGAATATCTACAGCCTAAAATTCATGATGCAACCTTTTGAAGACAATTCAAGGATGCATATCTAGGACTACACACTGCAAGGAAATACTCATAACCGCCAATGTTAGAACCACCTACAGACTATGACTACATCTAAATCCCCCCCCAAAAAATGAGTTTAAACTGAAGTCTCTTCATATAGGTTAAGATGGTTAAACACTAGCAGAGATTGTCTAGAATATTCTGGGATCTCTGTCAGTGGTAGACTGAGAGCAGCCTGGACAAACTACTGTCAGGAAATGACATAATCCACAGCAATCCTGTTTGGTGGCAGTGAGATGAACTAGATCACTTCTAGATCAATTTTAAGTTATCCTATTAAAAAAATTAATGATCATGTTGTCTGTAGGAACGGCTGTAGGAAACCAGGTGGTTGTCACTGCACTTCACGTAGATGCCACTCAGCGTTTCACAAAAATTATTGTTCTGCCTCAAAAGTTCCCTTCACATATGATTAAGAAGAAGCCGTATAAGCTTTTAAATAGTGGTCAGATTCTGACATAGTAGAGATGAGTACCTTATTATAACCATTTCTTTACAAGTTTGTATTTACACACTGGCCAGTTCATTACAGTATATCAGCTTCCCCTTATTGCAACAAAGTACCATATCTACTGACTTAAACATACAGCCAAAAATTTAACTACTGTCAATAAAAAGGTCTGAAAAAATACAGCTTCTGCATGCTAAGCCCTTCATATAAAATCTTGCAGACAAGTCACACAAATGTAACAAATAGTATTGCTACAACAAAGACAAGTAATACTGAGCATTATTTGACCTCTGACTCCCTGGCATGAAGGTGATACTGAAATATATAAACCAACAAAGGAAAAATAAATATTATCCACTAGTCACAAACCAAATCACACAACAAAGGAAACAAGGACTGATATCGATCAGATTTTTTCCTTTTTTTGCATTATCCTCTAAGAGTGGTGACGCAGCTACACAGAAATTATTAACTATTTAACAATTAAACAGAGTAGGACAATAAGAAAGAACAAATCTAAAACCACCTTCCCCCCACCCCTCCCTTCTTCCCAAGATCAACTTCGCTCCCAACTTCTCTACCTTGTTCCCCCTTCAATCAGTACAGGGAGATGAGAAATGGGGGTTTCAGTCAGTTCATAACACTTTGTCTCTGCTGCTCCTTCTTCCTCATCTCTTTCCCTGCTCCAGCATGGGTCCCTTCCACGGGTTGCAGTCCTTCAGGCACAGACTGCTCCAGTGTGGGCTTTCCCATGGAATCACAGGTCCTGCCAGCAAACCTGCTCTGGTGTGGGCTCTTCTCCACAGGGTTATAGGTCCTGCCAGGAGCCTGCTTCAACGTGGGCTCTCCATAGGCTGCAGCTTCCTTCAGGGCACATCCACCTCTGGCGTGGTGTCCTCCATGGGCTGCAGTGTGGATATGCACTCCACCACGGTCCGCTATGGGCTGCAGAGGAACAACCTGCCTCACGAGGATCTTCCCCATGGATTGCAGGGGAATCTCTGCTCCGGTGCCTGGAGCATCTCCTCCCCCTCCTTCTGCACTGACCTGGGGGGCTGCATAGTTACTTCTCTCATATTTTCTCACTTGTCTCTTCTGGCTGCTGTTGCACAGTGTTTTCTACCCTTTCTTAAATATGTTATCACTGAGGTGCTACCGACGTTGCTGATTGGCTCAGCTTTGGCCAGCAGAGGGGTCCATCTTGGAGCCTGCTGGAATGTGCTCTGTGTGACATGGGGGCAGCTTCTGGTGTCTTCTCACAGAAGCTGCCCCTGCAGCCCCCCCACTACCAAAATCTTGCCAAGAAAATCCAATACAGCGTCAAAATAGAATTTTTCCCTGAGAGAATTTTATACCTATTGAGCAATGTAATGATGAATCAAAACAGAAACTCTTTCATTTTCTCAGAAGAGTAGCCTAGACATACATATTCTATATTCATTATCAACTCTAGCAATGAATTTGTACCTAATTGCACTAGTAAGAATGGGTATGCTTTTCCTCAAGTTTTTTACAATTTGTTCAATAGGCATTTCAAAATAAATCACCCTTCTCATAATCAAGAGGCAAAGAAATTTTGTAAGCTCTGAAATAAGCCTTTCCCTATCTTAACCCCAACAGTGACCAGCTGTGCTACAGTCAACTGTATCTCCACAAGAAATATTGTCTTGCAGATGGAAAAGACACAAAAGCATTTGTATGAGTACATGTCAAAGTACAGAGCAAAGTGATATATGTCATCAATAATTTTCAAAATTTCAAAGCAGTTGCAGTCATAGAAAAAAAAAAACCAAACCACCCAAGAATGAAATAAAAGCCTCAAGGTAAGCTGCCTTGAGGTCTGATCAGAGTACATCAGATTAAGAAGAGGAAAATCATCTCAATATATAACCCATAAGGTAGAAAATACTACCAGCCCACAACTAACTATTCAAGTTACAATAATTGAATTTCTTAGCAAGGGACTGTAGTAAATCTTACAAACTAAGTTTGGTATCATATACTATGCATATAAGATAAACTGGCTCCACAGGACCCTAAACAAAATGGAGGGAATTGTGACCACAAAAATAAAGTAAGTGAACAGAGGTGCAATTCAATTCTGTAACTGATAGCAAAAGCAATATGAAAAAAATAGGAGGGAAAGACTATTTTATATTTTGGACAATCATATGCAAGCATAAGTGCTTGATTAGGATACTCTGTTGGTTTGTGACATTCCTGAAACAAAATCCATAAGTGCTTATGAGCTCATTACTGATTTGCTAACAGTGGACAACTAGTTTTACTGTTTTAGAACTGCAAGATGTGTTGATCCTTTGATCAGATATTTATTGCTTCTTACAACAGAGAAAAAATGATTTTTTTACCAAAAACCAGGTAGAGGCAGCCTCTGCATACCTGGAGAGCTGACAGAGATCCAAGACTGTCTGCAGCTGGAAATAACCCACAGGTATAAAGAAAAGCCTCAAAGCTTGTTTGGATGAATCTACCTTCCCATAGAAACCATGTTGTTCCAGCTGTGGCAAATATAAGAAATATATTCACTGTTGCATCTTGTCAAAACAGTCTTTTAAGAACGCTTGTAGCAAATTGAGATAATTGTTAACCCAAACATGTTGGCACACTTTCCATTCACATTGTCCTACAGCAGCAATAAAAAATAACTTTTTCAATATTGAGATTGTTGTGGTAAGGCAGCAAAAAAGTAGCAACTACGATAATAGTACATTTGAGACAGAGACAGTGTTTCCATGTTTAGAACAATGCATAATATATCATTTTGCTTGAAAAATGAACAGTTTTGTTTAGAGTTAAATGAAAATTGTTAGTAAACCTGAAACCTTTGTTTTGTTTTGTTTTGTTTTCCTGAGAAAACTAAACATTATTTTCCGTCGGTGTTTTGATTCAGCCAGCAAAAGAAAAAGAAGCCAACTATTGAAACACATGTAAGTATTTTTTTCCTTAAAAATAATTTTTGAAAAATTTGAAATATCTTCTAAGTTAGCATTGCTGATAAATATATGTTTTGTTATCATCTCTTCAGAAGCTATCTTAAGATATATTTGAAGTAATAAGTTGTACCAGTTTGTGAAACAGTTTTCAGACTCCACCTAAAATTTGTGAAATATTGAAGACTTTTCCGAGTGGTATTTTTTAAAGTACTGACAGCACTAAGGCTCCCACCTCTGTCAGGCATTTAGCTGCTATCTGTTGCTTGTAGAGTATCCCATCAGGTTTCTAAGTTTCTTCCTGATAGTAAATTTCTGATTACAGTGTCTGTTGTCTAAAAATGCAGACAAGAAGAAGTTTGGGGACTGAGAGATTTAGCTGGAGGACGATTGTATCAACGAACAATGTGTTCAGAGTTCAGAGATGACTAGTCTGTTGCTGGTCTAAATAAAAAGATTATCTATTTTCTTCTATTTGATGAAATATAGGTTTGGTCAAATATTTCATTAGGCACTGGATGCTGTACAAGTACTTGCTCACCTTCCCTGAGATAAAGTTGTGCAATTTTACAGTCAGCGCACAATTTTGCATTGGTACTCTAGTTGTTTTATACTTTCTTTGTCCTGTGATGATAAGATGATAAGATTTCAAGGAAAAGCTGTCTCTAGTGCCTTTATTCAATGTGTAGATCAATAGCATCACAAGAACTGGCAAAGTAACACTGATTTTAATGGTGCTCTCTTTTGAATGTATCGCTGATGGTTTAAATCTGTTTATCTTGATCTTTCAGTCGTTGCTCAGTCATTGTATTTAGTGAGACTGGAATTAGGAACAAGAGCTTTGGCAACAGTTGACCTTAAAATGGGTAACAACAAGTCTCTGAAAGTGCCAAAAGTTGTGTTGGGTGAGATCTCCTGCCTTCCTGCTTCATGTCCCTGGGTGCATTCACATTCTTATGTCTGGCTCATATTTCAGGTTAAAACTCTACGTCCTAAGATTATCCCTGTAAAAATTCTGTCAATCTCTCAGATAGTCTTTTTGGGTCTCTGTCATGACCCACGCTGGACAGACCAGGGAGGAGTAGTGGGGAGTTCGGAATTCCCTTGGGCTAAATTAAGGTGAAATGACACCAAGCGATCAGCTGAATGTTTTATTTATGGCAGAAGCAGCCTGAACTTGGAAGGTGTAACAGTAGGTGGTGGGGTGTCTCACAACAGGTATTGGCATGAAACTACCTCAGTAAACCATGTAACCTGTGGTAATCATATACATCAATTCAGGGAATAAGGCGAGCCCTCCCGTTGAGTCAGGAGGTTCAGAGCAGCCCCCCTTGCTTCCTAGACTCCTCCTCAGAGAGGAGCCCAAGGCAGCTGGATCTGCTCCTAGTCCCAGGCTTGGTCATCAGTTTTGTGTCTAAAGGGATGAGGTGTAGGGATTATGAAAAAGGAGAGAGAATGAGAGAGAGACAGAGAGAGAAAGAGGAAAAGAAAAGAGAAAGATTTCACCAGTCCTGGGTCCAGCATTGGTCCAGCCAGTCTAGAGGTCAGTTCCAGCGGGCGCACACGCGGGACTCCTCGTGTCTGTGTCTTTCACAGCCCAGTTCCCGCTCTTTCTCACGTCAGTCACGCCCCTTTCGGTCTTCTGCACATGGCCCCTAAGGACTTACATAACTCTCGAGCTCGTGCGCAGGCGCCATTTTGGGGCGGTGGTGGCAAAGTGTCCCTTGGGTGGCCGTCAGCCCCTTTCTCAAATAAGCTTTATATGACCGTTGGCCATACATGGTGACCTGCCCCCCTCAGCGTATCAGAACATGGAACTGCGCATCCTCCACCATGCCTTCTCTGTCCTGTTGCTGACCAGCTTCGGCTTCTCACCTGCAGTTGATGTTATGCAGGTTCATTGTTATGCAGAACTTGCCCTACAAACCACAGTGTTTGAGACATTAACTCCTTCAGCCTCTCACAGTCTCCGCAAATCAGGCCTGGAAGCCCTCCAGCAATGGGGTACCAGCAGAACTAGCCTTTCGATTTGAACAAGAGCCCCCTCTACTTTTTGTGGTGGTGTTGAGGAGCCACAGAGGAATTCTGGCAGCTAACACTTCTAGTGAAAGTCTCACAAGCGAACCGCCCCCTTTTCTCTGAGATGAACATATTGCTACTAAAAGATAAAGCTTTCTAAAGGATGAACGCTGGTCACATAACAGGTACTGCTTACTTTAACACCACAAGTGCCTCCTTTACCACAATTCAAGTCCTGGTTGCTGTGTGCCAGCTGACTGAACTTTCCTGACTGTTCCCATTTTGAACAGAAGAACGGAACGTCAGGACCCTGTAGATTCAGGGCTCTGAGGCCTGGCTACGGCCACATGGACAGTTGAATCGCAATCCCTGAAACTGGCACAGCCAATTTTTTCCTTCACTACCTGGGGGAAATTGGCCGTAGGAGGTATGCCCTAGCTGAACATCACTTCCAGTGCTTATTAGCCATTCAGAAATCCCTGCAAGGCGCGCTGCTGTTAATTACAAATTAAAAGCAGCCAGTTTCTCATGGATTTAAAGGCAAAAGTGGTACTTGAATTCTTTCCTTCCTAATCTAAATCCAGCTAGTTTTAAATAAAATCTAGGCGGACCTGAACAGATGTCTCTCATTTCAATAAAGAATTTTTAAAAATAAGTATGTTCTATGAAATTCTGGAAAACTTAAAATTAAATGTTTTGTTTCAATGTCTATCATTCCTTGTTTCTAAGAAAATAGTTTCATTTGCCCCACAGATTCCTGTTTTAGAAAATATACATATTCATGTGAATTGTACCTGAAAAATCCTGCAAGTTTAATAAAAGCATTTAGAACCAAATCCTCCACTGGTATGAATTAATAATTTGCAGAAATTAGAATTACATTTACTGACATGGATTGTGAATCAATCCAGAGAGCTATTTGGAAAAGAACTTTCCCCTTGTCTTTATTATCTCAACAAGTTGAGCATACTTTTCCTTTGATACCACATGAGCAACATTTGAAAGAGAAAATCCTGTGGAAATTATGTATGCTGTGTTGTGGTCTAAGGCCGAAGGCTGTGACATTCAACCTTTAGCCTTTGCCTGTGTGTAGCTCAGCAGGAAGAATGAATCAGACACCAAGCCTATTCCCATCTGTGCTCTGCCTCTCCAGCCCCGGGGGAATAAGCTGAAAAATGGATGAATTGATCTTGCAGTGATAGCATGCGGCAGCTGCCATAGCACCATAGCTTTCAGCCTATTATGTGATGGACACAAATAAGAAGCTGGTTGCCACCACCACAGCTCTTCATCCAGCTGTGTCTGCACTGGAGGAGTCCTCAAGAAAATTTCTGCTGGGATGGCCAGTGAGAAAAGTTGCATATCAGTAAATCAAACATTTTGTTGACAAGCTGCATGGCCATACACAAATCATTTAGTATTTTTACTTATCTCTGCCTTATCTACTGTGTCTGTTTAGACTGGAAATGGTTCTGGTGTAGGACCTGGCACTCTTTCTACATTGTAACATCTTGTAAACAATAATAACTATTTTTAAAGATGCTTATATTCTAAATAATGATAATAAAAAAAGACAGCTCAAAGTATTTTGATGGAGATAATTGCACACATAGACATCTGAGCACAAAAAAAGGAGCTTAAACGAATTTGTCTTCTAATTGAAGTATTACCAGCTTACTGGATGTTGTCTTTCTGGCGGTATGACTGACCTTTCTTTGAATTGCAATCCTGTTGTAATATGTACAGTTTGCTGCTTGTTTCTCAGAAACATCTAGACCCAGACAGAAGAAGCTGTTTTATTAATTCTGAATAGCTTTGTTTCATAAGTTACTAGAATCTTCGCATATTAGTGTGGGGCTCTGGTGTGTTACTTCAGAGGGAAGCCAGATTTAACAAGAAAATATCTTGTAAAATATTGGAGACTTTCACAATATTGGCCAACCTTCTAGAGCAGATGTATTAGCAAGATAGCCACTGTGTTTTAATTTCTGTCTTAACATTTTTATCACAGCTGTTCAAAATGTTGATGAAACACACTCATAAGTAGCTGAAGCAGCTACCTACTATGATTGCATTTACATCGAATCTTTCTGCAGTTAGATAATAATAAAAGCAAAACAGTCAAGAGGAAGACATCAGTTAATGAAAAATTCTGAAAGCCATTACTGGTTATTCCAAGCAGGCATATATAATAACTAGGTATTTTATAAGTATTGATAATAATTCTGCACTTTGAAGGACTGTTTGAAAAATATAAATCTTAAAAAAAATTAGCTCGTGACTTTTAAATTCCACTAGCAGGTTTATTTTGCTCAAAATATATGGAAAGGAAACAATATATTACACCAAGATTTTAATTTTGTTGTTGTTGCTGTTGTTGATAAATAGATACATAGATTAATAATAGCTATGATAAACAGTGTATTGGGGATCTTGCTGCAGACACTGTATTGAGGAGTTAGTGACCTTGAACTGGCCATGTCTGCTCTGCTGGGCCGCGTACTCGGGGCTTGAGCAGCCCGTATGGCAGCATGAGCAGCCGCTGGAGGGGAACCTGCTGGAGTGCCCAGTGCCTGCCAGTGCTGTGCTGGTGGGCGTTACGACACAGGTAACATGCCATCCCGTCAGGAGAAGATATATGGTTTTCTTTGTTACACAGGATAAAAGGCAACAGAGTATGGGAAGGAAGTTGAATCTCTCCATGGGCAGGATCTAAGCAGCGTGCCATGGGAAGATCCATCCAGGCTCTGTCTGGTGCTGCATGAATGCAGGGTGCCCAGAATCTGAAGGGAAGTAAAATTTACTCACTATCTATATTCCTCATTTTATTCTGTCTTTCTAAAACAGCTATTTTATTACACTATTTGTTTCTGTGCCTTTCTTATTGAGATCCAGAAAGAACCCTGCAACACTCCCCCTGCCCCCAGCACTGAACACATGGCAAGTCCCAAGTCAGCATCCTGATTTTTTGACTGCAACCCTTGCTATCTGAGGCTAGCTAATTCTTTACATTAAAAATATTAAATAGAAAGAAAGAAGTCAAATATATGTTTGGCAACAGAAGGATAAAAATAATCTGTACAGCTTATTTTAATTTATTGTTCTTAAAAAATGAAAATCTGTTATTGAAAGACCACTTCCTTCATGGCTGTCCAAAATAGTTGTTTATTTTTTGCTTCGTTTGCAGAGTTTTACACAAAATGATTTTTTTTTTTTTTTAGATTAAGGATTCTTCTTAAATAAAAGAAGGAAACATTTCTTTCTGTTGCCTTATTCAGATTTAACTGCTCAGAAGTTACTAGAGTTGCAATTGCTTAAATTGGCTTCTTTTTATACCAGTACCATATGTAACTACAACTTGTTGCTGCTGTTATAATCTTACTCTTCATCAGCACTGCTACAAGGTCTTAATTTAGATGAGTCCAGGTATTCTGTTGGTGTGCCAATGTTGCTGGATGAAAGACAGCCCTGACCCCAAGGCCACGTAGCACAGACCGGTTAACGTCCACCTGTCTCCTAGAATAGACCAGTTACCTCCTCAATAGATATCTTTAGCTCTGGATCCCCAGTGGATCTTATATGGCATCCCTGTAGCATTGACACATAATTATCATAGGGGTTTGTGGCTTTCCATTCTTTTCCTTTTATTTTTCATTTCAAGTTGTCTGAAATAACTTAAGGACTATGTTTAGCCCTGGTGCTTTACAGCACGAACCTGAAAGTATGTATTGTGAGTTTTAGGGCATGGCACAAGGGTGTGCAGAGGGATGGTGCTGGGAAAGTGCCAGAAGAGTCTACAACATGAAGGGATCCAAACTAATGCAGTCCTTTTGTACTGACCTTTTGGAGCAAGACTATCCAAAGTACAGTATGATCCGACCTCTGCCCAGATTTTGTCTTGCAGGAGACAAATTCACAGCTGACACAGAAAGAAAACTAAAAAGGTAGATGATTGGAGGTCAGTGTTCAATTCAATTCCTGACTTCCTATTGTTTCATAGTGTGGATATGCCTTTTAGGACTTCAGATTTATGAGATCATGGTTTCAGCTGGGGCCTAGGTGCTTTTGTATAACAATAATCAGAAGTCATAACTGGATATCAGATTATTAAATCAGACATAACAAGTCCCCTTTTTAATATATAATACATTTCTGGATCTTCTGAAACAGCTACTCCAAAACATTTGAGGTCCATGTATGCTTACTCTTATTTAGTTTTGTAGAGGACTAGTCAAGGGCACCGTTATGCAAAGAGGTGATAAAACCTGACCAGAAAGGTTTTCCAAAGGGTGTGCTTCTTACTTTAATAAAAACATTCTTTTTGTTTATTTCAAAATATTTCAGTTGTTCCAGTCAGAGATAGTTGATAATTTACAATAAATTTACATCTGATACTTATTATAATAACATTATCTATTTATGTAGATCATCTCGTATAGTTCTAAATTACAGAATTTTTAGTGGCTTTCTTGCCACCTTTAATTATATATAGAGATATATACATGTAAGCCCTTTGATTTTTCCCCAGTGCCCCAAAATACATGTTTAAAACCAGCACCAGACAAGATTAGCCAAAGACCACACAGAAAGAATGTGCCTTCATTCTGCAGTTTGAAAGTACAAGAGACCTTTGATACCTGAATCAGAAAAAAAAAGATAAAAATGTACTTGATGGAAACCAAGAAGCAAGGTGTGTTTAATTATATTGGATAGCATTTGAGGATAAATTTTGTAAAACATCATCTTCTTTTCTATTAAATATGCATTTCTATGCTCCAGTCCAACTTTCTCACAGTGGACAATTCAGTAGCTCTTTAAGATAAATGATTCATAGGTGTGTAACACATAAAAATATTCTCCAGAAAATTCAGTCTGTCTCTAAAAGTCTAGATATAAAGCCCTAAATTGCACTGATAAAACTCCTAAAACTCTGTGTGATTTAACAATTCTATATTAGTAATGTATTAAAATATATCTTATATTCAGTATTTGCGTTGACTGGGACCTTAAAGAGAATTGATTGCATAGAAAGCAACAGGCATAAGCACTTCAATTACATGGGGATCTGGACTGCCTAAAAAAAATTGTTGTTTTTAAACAAATTAAAAATTTGTTTAAAAAAATAAAAAACCCCACAAATTTTAAACAACTTCATTTTTTAAACAAACTGAAGCTTTAGCAATTGTTGTTAACAACAATATTTTAACAACAATTTTGTTTGTTTGTTTGAAAACCAACAAATTTCATCATGCATTTAGAGTATAAGTTTTTTATCCCTACCCTGTGAGTTATAGATGTCTGGGGCAGATCTTGCCTATATGTGTTGGAGTCACTATGTTTACCAATACTTCACACTAAATGAGACTTTGGTCAAAATTTTTCACAGAACTCCTGTCCATTAGTTAAAAGAAAAAGACATTTCTGGGAATGGTTGATACATTTCTTGATTCCACATTCTGAAAGGTAAAAACAAATTAAAATGAGATCTCTCTGCTTATTAGTTTTGAATAAAAAAAAAAATTACATCCAGAATATGATTCAGAGAATGAACTAAAAATAATGACCAAAAAGACTGAAATACATATGAAACCATTTTAATGAATGAAACTTTGACTGATATGAAGAAAACAATCAGTTTACAAAGATACAGATTTGCAGAAAGACTTTTTTTTCTTGTAAAGAGAACACTTTTGATAGTTAGCTCAACCTAGAACCCTTTATTAATATTATTCAAATCATCAAGGGGAATTGCAGAGCACATTGTGTTTGCATAAGCCTTCCTTTCAGAAGATGTTGGATACTACGGATTGGTGAAGCTTTTGCCTAGATAGTGTATATTTCTGTCAAAAACTGGATTTTGGGAAGGATTCTACTCTTTGTGTCATGAAAGTGATCATTTTGTTGGAGACAAATATGTACCTTTGCACCATTTTTACATTAATTAATTTGCCATTCCTTGAAATTAAGCACGACTTTCAAAATGGGCAACTGTCTCATTTTTAGTGACAAAGAGAAAAGTGCAGGAACACTTCCATAGCTACAATGTGAATTATTGTATGTCAGCCTCATGTATCTTAGCAAACCTCAGTATTAGTCCAGGAAAGACCTTTTTAAAAAACTGCTTTGCCATCAAATAAGGATTCCATTTTCTGTAATTGTACTAGTAAAATACTTTGGAGAAACCAGGATTACTGCAGGATTATGCTATGAACATGTTCTATTTTAATGTCAAGTCCAACTCTTCAGTTACCATAAGCATCTTCCACTAAAGTCAGAGGAGCTCAGATTTCCATATTAACTGAAGACATAGCACACCTCCCACCATTCAGATAAAAAGACTTATAAGTTTTTAGTATCTTGTAATAATGCTAGGCAATGCTGGTACTGATCAATCAAGGAAAACCAAATTATGTTACACACCATCTGAGGATTACCTCAACTCACCAAGCAGGTCATCTGACAGAAGGAATAATTTTGCTCCACTCACTATGTAGTTGTTAAAGGAAGAGGACACGAGAATCTGTGAAGTAAGGGGAAATAACCCTTTTGACTTACCATAACACTTCAAAAGACAAATAAGAGTCTCAGACTATGTCACCAGTCACCTAAGGTGCAACTTCATTATCAAGAGCTGCAGGGTATGCTAACTCTATGTTTACTGTGAATATGCAAAGCCAAGGCAAAAGGAGCTTTCATAAGATGTTAAGCAATGGTGTGGGGGACTCTGGGTTCATCTGGAGCTTTTGGGGCTCTGGTTTTGTTTGTTGTTATGCTGTTCATTGATGGTATTAGAGCAAGACCTTTTACTCTGCAGTTTTCCTTCCTGTGATTGCCTACCCCAGCAGTCTTTACAAACTCCTAAGTGTTATTCAGAAATAATTTCTTCCATTTAGCCAAGGTCTTTTGTTACATCTACCACATCACATTCCTTCCTGCATAACATGGTCTTCAGATTGTCTGGATTTATTTCTATGTTAGGTCAAATGCAAGTAGCACATTTCTCATCTTTCTGTATCTTCGTTTGAAAACTTAGCTGACCAATTGGCTTTGGGGCCTCCAATACTAACAAAGAGTGCCTCCCACTGATTTACTGAAGCAACTTTTTAATGTACCATGGACAGCAAAAAAACTTTAAGGAATCTCTGCATGCAGAGTGAAGTACAAATGATCCAGTCTAGACTTACAGGAGAATATAGGTCAGAAGGTCTCCTCTGAGATGGAATAGAACAAAACGAATCAAGAATATGTGTGCCAAATGTGCCATCAGGATACTAGTTTGTGTATTTGTGTCCACATCAAAAACATAAATACAGTTTTTATCATTTAGTGGATATGAAGTACTGTATACCAGAATGGAGAGATCCTTTAAGGGAAGTCATAGTTTGTAAATGTCTTTTTTTTTCTTTTTTTTTTTTATTTATAATTATACTTTTACAGATTTATTTATTTTATTT
>JAVJGG010000030.1:9622213-9633460 GCA_035590195.1 Aviceda cuculoides
CTGGTCTAGTGGAAGGTGTCCCTGCCCATGGCAGGGGGGGTGGAACTAGATGATCTTTAAGGTCCCTTCCAACCCAAACTGTTCTATGATTCTGTAGTCTCCAAGGCAATGTCTTAGTATAACTGCAACGTACCTTCTATCTTGAGTGTTAATAAACTCCAAGCATGACCTGATGCCATTACAATTTTATTTACATAATTTCAAAAATATTTCTGATAACTTTGTTCTTTTGGAACTTTTCAATAAGCTATTGATTCCTCTACAAAGAATTAATTACCTAAACATTCATAAACAGCTGTATTTGTTATTTTGTCAATAAAATTTAATATACTTTAATTTAATTTTGAAATTGCAATTAACTTTTTATGATTGGCACATGCTGTATGTTTCAGTCCAACATAATTTGATAGAACATTATTTCATTAAGACTTTAATTAAAATGCAGTGGTGTAACCTCAAGGAGGCTCTTTTGCAAATATCTCCCTACTAGGACAGATTTTGAAAGAGCTGAGGGGTCATAAGTGTTTGATATATTTTCAGCATTGCAGTTTCGATAGTTATATTGAGGTAACCATGTTCCTACTTGGGCTGGGCTGATGATTTTTTTTTTAAAAGGAAAAAGGGATCCTTTGTTTGACAAAATTGGTTGGCTAGGATCTTTCCCTAAGCAAAATAACTGAAAAAGCCATGCTGAATAGCCTATTGAACTCTATGTTATATTGCTAAAGAAAGTAATCTGTGGATGGGTCTGTTGAGAGTACCTGCCAAATGGAAGTGTCAGGCTGAGGCACAGTATGTTCCTACTCAGAAAAGCAAGTAATCGTGTATTCCATTTTCCTTCCATTTTTTTAAATGAATTTTTGCAGAATGCTTGTCACCACGATATCTTAACAATGGTAAATCAAGCTGATTTCTTGCTGCAGCCCAGTCAGCCTCTGCTCTGCATAGTCCTGAGCTATGTCTTGATAAGGAAACAAACATCCTCTGTGAAATTCATACAGGGAACTACGAAAATGTACGGATGGTCATCCTCTCTCTAAGTGTATTTCTAGCCTGGCACTGAAGTGTCTTCCTGGTTCCAGAAACCTGTTCATGCAGCTATTTTCTCCCTGAAAATAGCAATAGTGTTGCAACAGTGGAAATAGGTTCCGCACCTGAGGGGCAATTGAAGGTGGGAGCTGTTTCCATGGAACATACTGGTAAATTCTCACTTAAGAATTTAATTTGTTCATTGTAAAGAAAGAGAGAAAGAAGGAGACAATCTTTGTTCTTTGGGAGGCAATGGGAAATCTTTATGGGGTCTGGAAAAGATGAATATTCTTACATTCCCATGGACACCAGAAAATAATACAGAAGTTGAAACGCATGTGGCAGTATCTGTCTATCAGATTCCAGTATAAAATTCACTATCAAGATTTAAGGACCCAGCCTCCCTGAACAGTCTATGGAGTGCACATTTACATGGATAAGCTTGGTATGATCTCAGGTACCATCCCCCAGACTTGTAACTTATGGGTTTGATCTTGGGGTTTTAGTCTTTTTCTTTAGACATTTAAGAGTTTTTATTCCAAACGAAAGAGAAATATTTCATGTTGAAATAATTACAAACTTCGAGAAACTAAATATACACCCTGAAAACAGAAAACATGCTATCAGGATCAGAAATTAGCTACTGATTTTTTTTTCACTTCACCAAAATACACCACCTACATTATAAATGTTCTTGCCACAGGTGTGCAGCAGATGAAAAACAAACTGATTGTAGAGTATGGCACTCCTGTTTCTCTAATTCGACCAGCCAGTGCTGCTCATCTTGCATATTTATTGGAAAATTATGCAGCCTTCTACTAACATATTAGCTACAGAAGCATTTAGGGACAAAATGTACCTCCAGTTACCCTTCTGCAATCTCCTGAAGTCAGTGAGTCTGGTTTAGCTTTATTGATGAAACAGTGAACAGAATCTGGTCCAGTCTCATTATATTTAGCATAAGTAAGGCAAAATTACTGAAGATTTACAGCTGAAGCTTGAAACTCCCTTCACGTTCAGCTTCTTTTCAGACAGTTTCTGTCTGAAATTTCTAGCTGACAGATGAGTTAAAGAAAAGAGGCAAAATTCTCACCTCACTGAAGAAAATGGCAAACCCCCCATTGATTAAAACTGGGCAGAGGTTACATCTCAACATTTAACTGCGTTGCTTGAACTAACAATCTTACTTTATTAAAAGAAGCAAAAACCAAGTTGTGTAAGCCAGTTATCCTATCATAATGTTTCCAATATTGACTTTTATAGGTCACAGCACAAACTGGGATGTTTGGACACCTAAAATTGTTTATCATATGAAAGGTCAGTACATTTTAAATGATTGGTTAAATGCTTTATTCTACCTTTTGGAACAATTTCATTACATCTTAGAAGTCCTTTTATTTCTGTATATTCTACTTGAGACTGCATTAATCAAGCTAAGATAACCAGATCAAAAATTTAAAAAAAAAAAAAAAAAAAATTAAAAGGATTAAGAAGGGTCTGAGACCATTTTCTCTGCCCCTTAAGGGCTTTGTGGGAGAATGGGATAATTTGCCTATCTTTCTGCATTTTCAAATCAGCAGTGATGGAATGAACTGTAGATTGATGATCATGTCTTTGAGCAGAACACTTTATATTTAATTCTTTCATCAGTTTGTACTAGCTAATTATGTGTGAGGAATTTTATTCTTTGCTTTCAAAGACTTGTCAATGTGTGGGATGACTGTACTGAGGAATAGAAAAGTTCTTTTTAATTGCTCCCAGCACTGAACACTCCTTAGGGCATAGCTGGGATCTGCAATAGTTTGATTTTCATTGCCCCTGACTATGCACTCACGGGGAACTGAAAGATCCCAGTCAACCCTACAGGTTGGGCTTCACATTTGCATAATTCTTTCAAGATATTGGTTCTGTTTTAAAAACAGAGGTAATGAAAATTGCTGGCAATTTCAAAGCTTTCGACATCTATGTTGTTGTACATGGCGATTGGTAGGCAGCCAAGTACTGAAGTACTTTCTGGTATATTCTTTATAGTGAATTTTTATGCAGACCCTACAGTTCATGAGCACTTCACGTAAATAATACTTGGGCTAATTTTCTATGTTTGCAAATTATCCTTTCTGTGAGCTGCCTTTGGGAACAAGCAGTAAAGGCAGAGAGTAACTGAATCACAGTAGTAATAAAGTCCGGTTCTGGCCTTCTATTTTCTGGTTATACACTTTAATCCAGGGCCCCCAGGTTTAAAAGCGAGCATGAAGGATACCAATAATAATTTCTGCATGCAATTTAGAGTTCTTTTGTACTGTCGTTGCATACAGTTCACTTCATTTATCATTTGCTGCGAAAAAAATTGGTAACTCAACCCATTATGAATTTCAAGGCATCAGATTAGCAAGCGTTCTTCCAATGTATTATACCTACAGCAGATGTTTGCTTCAACATGATGAATTCAGCAGAAGGCTAAAGCTGCAGTATTGTTAAACTGCATGGAGAAGACTCCAGTTAATACAGTTATATTAAACTTCAAACCTGTCAGAAGATGTGCAAGTGTCCAACCATTTGTCTGCAAAGACATTTCTGTTATTTAAACATCTGTTCTCTGGATAAAGGGTATTTAATTCTACTGTGCAAAAAGAAAATAGATAAAGTAAGTGGGACAGAAATAATTGAAAGGCCCTAGAGTCTGGTAGGTAAGGCAGTCTTCTGAAAGACAGAAAATGCAGATTTCCATTCTTTTGAACAAAAAAGGGATCGTACTTACCAGCAAGCTATAGGATTAAAAAAAAAAAAAAAAAAAAGCCAAGGCCACATCACCACTATCTGTGTTTCAACTTGTTTAGAGTCCTACTGGTAGCTTCAAAGGGAGTGGAGAAATCAGTGATGAGACAATTCCCCATGGGGACAGCTCTTAGAAATTTGTGTATGAAGAACACAGAAAGTCTGAATTATCTAGTCAGCTGGAGAGGCTGAGGAAGGGCTTTAGATGGATTACAGATGCTGAAAAGACCCTATTAATGGTCTTAAGGATGTATGTCATGTACGGGAGAAGAGGAATAAAGAATCAGATGGTAAGTATATCTCATAACCCCCTCTTCAGAATCTTCCTCCAACTCAGCATTTCTGGTAAAAGCTTTTCAACTGTTGATGGGAACTTCTGAATCTACTTATTCTAACCTGGAGCATCTTGTTGGTGACATGCACCTGCAAACTGATATTCTGTTATGCTGCAAACTGTTAGCTGTATATCGAACAGAGATGTTCTTATTTAAATCTATACTATTACTTTCTTCCAGAACTGAACTAAAGCTAAAAGAAATGTTGATTGTTCCATACACAACACTTTGCTGAAAATGTAATGTTTAAAGTTCATTATACAGACTACTTTGTTTACGTACGATATTTGCAGCAAGACAATTTCGAGGAAGGAGGGAAACTAAAGGTGGTGGTAGAGAAATAAATTAACAAATAGCAAAAGAGCTCTTTCAAAGAGATTTTTTTTACTTGAATCTGAGTCTAAGAAGACTCTCTGACTCCCTCTTGTACACTTGGTATAGGATAAGTTCTCATAGCAGTTCAGAGAGCTGAGATGTAAAACAAATTGAAACGCTGTTTGCCCAAGAGCTAGTATTAAAGGTTATTTAAACTTGCTTTCATTTGTTCCCCTGGGACTTTGCTTTTTGTTTCCAACACCTGAGTCTGTATTTGTGTCATTTTAATTTCAAGGCAAATACTGGTGTTGTAGTACCTGTAACTCAACGGGCAAATCTGCAATCTGAAAACACTTCTCCCTGGTATATCGACAGTGATGTGTCGGGGCCCCGCGGGGGCCAGCAGCAGTGCCCGGGGCTCCCCCAGATGGGTCATGGCAGGGACCAGCAGCCGGGGCCCACCCCATCGTCCCAGCCAGGGAGTACCGGGGCAGCCCTGGGCATCGGGCACCTCCCGGGGGATGGCACCGGGGATGGGCACGGAGCAGCGGGTAGGAGGTGCAGGCCCAGGCAGGCTGCGACATGGCGGCAGCCGCCGCTCAGGCTGGGGCCTGCGGCCGAGGCTGGGCCAGGAGCAGCTGCCGGGGCTGCCCAGGCCCTGAGCCCTGGCAGCCAAACCTCCGGGAGAGGAGTGCGCTTTGCAAGACATGCGGGTGTCCTTGTGAGTTGGCATGAAGGGATGCTTTAAGTCACCTATGTAGGCTCGGTTATTGGAGAAATAAAAGAAATTGTTATTTTGAAAGTGAAATGTTTTAAAGAAGGTCAGCGGTAACCGCATCATCTTACCTTTTCTTTTTTTGTTTTTTAATGAAAGTTACACCTGCAAGATAGAGACACAGTCCCCTGGGTTTTTCCACTGCATTCAGTGATTAAATTATGGATTGATTTGCTCCATAGTCCTCTGATCAGTGTATTCGGCAGTGCTTGTGTTCTCTTTTATTGATACAGTAGTCACTTCCCCAGATTTCCTTTGGAGCTGTGGGGGCTCCATCACTGCCGGTTTCTATCCTGTTAGATAAAAACCTGCCTGAAATTCTTTAGTTATCACAGCTTTTGTCTTGACAGGCGGGGGGAGTAAGTGACCTACCAAGGCCCCTGGTCTTTCACTTTCACAGGATGCACCGATTCTGAAGGGGAAGGAAGGGGATGCACACAGTTATGCAGACACCCGGCTCCCTGACACTGTTTCCACTTTGTGATACAAAAAGGTAGGAAAGCTGTAGATTTGGTAGGTTTATCAGCTTTTATTTCTGTTTCTTTATTCCTACTTACATCCTACGTGCGTTAAAGTGAATTGGCCACTTACTGAATGGGGAAAACTATCAGCTGAAATCAGTGAATTATATACGGTTTACACCAGCTGGGGAATCTGCCTCAGCATGTTTCTACATTTGACAGAAAAAGAAGCAGTTTGAACTGCAAGTGTTTTCATGTGCTGCTATGCTTACCTCAGATATTTACATTTTGGGCAATTGAATTAATTGCCTGGAAAAGACCACTCTCAAAACACACACAGCAGGTGCTTCTTCAACTTACTTTACATTAATTGCTTTCTTTGCTGCTTCAAGAATCAGCAACACACAATATTTTACAATTAACCCACCTTGTCACAATGGTTGCTAAGTGAATTTTGTTTATCCAGAATGCCAGTGACTGCTGATGTATTTGGTTTTGGAGCTAAGGAAGAGGGCTAGGACAGATCTGAGTGTCTGATTCAGATCCCATGCTGAAAAACACATTGACTGGACAGGCAAAGCTAGAGGTTTGTAGATGAGTGTTTCCTCCCAATTAAGAGAGTAAAAAAGACCAGGTTCAGTGAGAAAGATCAGACAGCTATTGATTCAACTGCAGTCAGTCCATTTAGATGTAGCTATGAAGTCAGCACAGATGCAATTAAACTAGCTATAATGTATTTTACCAACAGAATGGGCCTTACAGATACCTATTTGAGATGATAGTTGCAAAAAGATTGCTAATTAATTTACATAATCCAAACAAAGTGTTTAGTTTCTGTGTCTTTGGCTTTTTTTTTTTTCCCCTGATGATGACGAGCTGCTGCAAATTTGAATCCTGCTATGCTCACTGGCTAAACAGTATGATTCAGTATGAGTCAGTATGCGGGTATCCACAGGTGTGGTTGGGCTTTACATCCTCCTCCTATTTCTACAACCCCCTCCACTGAAAAAAAAAAAAAAAAAAAAAGGCAAAACCAAACAAACAAAAAAGCAAGGGCAAATGCCAACTGACACAGTAGAAACAAAATAATTGTCTGAAGTGACTTTTTCTTTTTAAAAATGTTAAAATGAAATGAGTGATCTGTTATTGTAGATCCTTGAGAGATCATCCAATAGAGACCCAGTTCAAGAAGGTATTTAACTATGTGCTTTCCTTATGTATGTGTTTCTCCTTACTGACCTCAGTGAGATACAGCCATGCATTTGAAATGCAGATAAATCTGATTGCTTTGCTGGAGAAAGATGTGTTCTTTAATGGAGGTTTTGGTTTTAAATTAACATTTGTTATTTTTATTTCTTAAAATAGTGCCTGATTGAGTGCCTGTTTAAGGGTATCCAAAGGTATGTGTAGTGAAGTTTATGGTTGTTTTCAACTGTGCATTTCAATTATGATTATTCAATGATTTCCTGTACAGGGGAAGTCAGAATAGATTTGATGCTAAGGAAGTGTAAAAGAGATGAGTTCTGACAGTGAAAGATGAATAAGCCTTTTAAAAGCCTGACATTTGAGATGTGTAGGCTTTTTAAAAGCCTTTGTGTGGGTGTACCTGGCTCAGCTTTATCTGATCAGAATAACAGATATTTTGTAAAAATATATTGATAAGAAAAAAGCAAAAACAAACAAACAAAAACTTTTCTAAAATAATTTCAGCATAGCAATACTGGGGATTTCATAGCATAGGAAAAAAAGTCTTCTCTCCCAAATAAAAGTTATTTCAAATGTGGACTTGAAATGTGGTTTTCATTTATAAGGCTCACCATTTATAAGTTCATAAGGAGAAATACTCTCCTTCTACCAAATTTTCACTGTCAACCTAAAAGTTTTTCCTGGGGTGGGGGGGAGTACAGAAGGCAGTAGGGCATCAGTTGGTGGCCTAAAGATCGGTGACCTTTTTTTTTTTTCCTAAAAAAGCCCAAAACTAGGCACTTTGCATTCTTCGTGGTGTTGTTTCCAATCTTCCAATACATGCAGAATTCTTAATGGAATTGAAGTTAAAGAAATATCCCAGTAGTGAAGAAACCTCATTTTATTGGAACGTTTACAAGCCAGTTCTGATCTCCCCTCCCACGTTTTTAAACTATTGTAAGGGGTTTTTTAACACAATGAAGCTGTAGATAACCGATCAGGCTATCTGCACAATGTTAAACATCAAACAAAAAATGGTAAGTAATCTAAAAGCTATCAACAATGTGCCTAGCTCTTTTCCCTACTAATTTTGTGTTGAAAAGAATCTGTTCATATAATGGAAGTGATAGACCAACTTCATATGCTTTTGAAAATGTTATTTCAGATGTGTCATCAAAATTTCAGCTTATGTTTCATCATAATTCTGAAGTTTATCTTAAGTTCTCCCCTGCCAAAGGTTTAGACATTATACTCAAATATACCACTAACCTAAGAGTTTTCATGAATACATATCTTTTAAGGTTTCTGTTTGCACAACAGTTTGTATTTGAGCCTTCCAGATTATATCAAGTACAAGGGAATGGAGTGATCCATCAGTAGGGTGTCATAACAGAAGGGTGTCATAACAAATTAAAGGAACACTTGTATAGTTGAGAACCAAAGTCAGTTCTGGGAAAGTAATTATTCCAACAGATTGCTGATGATTGCTTATGACTTGTTGATGCTGAAAATGGAAGACACAAACTGAGCTACCAAAGGAACAGTAGATTAATGAGATGTTTCACATAGTTCTTAGTGAATGTAGGAAAAGTGTGAGAAGAATTAAAGAAAAAAAAAATCACTTGCTGTTTGTAGAAGCCAGTGTCCAAGATGCCTCTATTCATATGGAAAAAGAAAGGATAAACAAGTCTCTACTTTTTTTTGTTCTCCCTTACTTGTTGTGTAAGTAGATGTCCAAAAACTTGCAGGCAACAGAGGTTTTTAAAACTTTTGGGAAAACGCATGGGTAGACACAACTGGGTTATTACTTTAGTAACGGGAGGCTGAAAAAAGCAGGATAGCTGGCTGGTGATTATGCATGACTGTGTTTCAAAACAGCATAAAGAAAGTAAGTAAAGAAGGAATTTCTCTCCCTTTATTATTCCATTGCCCTGAAAGTAAGCCTCATATGAAGAGGCAAAGCTTGTCTCTGTACTCTCAACAACACATAAAGAAAAAATCAATGCATAATTACAAGGTAGGAAGGAAGACAGGAAGGCAGAAGGAAGGAAAGAAATGAAAATGGACCTCTGGTACTCTGCCAGAACCAGAGGGAGACTGACAAACTGAAAAGTCAAAAGAGTGGCAGTAAGGTGGTTAAGGGTCTGTGAAACTTGGTACATGAGGAGAGACTGAGAGATGCTGCTTTTTTAGCCTGGAGGTGAGAAGGATGTGGGGAATCCAATTGCTGGTTTTAACTCCATAATGGTGAGTTATAGAAAAGACTCTTCTCAGAGTCAAAGACAAGAGGCAATAGTGATAAATTGTGAAAAAGGAAAATCCATCTGGGTATGCTGAAAAAGTGTTCATGATGGGCGTAGTAAACACTGAATCAAGTTGGCAAAAGAGACTTTGAAAACTTGTCTGTGGAGGTTTTCAAACTCTCCTGGATAAAGCTCAGAGCAACCTGATCTAACTTTGATCTGACTCTGCTTTGAGCAAAGGATTAAACCAGATAATCTCCACAGATTCCTTCCAAGCAAAATTATACTGGGATTCTACCATTTTCTGTGTTCTTGAACCTGTTGGAATTAGTCAATCTTTCCATACTATATGGTTGTTTATAGTTGTACTGGTTTTGGCTGGCATGGAGTTAATTTTCTTCATAGCAGCTGATACAGTGCTGTTTTGGATTTGTGACCAAAACAGTGTTGACAAGGCAGGGATGTTTTAGTTATTGCTGAAAAGCACTTACAGAGAGTCAAGGCCTTTTCTGCATCTCATGCTGCCGCACCAGTGAGTGGGCTGGGGTTGCATGAGAAGTTGGGAGGGGACACAGCTGGGACAGCTGACCCCGACTGACCAAAGGGGTATTCCAGACCATAGGATGTCATGCTCAGCATATAAAGCTGAGGGAAAGAAGTAGGAAGGGGAAACATTTGGAGTTATGACATCTGTCTTCCCAAGCAACCATTACATGTGATGAAGCCCTGTTTTGCTGGACATGGCTGAACACCCGCCTGCTGATGGGAAGTGCTGAATGAATTCCTTATTTTGCTTTGCTTACATGCACAGCTTTTGCTTTACCTATTAAACTGTCTTTATCTCAGCCCTTGAGTTTTCTCACTTTTACCCTGCTGATTCTCTCCCTCTTCCCACTGGGGGAGAGTGAGCAAGTGGCTGGGTGGGGCTCAGCTGCCTACTGGGGTTAACCCACAACAGTAGTGATATATTTTTACATTCCAAAAAAAAGCTTCAAAACACATACCATCCTTTAGTTTCTTGTGCAAAGAAGATCCATGCGTAACACTGACTTTTTATAGAGCTGTCATTCTGAAAAGACTAGAACTACTGATGAGTACCACTGTTTCCCACATGGTAGTTTTCATAATGGCAAAATCATCTTCCTGCAACAATAAAGCACTTACTAACCACTACAGTTAATTAGAATAAAATGTAAGTGTATTAATGTATTTCATTTCCAGAAGTACTGCCCTTCTAGGAAAGAGCTATTTCAATTATGGAATATATGGCCACCAAGAGTCCACAATATTATAACAACTATTTTGCCTATTTTTATTTTAATAAGCAGGTTGAGCAACTTTGATTCAAAATAGTTTAATTATTCTGAAGCACTTCTGGAAACAGAACAAATGGTAGTTTAAGTTCTTTGCAGGTTGAGCTGGCACTGCTGGAAGCTATTGTAATTAGTAAATCTGCAAAAGTATTGTTAAAGTTATTTTCCTGAGCTTCGATATACTACAGTTTATTAGTGAGCCTATTATTTATGCACTCCCTTGGGCCATTTAACATTTGCTTCAGTTAATGAGAATCTTCATCTTAATTAACAATAGTGAAAGACCCTTTTCCTCCCCTCCCCAACAAAATGAATAAGGCCTTAGAAATTTACCCCAGAATAATATAATTTGGGAGTTATTAAAAGCAAGACTTTCCATTGCATCATTTTGTATTATCATCAAAGCTTCTTGAAAGACACTTAGTGAAATTTCGTATATTGTGCATATCTTAATTAAAAACATGAACTAATATTAAAAGACATTGAATGATTCAAAGTAAAGTCCATGTGAAGGTCTTGTATGAATGATAATGAATTTTTGAGATTTATAGAAATTCAGAATGCTATTGCACAATATTAAGGTCAAAGTTGCAGAAGATACAGTTTCAGATCACCTCTGTGTAACTATCAAGAACTATGCCCATGTTATGCATGATCATAGCCCTTTAGTTCAGTTCAATTGAATCATGTCCTCTGAACAAGATTCTAGCGAAGTGAAAACAAGAGTTTAACTTGCCAGCTGGAAGCACATGGTAACCTTTTGCCCAAAATCAGATCAACCAGAAATCTATTAAGCATATAGAGTCGTGTTTTTTT
>JAVJGG010000030.1:9633560-9674735 GCA_035590195.1 Aviceda cuculoides
TTTTTATTTAGAGAGAAAAATTACTCTGTCTGTATTGTGGTACAGAAGAGACAAGCCTTACAAAATGCGTCAAGTTCTCTGCTTTATCTGGTGGAAAAACAAGGAAAAGCTTTATCCAGTAAAATTCTCTGATTTTTACCCACTAAACAAATAACATCAGCTTTTTTCCTCCCAACTATGAGTGTGATGATGTAAGTATGCAGAGTAAAAATGCTGAACTTGGCATACTGATATTTAAGTCAGAATATCAGGTTTGAGTTATTTTGCAGTCATAACTAAATGCTGTCATTTCCCTCCCTGCCCTCCTCCCTTCCTTCTCATCTCCTCCCTTCCTGCCTACAAATTCTGCAATCTTTGCTCAAATACAAGAGAAGAACTCATGAAAATGGCAATCCTTTTCTGTCTACCTTTGTTTAAACACTACAGTGAGAGAAAGCAAAAGGCAGGGTCTGCACAGTGACTTACACTGCTACTTATTGTTATGTCCACTCCGATACTGCTGTCCTTATACAACACTTCCAATATTTTGAGCTCAAGGAGACCTTTCACGCTAGTTTCAGATAAACTGTGCTGGTTAGCATATTGGTGCAAGAAGAATTCAGGCTTTTTATGTCTGCTGGTGGTGGCTCTCTGGGCCGTTAATCTAGAGAAAGGTCATGACAGCATGCTGGGGCAGCTGAGAAATGCTGTGACCCCAAACAAGAAGCTCCAAGAATGCAGTCTAAAATCATGTCCTGTGTTCTGTTGTACAGTGAATTTTGCCTTCTCTGCATTCATCTTCCTAATTGCCAATGCAGTCATTATAAGTCTAAAATCCTGGAAATATGGTACAGCTGGTGATAGTGATTTTTTTTTTTTATGGCTGTATGCTATTAATTGGTGAATGTTTGACCTTGCAGGTCATCTTCTACCATCCGGTACTTCTATCTGGCACTATTTGCAATCATTCAAGTGTCTGCTGGGGCAGGAGGGGACAGTTTGTTTGCATGTCTCCTTGCTGTGTTTTTTTCCTTGGTAGCTAGACTGGAATAGAGAGCTAGTGTGTGGGATGGATTCCATGCAAGAGGAATGACATGGGAGGGTACCTCTGAAGAGAGGAGATGGAGGAGAGACACGAGTTTTCTCAAACTTCTGTTACTTTTACCCAGACGTCCCATGGCACATGCTAGTTCTGTGATGTGCATAGGGTCACGGGTGGGGAGGTGAGCCTACACCAGGACTGGGTAGCAGAGGCATGTCTAGAGGTGACTCACGAGGGGAAAGAGACGCAAGGTAAAGGGTAAGTTCAGTGTCTCCTGTTTGGTGTGTCTGACTTAACCCATCTGCTGTGTAAGTATGTCTGAGGTGTGACCTTTTGTCCAGTAAAGAAATTCCAAACAAGTACATTTTGCCTGGCAGCTGACGTATCACAGCATTATATGAAGTAATTTTACTACTGAATTTGTTCAGGATTTGGTGTGAGAGGAACATTCTGTTTCCAACTTACGTAATCACTGCATGTAGCAGAAAACCTGCATAGCTTTATTGTATAACCTAAAAGGCAGGTAATGATAAATGTAAGTATTTGTATTTGCTTTTCGTAAGATACATGGTTTTTAAAGGAAAATATAGAGATATGCAAGAGGAGGAAAACAAGAATCTGCTAAAGAATTCCTTCATGTAAATTACAGCTATAAATGCTGATACTCTGTAAACTGAATCAAATTGTTTAATTTGTCTGTAATTTTGAAGATTAAGGAGTTTGCAAGCAGTGATGTGAAGACATTAAAGTATATCACAAATCGTTCTGTGTACTTTTGAATAGCACATTATTAGATAGTCTTATCAAAGAATGATGCCAAGGGTATCTATTATTTATTTTTAGTTAGTTTTATACAATAATACTAACAAGGGTTTATGTTGGATTTATCTGTGTGATACAATCTGATATTATGGAACAAAAGGTAATGGAAGTCTTATGTTCAGAAACTGAGCCTCTGTCCTGTATTGTGCAGATGCAATATCTCCACAGACTCTTGTATATTCACAGGATATTCTTTGTTATTTCATGTATCATCTGGAAAAAAGATCATGAGAAAGCCACATAAAATTATAGAAATAATTGCAAGTTGTGCAAGTGTTGAAGTTTTTTCCTAGCATTATTTTGTAGTGATGAAAACAGAGTAATTCAATACAATGCAGTGATACATGATAATAATAACTATAATACAATAGGTACTATTTTGTGATAAGACCCATCAATAGTAAGCCGCAATATTTTCTCACTTCTTTTTAAAGCTGCTTTGAGAGGAGTGAAGCTTTTGGTGATAAAGTGTAAGAGATGTTGGGTAAGTTGGTACATCCGTGAACATTTGTAGTGATAACTTTTAGAATGCAGATCCATAGAAGCCCATCTCTTCACTTTTGAAGACCAAAGGTTTTTCAATGCATTTCCCCACCTTGTTGTGATGACTTTTGGGTAGTCTGTGGCCATTTCCATAATAGACTGCCTAGAATGACTTTTCATTTTTATTTTATGTCTTAACTGCATTACATTTTATTTTCCTTGAGGCATATGTGGAAAAGCTGGAGAGAGAAAGAGAAAAGGACTGGTTCATTAAAATAACCCTATTACTCATTCCCTGACTTCTTAATGGTGGATGCCTGTATCAAAGCATCAAAGGACATCAGTTTGTAACCCTGAATTTTTACATATTGGTTTGGTTTGGTTTGGTTTTTTTCCTCATGCCAGTGTTCATTGACTTCAGCAGAGATTTTGTTATTTTTTCTTCTCTTTCTCCTTCTAAAATCCTGTGCCTGTACTCCAAGTTGTCTGCCTGGAAGCCAGACAGTTGTGTTAATAATGCTGTGCCTGACTGTCTGAAAATTTGCGTAGGCAAAGTGCCTCAGTAATGGAGCTGTGCAGCCCCCAGGCTATGGCTGATTTTTTTCCTGACCTGCTTGGAATCTGGGCAGAAGAGTTTAAGACAATCTCCACCCACTGGGGTAGACATATTCCTGTGGCAATGAAAGGGTTATTTGGTTAGCTGTTACTTTGTCTGGACTTGTAATACAAGATCTGGTTTGAAATCTAATGCTGATTTTTTGAACACAAAATGTGCTATTGGACCTCAGGATTACTACTGTGGATTCCTATCAAAAAGCAATGCAGTAGGGGGTGTCATAACTGTAATACAAACCAGAGAAACTGATGATAGCTCTGAATGCCAAAAAACCCCTCGCAGACACACAAAAAAGCCAAATTCACAGTCCTTCATGCTGTTGACAGCTCATTTTTGAAAAATCCTTTTTCTTTAAACCAAAATATGTAAGCTTGTTGTTCTTCTTGCTTGTGTGACAAGAAATTGTCACATCAAAGTATGTATCTTATGGTCTTGCACTTGGAGCTTTTTCATACTTCAGTAATTTTGTTTCTTTCAAAATTATTGCATAAACACATGAATGGAAATGTTTACAGGTCCAAAGCTTGTTTTAGATTTTATAGCGTAACAGTGTTCAGTGTGGGGAAGGTATACCTCTTTCCCAGGATCACAGGTCTCTTAAAGAAACAGGTCTTTAAAGAAGAGTGGACAAGCTAGGGAATGGAGGTAATTGAGGATGCTAACTCATGAACAAAGTAAAACTCAACTGTTGACTGGCCCCAGGAGGGAAAGGAAATGTTGTGGAGCAAAACTGGAACCAAAGTACAGATAGGCTGGACAAGTTGCAAAAAAAAGTGAGTGTATACAAATTGAAAGGCTAGTAGTGCGCAAATTACAAACACAAATTCTCTTAACATTCTTCCCAGCTAGAAGGCAGCAAAACTCTTTACATGGTTAAAATCTGTATGCTTAACCTTTACAGGTCATGAACTGACACATTTGTTCAAAAAGTTGATCAGTCAAAAGGAAAAGAAAGATGTTCTTTGCAGTTGAGTTTATTTGATTTCAGCTTCTAGAAGTTTTTTATTATTATTATTCCTTTCTCTGGTAATAGAAGAACTTCATAGCACTCTGGATTTTTGCTCTTATGAAAATATTTATGTACAGCAATGAAACTGAATCTTCTCTTTAACGAAATAAACAAATCAAGGTCTCTCAGTGCTCCTTACCAGGAATCTTTTTCTCCATCAGCTGGTTACAATCTATGGCTCTTTTTTTTCTGTATCCCTCTTTTTTTTTTTTTTTCCCAGATTAATTTTGGAAAACTATAGACAGTGAAACTGTTCAGACTGCCTAAATGTTTCAGCAGTGAGATTAGCAGAGCTAAAATTCCATCTTTTCATGTTCTTCTATGACTCCTTGCTATTTCTTTATATATGTAACCATATATTGTTTGCATTTCCTGTCACTGAGGGCTCTTATAGAGTTCTTCATCCATTAAGCTCTCACATACTTCAAAGGACAATTGCTTTGTCCTTTGGCACAGTTCCCTTGCCTTTTTCCAGTAAATAACCTAGACTTTGTTAACTACATCCTACAAGACTTACTCAGGGGGGAGGCCTTTGCATTTAGCTGTGCTCGAAAGAAATATCAAGCAAGCATGTAGGTGAAGACAGTAGACTTAAATATCTTGTGAAGAATACAAGATTTCTGCCCAGCGTAACTTTCAAAGTGTATTCAAACTACATAATATTGCAAAAATTTTGCGATTAATTAATCAGCTTTTTATCAGTGATTCTACTCTCAGACATTTTCTTTAAAAATATCAATGCTATTAAGAAAACTAGTATTCCATATTTTCAGAAGTAGTAAAATATGTGTTTCTCTTTCATTGCACCATTTGGATTGTGTCATTAAAGGCTATATTTTTATACATGGAAATCAATGTTGGTATACATGTGCAGACTCATGCATTTTTGCATTCTCTATACCATTTCTAACACTGCGTATGGAACACTTTCTATTAGAAAAATTTTGCTGTACTCTACACTTGAAGATTTTGGCCTAATTTATGCCCAGAGAAGCTTCTTTTCAGCAAGGCATTGGAATAAGCAGGTACCACAGACTTGTTACTTATGTCTGTCTAGTTTTTGTGCAAGAAGCAGATAGCCAGCACCATCTTGCTTAAGCCTCTTTAATTTACCCTCTGGTCTGAGTCTTCTGGGAACTCTGGAAATATACACTGTACAGTTACAGAAGTGAATTCAGAAACTAGAGCATAAAACAGCTCCACAAGCAGCAGTGTGATCTACCTTACTTCATAGAATCCTATACGCTATTTATCTGTATTTACAATAATCAGCAGCCCAGGAGAGTAGTTTGCATCTTTTAGTTCTCCAGAAGTTAAATCACCTTCATGATTAATGAGTTTCACCCACAGCTTACCACCCAACTGTTACCCTGTAATCATACCTTTAAATCCTTGTAGTTATCTACATGATATTAGGATGAAAAAATGGGCACCTAAGCTCTTGCTCGGGTGACAGGGCAAAGATGAAACTGCCTCATGATTTGAGTTACTAGATGAACCTACCTGTGTATATTCTGATCTACAGCCCTTACATTGACTCTAATTGTTATTTATAGTCCTCTATTCTTGGGGAACGTAAAATCTATTTTTTTTTATTTTTTGTATCTAGTTTTGATCTGTATTTTCATTGTCTACAATTATAATTTTTTTAATAGGTCTATAATCTTGTGTAGTATTTAACACAAAGGTTTATTTATGTACATGTTATATATAATTATTCTATTTAATGTTATTTCCCACAGTGAATACTCTTTTTATAAGCCACCTGTTTCAAATTAGGGTATAGGAATGCTTTATTTATACTGTATGTGATTAAAGTCATTCCACATAAGGAACTTCCACTCATACAGTTACTAAAAAAGGACGTCTAAACACTCAGAAGGCAAAATGATAGGGATTTACTCCCATTAAAATAAAAGCAGGGTTCTCAGGGGTAGAAGAGAGATTTAAAAGAGTGTGAGAATGATCTGTATTTAAAACTTAAGATAAAAAAATCTACTGCCTTCACTAGTACACAGTCCTTTGATTTATCTCAGGTTGTTTTAGTGTTATCTATTTCTGGAAGAAGTATTGTTAAAATTATATTGTATCATCCTAGATTTTAAGGGCAGGATATTGTCTCTATTTTTAGCAGTATTTATGATCCACCTTATTCTAAATTTAATTGATCAAGCTTCTTTACAATTCCAATAGACAGAAAAGATTTCAGTGCTGAAAACTTGTCTCAGATATTGAGTAAAAGGGGTTTTTCTGCATTTTAGTTCTAAAATATGGATTGGTAATGATTGTACATATGCGTTTTCACGGTAGCACTGATTTATCTTAACAGATTACAAACATATAGAAAAGAATGAGCAAGCTAATGTGAAACAATGAATTCCCAAGGTGGAATAATTTTAAAAGAGGTCTTAATTTATTATACAGAACTCTTTGAAACTGAGAAAGACATAGTAGGAAGTTCTGAAATAGGCCCAGAACAAAATCCCTTCACCCATATCCCAGTCTTCACTCATTCTTGACATTATTATAATCTAAAATATAAGTTTTTGAAAACTCAGACCATTAAAAAAACAAATGTTGGATTTTGTGGTGTTTTTTTTTTTTTTTTTCTTTTTTTTCCTTTGGACCCGGACTCTAGAAGAATTGAACTGTGTAGAAGAGGCCACTGGAAAATACAGGGAATTTCATAACCATCTTTGTTTTTAAAATTTTGCAAATCAAAATAGACTGCTTAGGCAAGCCTAAATCACTTGGATGAGAATCCATATTTTTAAATATATATTTCAACTAAATTTGAACACTAAATCTTTAATAGACTAATGTAAAAAAAAAAAATTCTAACACTACGGGTCTGGCCCTGAAATTGCTGAGAATAAAGCACCAATTTCATTAACTCTTAATGAGGGTAGTTGTTTGATATTCCTTGGAGACACTCACCATCTTGCAAAATCAACAATATATAAATAAAGCACATTTAAAGCCTTATATTGAAACTAGATGTCCAGATCTCATAAAATGTGAAATGTGATGTGAACTTTTGGTGCTTTGATACAAAGTAAAAGATAAGATTTAAGATCTGAGCTCATTTTAAAAGAGCAAATTAATTATCCTTATTCATGGCAATCTCTAAGAAGCCTTTCTCAAATGACGTGTCACTTTCCTTGGAGAGTTTTTACATCTGATCTCAGTTCTGCCAAAGAGATTCTAAATCTAATAATAATGCTAAATGAAATGAAATATGGTTTCTCTTAAATAATTTAAGCTTGCTGCAATTATACAAATTTAATAAGTCTAATATATAATACCACTGGATAAAGTAAGAGAATAGAATTATAGATTAAATGGTTTTTTAGTTAAGAAAATTAGCAAGGACTATTTCCTATTCATATGGTGTAACTTTTCATTTAGACTCTGCTAAAATTCTATTCTTCTGAGAGACTAGGCATTAATAAAGATATATCGTAACTCTAAAGCTAATTAATCATTTTAGTTTCTATATTTATAATCTCAAATAAGGACTTATTTTTTAAAATATATTTCTACAGTAAGTAGCTTACTGAACTTTACTATGGAAACATGGAAAATAGTATTTTTCCCAGTTCCATTGTATTTATTTCTTTATTTTCAGTGTGATTTATTGAACCAAATGTTTTATATAACACAATTCTCTTTGATTTTTAATACGTTGAAAGAGAAAGCAGACCAAAATAATTAGGATTCATTCCTGAAGTATAAGAATATAAAGAGAGGGTAGCCTGACATTCAAATAACATGTATTGCATGGACACATAGAACGTAAAAAAAATATTTCTAATTTCTACAGCCATTACTATTTTCTTTCTCAGATGTATTATAATCAAATTTTCTTCATATATTTTGAATCTTATATGTCTACCTTATATTGATAGCAACAATGACTGCACTTCTGAGGAATTAAGAAGAAATTATGATAGTGAGGAGGAAATTCATGCTATGTTTTTAAGATTGGGAATGTAAGTAATTTAGGTATTCTTATAGTTCTCTGTTGGCTGTTGTCTCTTAATTGACTAAGCAGAGTATTAGTCTCCTAACTGTGGTCCCATATTAGCTAGATTCTCAAAGAAGGTACTTCAACATCCTGTTTGTCTTCTTTTTATATATTCACGCATTTCTGTGCCTTTTTCTATCATGGCCATCATTGTACTATCCGAGGCCCTTATTAAAAAGTGATTTAAGTAAGATTACAAAGGAAGCAATCTATATCAGAACTAGGAAATGAAACCCAATGTCCTGAAGACTGACTGAGAGCTATATCCAAATACAAATCCATCTTTCCTTCAGAATATTTTAATATACAGGGGTTTTTTAATATCTGGTGCAACTCATTTACACTGGTTTTGTCACTGATGTCAATGGGCCAATGAGAGGGGAAAGTCTGGGCCTTTCAGAAGAGTTTCATTTATTTATTTATTTATTTATTTATTTATTACAGCCTATGGCAAAACCAAGGGTTCTGAAGTCTAGATGTCACCATTTTTTAGCAGAAGTAAGGTTTGCTCTCAGTCATGTTGTCTGCTTAAACTCTCATGGCAGCATATTTCCTGGTGTACTTGTATATCTTCATTTTGTACAGACCCCTCATTCGTACCAAAGTTAAAAAAGAACAAAAGATAAATCTTTCAAAAGCCATGCAGTTATGGTAGTCTAGAAATTAAATGTACAGGAATTACATTATACAAGATATTGAAGAAAAAATGGTCTCAGTTAAATCATAACTCTCCCAATGAAATTTAACAGAAGAGATAACCCAAAGGTAGAATTGCTTCAATGGCTAGTTTCTCAAATGGAAGCACTGTTTCAATTCTATTTCTCATGAAGAGGAGAAAATTGATTTACTAGAATTGGTTGGAAATGGAAAACTGCATGAAGAAGAAGAAGAAGAAGGAGGAGGATGAGGAGGAGGAAGAAAAAAGCTGAATTACCTTAGAATTAGAAATTACAGGCTGTCTAAACAGTGAGTGCATTTTCTAATCTAGTAATGAGCTTCTATAGGGTGACATTTATTGCCTTATGCAACACCATATGTTGCATGTAAAGGGAGTTACTTTCTATCATCTCTCACACTGGAAGTGAAGAAAAGCTCTGTCGAATCAACAGATCTCAGAGCTGTGACAAACCTCCCTGTCTATGTGGGAATGTGTTGGCTGCCCAAATGAATAATTTGAGTAGAATTTTAAAAGCATTTTATAAAGTTTTAAGATAATAAACTTAGAAGAATATACAGGGAAGGGAGCTGTTCTTTTTCCAAGCAGGTCCGTATTTGACATCTTTGTCTGGAAGATGTATTACTCATCCATCATAGAGTATTGTCACACTGATGATATATTAGTGTAATACATTATCAGAACAACATCATTCCTATGATGTATTGCTAGCTAGCATAGAGCTAGCTGGTGAGAGTTGGTTATAAAGACTTAGCACATTTTATGGTATTGAAAAAAAAATCTAAATACTTTCTTTCAGGAGCTGAACACTAAAGAGCATCTGTGAAAAGGTGATGGTTATTTTAAAATTTGATATGTGGTAATGGACTTCCTGAATTTTAGAAGTATGAATTCTAGTAGTAAAGCCAAGTAAATGTTTGTGGTCAGGCAGAAGAGGTGCTTTCATGAAGATATTGCTTTGTGGGTTGTCAGTGGTAGTGCTCATAATTTATATCACTAGAACTTAATGTTTTCTAAACCTACAGTATATAACACTGAATTGACTAACTAACTCATTTGCCATTCATTATAGAGTAAAATTCTAGCATGGCAACAACATGAAAGGTCACTGTGGTATACTAAAAACAAGAACAAAGATGTGGGGTTTTTAGCGGACAGATAATTTCTCACACTGTAGATGTAAATTAAGTTTAGGCCTTGCACTAGCTATTGGGCAGGTCCTTCTCAATCAGAAATTTCATTCCTTTTACAGTACAGCCTTTATGGAAATCCATACCTAGCAGTCACTACATTTCTCTGCCACAAAATTTTTAAGATCTTCCTTTCATTATTAAAACTCCTTCTAAATAAGAAAAAGAAAAAAAAAATGTGAGCCAATATGTGAAATAATAGAGAAAAAACACCGAAGTGGATTAAGGAAAAATGTAAAAACATATAACCCAGAAAATCATAACTGGGCATAAACTGCATTGCTGTGACCAAATATACACACCAAAGCTGATAAAGCTGTTCTTAAGGCTCTTCTTAATTCACTTGTCAGTGAAAGTCTTGAGAGTTTTTTCCTTCCTGTTTTAATGGAAAATTTTAAAGTACCAGAGATTCATAAAATCAATGAAATAAAAACAATAAAGTCCTTCTCAACAGAGTTTGTAAGCCATATGTTCCACTGTGGAGTGATATGAAGGTTTCCCTTTCAAAGGAAGGACAGAGAGAGAAAGAAAAGGAGAGAGAAAAAGAAGGTGTCAGAACTACTGAGGTGTCTCTGAGGATTCCCTTATTAAAGCATCATTTTGAACAGTGCTCTCTCTGTATAAGAAAGGCTAACAGAAGGGGACAGTAAAGTAGAATATAAGAATTAAGTCACTGGAAAGAGGTGGGGAAAGAAAAGAGCCTGAAAAAGTAAAAAGGGACAAAAGAAACTTGAAATAATGATCATTTCTTCCTATCCTCTTTTCATAAGCATCTGCCTATCAAAAGCCACCATGGAGAGCAGGGCTGTAAAACACCAGCGATTAGTTCCTTCACAACAAACGGTTTATGTTCCTAATCTCATAATTCTATTACCTTGTTCTCTACTGACATTTTGTATCCATCTCATAAATTCACAGAATTTATACCCATAGGGTCTGTTAGGTCCCTTGTATAGTATAAGATATACAATTTCACCAAAGGATTCTCTGATCTAGTCCTTAATTTCTGATACTTTGGGTTTTTTTGTCTTTCTGTTGTCCTTTAGGTAGTATATTCTTCCAACATGGGAGGTTTATCTATGCAATGCTTACAGCACTGCAGCATGATCTTTCACTGCTGCTTGAAGAAACTTACAGCAGAAATCATGAAGAGTTAGTTTGGGTAAGCTAAACAATACGTGGCCTGAAATTACCATTTTATTATTACCATGAGGGCCAAGATCAAACAAAAAGGCCAAAGTGCAAGGAATACAGATGTACAGAATGTGGTTTTTTGCTGGGAATTTGTACTGTATATAGAAAAGCATATTTTTCAGCATAAACTTCACCATACATGCATATTGCAATGTATGCAAAACAGTAAAATAAATGCAAATATATGCAGTTGAAGAGATAGCACATTTTGAAGCTGGCACTGCACTCTTTGTCAACGTCAGTTTTGTGACAACCTTTGATAGTGCATGGGGATTTCTTCAGTCACTTAGAGGTCAAGATAAACTGCTCCTCTCTTTCAGAAAGTACCTTCTGATTGATTGCACTTCATGAAAACTGAGCAGTAGAGGGCTGTGTCTTAGATTCCATTCCTTAGGGGACCAGAGGTTCCATAAGAACTTAATAAACTAAGTGCAGTAGTGTTAAAATTAACCTAGATGTTATTGAGCCTGGCATCTCAGCACTTGTCTTAATTTCTCATTGGTTGGCTAATTACCCTGTCAGTCATTTATTGGATGAAAATTATGAAATAGTTTCATAATAAGAACTAGGAATATCAGAAGATTCATTTTTATTTAACAGCTTTTTGTATCAGCTCCTTTGGAAAATAAACTGTGTGCATAAATACAATAAAAATAATTTCACTGTTCAAGGAGATTGCACATTTCTCTTAATTTCTTGATAGCTGACCCTAGTGTAAATAGCCAGAAGTCTGTGCTTGCTGAGATGAAGTACAAACATAACAAGAACATACGTATAACAAGAGAAATTTTGGGTCTTATTTGCTGTGAATTCTAAACATAAGCCAGAAACAAATAGGCCATGTTCTGGAAAACATCCTTTATCAGGGAAGCTCTTTAAGTACACCCAAAAAGTTTTTAGAAATCATGTTCATATAGCAATTCAGATGTGTGATTCAGCTTTTCAGTATTATATATGTATCATTTTTAAAGTACTCCAAATATAGGTATGCACAACAGCCTGAAACTCAGACTACACTGAAAAGCTAGCCCAAATACATCTGCTTGAGCTGCAGTTGTAGCTTTGAATTGTTAGGAGTGCATGACTCCAAAATAATGACAGTTATTTCCCAAATTTCATGGGAATTTAGGTGTCTAAAGATGCAGATAGAAAGCTGGTAGTTTTTCAAAGCACAAATGTGCAATTCATATGAAATTCAAAAGATGCTAGGAGTTACTAGGGGTTTTCTAAAGCATCTGTTTGTATTCCTACATACCTAAAAAGTTTTGAAAAACCTCACCTTAAACCAGTCTACGAATTGGTAGAATGGCCTTGAAAATGCATTTGGTTTTACTTGACACCGCTATGATCTCTCCTTATTTGGCAGGATTGTTCACCATGTTTATGAACATCAGAAAAAACAGTGCATTAAAAAAAAATTAATTTCTTTAGTGAATTGTAATTTAAAGGTACTCATGTAAATTAAGAAAGGACACAAAAATTACTGAAGGGAAACAAATAAGTCATGCAGGTAAGCTAAAGTTGTGAGGAAATAGGAAGTTTGTTACAGTCATTTGAAAGAACACCATTAAAGTCACTACTTTCAGAATGAAATAAACAATCACAAATGCGTGAGAGTAGAGTATGCATCAGTACTGAACTCTCTGAATCATATTTCTACTTTCTAAAAGCAACAGTGTCCTGAATGTTCTTTTTCTGGTTAGAGATTTTTTAAAAATTTTTTTTTAGATCATGACTTTTTTGCCAAGGACAAGGCATACAAGGAGGCAGTATGAATAAAAGATATGACATGTTTTTTCCATTCCTGACTGAATTTAAATGAATTTCCAGGCCTGGAAGTTGAATAGTTTTTCTGTAACTCATAGGCTGTCCTTACAAGGGAAACAGTAAGGAACAATAAATACAGAATTTCTTCCTGCGACCATTTAGTTATTTTTTGGAAAATGCTATCTTAATAACAGTGGTGAAGCTACTTCCACAGAATAAGAAACTGAAGTGTTGTTCCAAAGTAAAGGCCTGTATTTGGTGTTTCTAAGTTTGCAATTCCTTTCCTCTGCAAATGCATCTGAGAAAGGAGTAAGACATTTTGAACACAGCATTAGAAAGTCAGAAGCTCACATTTTTTGTCCATAGTTAGCTGTCACGAATTATGTTATCTGAAGAAAATAAGTTCTGGAAGAATAACCTACGGCTGAAGTATTCAGTTGACAGATATTTTAAAATTCATTGAAAATAACTATTAACAATGGTGCCACTGTGATAGTTCACCCATGTGGGACAAAGTTTTCCATTCCAGAATGATCAAAGGGAAGGATGTAGGTGAACATTTTTTTTTACGATTAGACACTGATAAGGAGCCAAAAATCATACCTCTGATATATCACTGACTTCAGTAGATTTAGACCAAACATAAACTTGATATACAGTATGGTATTACAGAGCATTTTAGCCCTTGCTACAAGACAAAAAGTGCCTCAGGACTGGCTTCTTCTTCAGGAAGCTTGTGGAGAATGGTAAAGGAGCAGAGATACATCAAACTGTGTGACAAAATGGTAGGGACTCAAGCCACAAGAACAACTTCCAACTCAAAACTGTAAGCTAGCAGTAAGTTTAAATATGATATACAGGAATCTAAGTAATTGTCCACCTGATTACTTCCACTCACAGTTCTTTCCACCCCCAACCCCTTATCCCCTCTGAAAGACAGTAAGTTATTTATCTGTTTTTTTGGCTAGCTGCATGTGAACTGCCAAGATTGATGCCACATATTCTAAGGTACCAAAGGAAGCATTGCTGCTTATGGCAAATTACAAGCCTTTGAGGAGCAACATAAAACAGTTGTGTGACTGCTAGACAGAGGTTGAGGCTTCAGAAACTCAGTATTAATTCTTGGTGAGTAAAAGAATATTGTGTTTGGTACAATTATCTGCAAGTAATGGATGTTTTGCTACCTTAAGCACATCTCCAAAAAGCCCCAAGGATTGAGTTGTAGGAAAGATTTTGATTATGCAGTCTGTCATTTAGTATAAATTATTTTACAGCATCAAGTGCTGAACCTGCAGCACAGGAATGTCTGGGAAAGCTGTGTGGGACTATGGGGAATACAGAGCTGAGAGGAGTTATGCTCACATGTGAGAGGTGCTAAAGGAGCCTTTTTGTTAAAGGAAGGAGATAACTGTATTATTCCTCTCCTTTAGATATTTTAGGCAGCATACTAGTCCTGGAGTTTTGATTACTTTTCTTTGCATTGCAAGCATGAATATATGTAATTTAGTAATATGACTTGTCTTTTCATGTTGCATTCACTAAAGAAACTCACTCATGCAAACACAGATTGTACATAAAAAGTAACAAAACTTCTGCAAGTACTTTTGGCCATACTATACCGTTATTCTAAGAATAAGTCACTAAGACTGGTTTATTTCTTTTCTTTCTCTTTCTCTTCTAAATAGAGGGGAGCTTTACTGCAAGAGAAATGGCAGCAATGCTGCAAAATAAAGCATGCAAACTTCCATGCAGATGTCTTTGAAGCCAGTGTGAGTTTTACCCATTCCCTTTGGTAGGATCAGGAATGCTACGTGAGAGAGCTGCAGAGGGATGTTCTATGGAGTATTTTAACCAGGAGAGGATTTATACATAAATTCTTTACCCACTGAGATGAAATTTACCTCATAATTTGGCTGCATCTCTTGCTGGCATTCAGAGGACATGACTTTTTTTTTAACTTTGATATAAAGCATGTATTAGTCCTTCCATATTCCAGACTCGCACAGACTTTGCCAAGTTTCCAAATGTTTTTTAATTCAGATACATCTCTTTGATCTGTGTATTTTAAACAAGTCAGTTTCAGCAGAGAGGAGATTCACCTGATGGAAGGAGTAAGTTGTTTTCATCATTATTATAACATTTTATGTTGTAACAGAAGATCCAGCTACCTCAACATGGAAAAAACTGTAATCAGTGAAAATGGTAGTTGGTAGAAGGTGGGAGAAAAAGCAAGAGAAATGACAATTTATCTCCATAGTGTGATACTTCAGATCAGATTCTAGGGACATCTAGAGAAGATTGCATCGGTAAAAGAAAGCATAAGAGAGAAAATAGAGGTTGATGGCTGGGATATAGAAATGTGCACACTGCTCAAAACTGCCATTTGTACAAGTGTGGAAGTGAATAAATTGGTCCCTTAAAGGACAGCTTGCTGAGAGTCCCTTCAAATTTCTTAGAAAGAAACTAAAACTTTTATTTAATTTAATCAAAGCAAAAATGACAGGATATCAGATTTCATTTTATTTTATTTTATTTAACACCCAACATTTTCATTTAACTTGCAAAATATTCCATACAGTTCTACCACTTGGCCAGGCTGGTTAGAGGAAGTAGTGCTTCATCACAAGTCAGCTGATATAGTGGGAAACTCTATAAGCAATATGGAATCATGCATTTTTGCACTATCTGCGAATGCAGCTTCTCTAACTGGATCGATCTGCAATCAGCTATCTCTTAAATAGCATACCCTCAACATTACTATTTCTTAATCTGTGTTTAAACTTTCTCTCCCAAGCTTTTCAAGCATATAAGTATGCTATTTAAGATAGTCAATGGAAATTATAGCACGTAGACACATCAGTGCACGTACCCACAGAAAATCTGAAGGAACCAAAAATCACATCTCTCGAGTGATAGAGCTGCCCATATCTATTATCATCAATGACAGTTCTGCCAAGCTCAGCATTAACCTCCCTTTATACTTCATTACTGATTATCACTCTAGGGAAGTTCTAATTGGACAGTTGTGTGAAACATGGTCTGGTTCCTTTCTGCCAATATAGGAACAAAATTAGCTAAAATGTAGAAAATATTGCTCTGAACTTTGTTTCTTCAAAGGCACAGGCATTTCCTAATGCAACTTTTCATTGCATAATTGTGATTGTTAATTGACAATAGTTCAATGATGTCGATGCATAAAATGAACAACAAACACAGGAATATGAACTTGTAATTACTTCTCCATTCTGCACAGTAGAAATGACTGAAATGCATTCATCCTTTTTACTCACTGAAACATAGGAATCAGAGATGGGAAGAGTTTGTCCCAATGTGTTTCAGTGGTATGAAGAAAGTGACCCTGGACAAAACATGGAAAAAAACCCTACTACACAAATATTCACTGGTAATTTTAAACAACCTAGATTCAACCATGTTCCTTTATGGGTTCATTTGCCACCCAGTTTTGAAGATGAAGTTCTCCCCTGTACAGAAACCCAAACCAAGATTTGTATCTTATTTAAGATTTCCTTAATCTCATATTGAAGGCTTAATCAGAGCCTGGGCTGACCTTCTTCATGGAGAATGAGCTTATCTTTCATGGGCAGTATTAACACCATGAATACTTATTTTGAAGCTGCATTGCTTATACATCAGCTAAAAATCTAATGCTGAACTGTTTAGCTGACTTACAATGACTGTTCATTTTGAATTTAATACTTCAGTTGAATTTGAACTGAAACTCTTTTTGTTGCAGAAGTTATTAAATCCAAAAAGCCCACATGACACTTGTCAATAATCTACGACAGCTCACATATTGAATGTTCTTACTGAACTGTTTGCAAATGCTTGAAGAGAGAATGTGACAATTTGAAATAACAATTACTTTTGAGAATGTTTTAATCTTTGGATGGAATGTAATGTTAAATATGTGCTCTTTTTCTGTATGCAACCAAGCTAAGCAGTAAAAATACTTTAAAGGTGTTGCAGAAAATATGGCAAATAAGATTATGTTTGAAGATTTTGATTTAATGTATAGAAAGTAGTATGTCCGACTTTTAACGGTACCTGCAATATGTCCATAAGGATTTTGCAAGCAGTAATATAAGAAGAAATCTTGAAATTCCCTATGCCAGTTGCCTAACTGTTTGCTTCTTGAGCTAAAGCGTTAAAGGCTAGGACATAGATTAGCCTAATGGGTTTCTGTAAGGACAGGATTAATCTCATCTAACTGTAGCCAGCTAAAGAGTACATCTCTATTCTAAGGTACCGGTTGGGTTCCTTCTACAGTCAATGAGAGGGCAAGCTATGTGTATGTCCTGAGAACAATTCATTCTCTTTACAGGGGCAGACCAAAACAGGCAGTGTGAACTACCTTCTAGGATGCCTGTACTCACTTCTCTGACTGTAGAGGTATTTTAGATAATAATATGGATTAGAAGTCGAATTCTCAAGAAGGTGAAAGTTAGATGAGATCTATTCAGGCATAACCGCCCTGCTGGTTACTCCTGGAACTATTTTAAAGAATACTTCTGATGAAGTATTTAATAATGAAGCTGAATGGTAACCATAGTAATAAGTAAAATGGGTCTGTTGGACAAAAATATTTTCTTCAAGTGTTGCTTTGGCCTTTGACCTACTAAACAGTGTGTTTTCCATCCAATAAAAGACAGAGAATGAGAGTTAGTTAACATGCTGTGCTATTACAGTGCAGTGAATCAAAGAGAACTTAGCAAAAAAAAGAACTTGAAAACCACAAGTCTTTAGTGAATTCAATTTTTCAACATTTTCATATCTGTAGCATTCATAAATATTATAATTTACTCTTTCTTTACCTCTTTTAAGCAACACAAAAATAGATTATACTAGTTCTAAAGGAGACATTATGGTCTGTTGTGTAGATAGTCAATTACAGACTTTTAAATATACAAATTATGTAAATGCCTATTTAGGGAGTATTTACAAAATACATTATTGACCCAGTAAGCCATAACAGCTCCAATCTGTCAGAGAAATACATATTTAGGCCCTACTTAAAATGCAAATTATTGGCCCAATAGACCATAACAGCTTCTTCAGAACTGTTACATTCTATCATGGAAATCCATGGTTGGGGACTTGCTGGCTAATGACTTTTGTGTGAAAGCTGCCTTGGAAACTGTCCTTAAGTACACAAATTTCTCACATGATAGAACATAATGGCTCTTTTTCAACAGTTACTGACTATAGAATAGTACTGGGTTCTGTTAGGCAGCTAGTTAGTTGTCAGATCTCAAACAAAAACGCACAGATGCTATATAAAGATATCCATTGGCTTCAGATTCCCCTTTAATTTTGTTTGAAACAATAGATGATAATGCACAGCAGCTATTTTTCAGAAGTGACTATTCATTCCTCATGTGGCCTTACAACACCAGTTCTAGAATGAAACAACTTTGGTGATAAGGAATGTTCTGTGGAAAACTAAGACATGGACCAATAGTCCAAAAGGGTTATTATAAATCCTCATTAAGCAAAGCACTTTGCACATACTTCAGGAAGAAGTAAGCACTTGCATTACTGAAAGTATTGAAATTACATACATTTAAATGTTGTCCATTAAATATTAGTAAAACTGGGCCAGACTGCAGGGGACTACTTCTGTTATGTAGCAGCAAACTTACCAAAGAGTCTCACTGGAGCCAACAAGTTGCAGAGGAAGCATCAGTCTGCTTGGGGAAGAGTCTCAGAACCTGACCGAGGATATTCTCAGGAGTTTTTATTCCTAGAAAGATATGCCAGTTGTACACCATGGCTCAGTTTTGAGAGTGTACATTTAAACAAACATCCCCAACCCGAACAGGGATCTATTATTGAACGAGCATCCTGAACTGCTCAAGGAGTTGAAATACTTTAGCAACTCTCAGTTTATGGACTTGAAAATGCTCATTAAGAGATGTTGAAGAGGGATTTATACTTGTAGAGACCAATTCTGGGGTTTTTTTCAGTTCTTAGATGTACAAAGTGTACTCTTTTCAACACTGGAAATGGGATTCTTCTGAGAGCGCATCCATTATATTTATTGATTCTTTTATATTGTTAGGCTTTGTTTCTTGTGTTTTAATCTTAACAGTGGACAAGTGTCAACACAGTTGCAGAAAAAGGGCAAGGGAATGAGTGAGGAATATACTTTTGGCACGAGTTCTTAAAAACTTAATTCTGAGGGTTTTTTTCAGTACAATTTAAGACCATTAATGTCACAACCCCCCCCCCTCTGAAATCTGAGAGAACTTCTTTGATAATATAGATATCAAACAATTTTAGCTTTTTTTAATACGTTTTTTTCTTCTTATTACCTTAACTCTAGCACCTTTATTCTAAAAAGAGTTAAGGAAAGCTTTCACTGTGTAATCATCATGTACCAACATGCTAAATAACCTTATTAACATTTTACTATTTGTATTTATAGTACTTGTCATTGTATATGCCCAGGTTATACAGCATCAATAAACTTTTTTTTTCTTGTGGAAATGCATGTACATGTAACCAGAGATTTGCAGATTTTCATTTTTTATGGATTGTTGCTCACAAATTAATAAAGAAGTGCATAGCTGATAGGAGGGAAAAAAAAAACAAATAGCAATGCTTTATGATTTGATAAAAGAGGATATTTTTGAATTCTCCTTATTTCAAACTGTGATACTATAAGTTAAATAATGCAAAAGCAATATATTTTTGTGTTTCAACATTTGAAAGAAAAAATTAGATTTTTCTTTATAGTAAGGTACACAGTTTTAAGTGGAAGTAGGTCTTAAAATGGGTATAGATGTAACAATTGAGGGCATTTTATCTATTTTCACTCTGAGCATGCCAAAAGTGATATAAAAAAACCACACTATAATTAGAAAGCAGGTTTATATTTGACAAAAGTAAGTCCTACCCATGGAAATCATGTACTAACAGAAGAGATAGCCTGCCTTTTAAATATATTTTGTGCTTTGTCAGTGAGCTAAGATGGAGTCTGTTTCTAAAATTGTATTCCTAGACTCCTGCTTTCACTTAATTCTCCATGGTTTTTTTCAGAGCTCTGGACAGACAGCATTGTATCCCATATCTGCAATCCTTCTCAGAACTGCTGTTGATTATGTACCCAAAGGCCAAGTGGTTGAATTGGTGACATTACCTCCAAGTGTGTCAAACAGGACAACAGAGCTAAAGACAACTAGTGTTTAACTTCATATATGGGATTGAAAATGGGATGTGATAGAACAGTATGCTGGGAAGCAAAGTATTCCTGCACCTTCCAAGTGAGTAGATGTAGACCACAAACCGCTGTCCTTTATTATTTTATATCTCTACAGTGTCTGACCTAAATTACAATTCTAACTCGGAATTTCCTGTCTCTTTGAATGGTGGCAAAAGCAAGTGACTTGAAGCAGAAACCCAGTGGAGGTGTCGTTGTGCCTTGCCATGTGTAGTTTGACAACTAACAGGCAAGATTTTTCATAAAGATTGAAAACTTCCTCATTACTAGGGAAACAAGGAGAAAAAAGTTTCATACAGTTATTCTTCAGTCTAGATCTAAATTAGGAACTGGATATAGAAATTAAAATGGTTGTTTAGTGAGAGAATCAGTTTCAGGTCTCTATGTCCCAGTAGTGGATCATTAGCTAGTGTCTGTATTCTAGAACCATTGCATATATACATGCCATAGTAGCTGTGTTAACCTAGGCTGTGTTTTAGAACAGGACATAAAACAAGTTTCTATCATCTCCTGCAGTATCCTGTGCTAGCTGTGGAGGTGGCAACCTAATTCACAAACAGGCTATATTCTTACAAATTTTGCATTCTTTCAGTGACCCAAACTTATGCCAAACTACACCATTTTTATTCTTATTTTTATTCTTATTTTGTGCATTTCTTTTCATGCTCCTTTTTATTTTTATCTGAGTTTTTTTGAAAGCATCAAATCAAATGGTGTTACTTCTCACTGCTAATTCCCTTCATGCCATTACTCTCTCATCACTCCAGGTTGTTTCTGTTCCCTTTCTGTTTCCTTTTTCATGCCAGCATGATTGCCTTGTCACCAGCTTAAGGGGAAAAATAACTTTTAAGCTATTTCATCCACCCTGTCACTCAGTGGAGGTAAAATTAACCTATGTGTTAACAGCCTATGTAAGAACCTCCCTCCATCAAAGCTGTACGGTGTGGTTATGTGAAATCCCACATCTCCTCCAGGGAAGACAAGGAATTTTGATCAGGACTTTTATATCAGCCTCTTAAGTTTTAGCTTGCAAGCAGACTAAGAGAAAGCAAACAGGTTAGAAAGCCTTACACAGGCAGTCCAAAGGCTTCTTATGTTTCCTCTGTTGAAAGAGGACTTTCTCTAACATGTTAAGATGTTACGTTAAGATAAGAAAAGCTTGTTTTCAACTGATACTTCTGTTCTACCTGACATGAACCAGAGACAGCTGACAGCTACTATATGCAGTTTTCTGTACACTCCTGCACTGCGACATTTAAAGAAATTTTACTAGACCTGTTAGCCAGCTAATATATCCTTGAAGGACTATAGCAACTACTCCCTGTAAAGCAGTTGGTGAGGTTGAATTTTAGGTCCAAACTCTTGCAAACCTAGTTTAGGTTTTGGGAAGCAAATTGTACAGAAAAGTTATATTGTATGTAGATTTCTTAATCATCACATAGCACCCAATGGAGAAAAAATAAAAAATACTAAAAATATATTTCTTAGTTTATTCAAAACAAGAAAGAGAGATGTGCAAACTTAAGAAAAAAGTTAAAAAATTAAATCCAGACATGAATTCAAAGAATAGTACACATTCCTGAATAGGTTCTCATTTGAAAGCACCTTCTCCCTAAGAATTAAGTAAAAAGGTCGAGACAGAACTTGCTATAGGAAAAAAAAATCCAAACTGAGTTATATATAGTCAGAAATAACCCCTTTTGCCTTTTTAGTGTAATCACAAAGTTTTATAAATATATTTTATGACCAAGGAAATTATGCTCTTTTTTAAGAAAAAAACCCAAAGGATCAACCAAACAACCAAAAAATCCTGAAAAAAATGTACCTGACCAACAGAAAAAAAAAAGGAAAAGACATCCTTAGTGATGCTTGCAATTACATTGCCACACACTTATCACAACGGCACGTACTTAATTACACTTTCTTTTTTCTAGCATGAACAAAAGGGAATTCAAGCACAGATGTAACTACAGTTTGTCTTTTAAGAATCTGCTTTTGATACTTATTTATATTCAATTAGCACAATATTTACATTTGAAATTTATGGCCTCAGATGCACTGAGAATCACAGAGATGAGGGGATTTTTTTAAGGTGAAATACACAAATGTAGTCAAAAGCATGAGTATTCATAACAGAAACCATCATACACATTACACTTTCAGATAGCCTTTTTTCCTTTAGATGTAACATTTTCTAAGAAATGTTGTGACTATGCTGTCATTACTATTAACTTCCAGGCACAGGAACTAGTGATATTGGATGTGTCTCAAGATAAAGTGGTTTAGGGCGTTATATATTGTTTCTGTTAATATTAGTAGGGTCTTCCTGTTTTGAAAGGGAGTTGATCAGAGCCTGTGACTGAAAAAAAAATGTCATGTCCTAGTGTTAAGAAACTGCAAATACCCATCCTGCCCCCAGATCCTGGGCTTATGCAAATGTGTCAGCCAAAACCTGCATTTGTGAGAGTTTCCCTACGCAAGACTGTCTCCACTGTGTAATTGCAACCAAACTGCAGCTTGAGAGGCATCAACAAGCCAGAAAGTCACTAGGGAATTTATATCTCTCCTTAAATATGCTTATGTGTGAACAACAAGAACTCAGCCTTGAAGCATGCAGTGCTACAAAGCACTCAGAGCTTTTTAGGATCAGCCTCTAACTTAAAAGCCAAGTTTGGGGAAAGATATAGCTCACAAGATACGGTGGACAAATGATATTGCCTAATCTATTTTAATATAGCTACTTCTTTTGATCAGAGTTGCTAATCATATTTTATAAATTTTAGTGCTAACTAGAAAGCTGTGAAGGCAGAAAAATCATTTTAGAAATTCTGAAAGAAGTCTGGAAAAAAACAGGATTCATCCATTTAAATGCAGCTAATCTACTTGTTTTTCTAAAGCCTCAGGGGACACAAAAGAAAGTCCTTTTGGATATCAAAAGCAAGTATTTATATACAGTGTCTAAAAGACTCAATTGAATGAGTTATCTCAAGGCTAAATTTATAAGATTAAAGTAACATAGTCAACTTGAATTTTTTAATGGACTATTTTCTTTATAATCCTGTTTCTGATAGACCACCTTTTAAGTAGTCTTACCTATTGGTATTTTAAATCCTTAAATATGTTATAAAGGATCTCCTACTTAACAGTTGATATTTACAAGACTTTTTCAGTGAACATAAAACAGATAGACTAGAGGCTTCATCTGTGGTCATTGGAAAGATCTCAAAAAACTTTAAGTCATATTCTAGCAAGTGATACAATGAAAATGATTATATCTAAATGCTTTCAAATGTGCAGAGCAAAAACTGAAATACCTTTAAAAAAGCATTTCCCCCAATATAAGATGTTTAACTACTATAGATAAAAAGAATTTCAGAAAATGTAAAAATTGAAGCTCAAAACTCATTCTTATTTACAAGTAAAGGATCTTCATTTCTTTGTTTTAAGAGCTATTCCCATCAGGAGTGTTGAAATGGTAAGATCTGAGATGCATTTTATTTCTGCTTTTTAAGGAACTCTCCTTCCTAGATGAATCAAACTTGCAATTTTTTTGATCTGAGAAAAACATCAGAAGGTGATAGCAGCTGTCACAGAACACGAAAGCCCACCTGACTGGCACTGATTTTATTTTTGGCGGCATCTCTCTTTTTCAAAAATGCCCAGCTTACTGTGGCTTTTGGAAAACATGATAAAAATAAATCCAGGAGGAACTTTGCTATCTTGCCCAAAATATCGTGTGCAAGATGGATCTATTTAAGTTTCTAGAGATTTTTAGATAGCAATAATTTTACCTAGCTTTCTGCTCATCTTGTTGGAAACAGAATCATTAAGCTCCTGGCTAGTTCCCTTGAGCCTGCAATCCAGGCGAATACGGGACAATACTAGTGATCCAGCATCTTGCCAAGGATCTGACATAGGAAGATAAAAGAAATGGTTTTCCTTTTCTGACGAGTGTGAAGGAGTGAGGACCTGGCAGCTCTTTAAGAACATTATTCCTGGACCAGAAGATCTATTGATTCCCTTGTGTAAGAAATCAGTCAAGGAAGGCAGGAGACCGGCATGTCTCAGTAAGGACCTCCTGGTCAAACTCAAGTGTAACAAGAAAATGCACAGGCAGCGGAACCAGGGATGCATATCCTGGGAAGAATATAGGGACGCTGCCCAGATGTGTAGGGATGGGATCAGGAAAGCTAAGGCACAGCTGGAGCTGAATTTGGGAAAGGTTGCAAAGAATAATAAGGGCTTTTATGGGTATGTTAGCCAAAAAAGGAAGATTAAAGAAAATGCCCCCACCCCCTGTGGTAAATAAGATGGGAGAGCGGATGACAACTAACGTGGAGAAGGCAGGGGTACTCAACAACTTTTTTTGCCTCAGTTTTCTAAGGTAATATCTCTTCCAACATTTTTCAAGCCCCTGAACCTCAGGGCAGGGGCTGGGGGAATGAAGTCCTTCCCATCATAGAAGAAGATCAGGTTTGAGACCACCTGAAGAACCTGAACATATATAAGTCCATGCAACCCAGTGAGATGCATCCCAGGGTCCTGCGGGAATTGGCGGGTGTCGTTGCCAAGCCACTCTCCATCTTATTTGAAAAGTCATGGCAGCTGGGGAGCGTCCCCAGTGACTGGCAAAAAAGGAAAAATCACACCGATGTTTAAAAAGCTAGAATGGACCCTGGGAACTACTGAGCCATCAGCTTCACCTCCATGCTCAGTAAGATCTTGGAACAGATCCTCCAGGAAGACATGTCAAGACATATGGAAGGCAGGAAGGTGATTAGGGACAGATGAAATGGCTTCACCTAGGACAAATCCTGCCTTACTGTCTATGAAGGACTGACTGCATCAGTGGACAAGGGAAGAGTTACAGATGCCATCTACCTGGAATTCTGTAAGGCCTTTGACATGGTCCCTCCCAACATACTTGTCTCTAAATTGGAGACATATAGGTTTGGTGGATGGACTGTTAGAGGAATAAGGAATTGGCTGGATTGTTGCATCCAAAGAGTTACAGTCAGTGGCCCAATGTCCAAGCGGAAACCAGTAAAGAGTAGTGTCCCTTAAGGGTCCATACTGGGACCAGTACTATTCAATGCCTTCATTAACGACATAGACAGGGGATCGAGTGCACCCTCAGCAAGTCTGCAGATGACACCAAGCTGAGTGGTGCAGCTGGTACCCTAGAGGGAAGTGATGCCACCCAGAGGAGCCTTGACGGGCTTGAGGAGTGGGTGCTTCTGTCTCACATCTGTTTAAGGGGAGGATTCAGGATGTGCCACTTTTGTTTAAAACAGTCACTGTCAAAATTTACAACAAACCCGTACTCGTTGCAGCTAGCAAGCAGCAGGCTTCTGCTTGAGAGTTCAATGCTCAGGTTTGGACATCTGCCCTCCCCCACATTACACACACACGCACACACACACACACACACTGATCTGCCACTTGTTCACATTCACAATTCAACCTATATTTTTTCATATGACAGTGGTCTAAGGATTTTACACAATATCTAAACATACATTTAAGGTTTTGTATTACATTTAGCATCATAAAAAACCAACCAAACAAAAAAAACTTGTCAAAATTACTATTCCTAGCTGATTCATTTTGTTTCATCAGATAACAAGAGGAATTAGTTAGCAGTAATTAAAAAAAAAAAAAAAAAGTCTTTTAAGGTGATGGAAAGAATGTGTACCCAGAAAACATAAAAAAAAAAGTGTGAGGACAGATCCAGAAAAATTCTGCAATAGAGCTATCAATCATTAAAAACTCAGTAGCCCAGAAAACAACAGGGAAATAAGAAATCTAAGAATTGCTCAATTCTCATCTGAATTGACTGTAGGTATAAAAATCTATATCCAGCTGTGTGATGTATTGCAGTAACCACTGGGATGGCTTCCAGAACAAAAACATTCTTAGCCCAGTATGTATGAGGCTGGTACTCTCTTCAGTTTTAACAAACAAATCAAAACAGATCCAACAACTTGCTGACTAAACACAGTCATCTTCAAAACCAGCTGGGCTTGTCATGGCCAGGCTTTGTTTCCAGTTTAAGTGATGCACATACAGAATTTTAGCTGTGACATCTATTGGTCAAAAAACACAGCAACAGGAGATATTGTCATAGGTTAATATTGCACTACAGCAGGGTGTGCAGGAACACAAAGAGCAAGGGAATCAACTGGTCTTTGGGAATATGGGCACAACAACTGATATTTGATACTTTATTAGAAGCATACGACTATTTACAGGTTTGTTTTTTTTTTTTCAAAAGCCTCTGGGACAGTAGCAACAGCATTTTGTCTGCCTCAGCTTACATACTAGTCCAGATTTTCTCTTGTTCTAGTTTACAGCCATCCTCTAGCTGTATAAAACTTGATCCCTCAATAAGCTAAGCCTAGCCAAAGTTGTTTTGAAAATTGTATCTCCCTAGAAAATGATATTCTGAAATATTAAAAGAAAGCAAGCTGGACCTGTTTTGTAACAGTAAGACTTTAAAAGAAATAGGGACATTTTCATAGAATCATAGAATCATTCAGGTTGGAAAAGACCTTTATGATCATCAAGTCCAACCATAAACCTAACACTGCCAAGTCCACCACTGAACCATGTCCCTAAGCACCACGTCTTTTCAATTTTTTACCTGTTGTTTTATTCAGTCATTTTCTCTCTCTCTGTATTTTTTTTTTCATCTCCTCTACTATGTCTATTTAGACATTAAGCTAAACATTGAATTCTATTGAATTAGGTAGTATGAGTGACTTTCATGATAGCTATGATCAGTGTTGAAAAATGTTATGTAAGAGCCTTTGTAATACAAAAATTCCACCATGAATGATCACTGAGAAAACTAAATATTTAAAACTTTCTTCTATGTCTCTGTAATACTTTTCTACTTATTATGTAAAGAAGATCTTATCATCCAGCTCACAGCTTCAGTGCCAGTTTCTTTAGTCTGCCATTTGCAATGGCTGCAGGAGGAGAAAAAGGATTCTCCCATGCAAGATGCAGAATGCCTGTAAAATATGTTCTTACAGATAAATGTAAGGCCCCAAGAGAGTAGCCTATATGTTTCTGGACAAAGAGAATCTCAAAGGAAAGACTAAGAATGAGCTGAAAAAAGCTGCCAACTTGATGCACTTCCACTCGTTGCTTTAAGAACAAAAACTGTAGATTGATTCTTCAGAGGCATAAAGAAGTAACTTTCAGTAGAAGCCTGGCAGGCCTCAAAAATTTTTTCCACAAAACTTAGCCTGATTTATTTCTGTTTCAAAAATAATTGAGGTTAATACAGCATGAGGTTTCATTAAGTTCATGCAGATAGAGGGCCCACTCAGTTTTTCTATTTATATAATGACCTCAACCATCTGGGGTGTTACTCTAAGTCACTTTGATAAAATAATAATTTTTTTTCCTGCGGTCTTCAAATAGCACAGAGAGGAGAAAATGCTGTTGTCTGGTACGTGTGTGTGGTGAGGAAGGTGGGGGCTCTGAAACACTGACAATTCTAAAAGGATCAGTCCTTCTGAGCCATATCAATGCCAGCCTGCCTCCCCCACAGAGGCAGAGCAGCTCGCTTGTGCAGAAGATGTCAGAGCTGCTTGAGTCCTGTAGGTGTATCTTTTTAAAAAGTGCATGTTAAATAAGTTGAATCAAATAGTTGGCAAAATTTCAGACAGCTTTCAGGTAAACATTTGACACTTAAAGAGGAGATGCTTGTTTTCTTAAAAATTAATGGTTTGTAAACACCTTGAGCTCCATTCTGATTTTGCAGCAATTTTATGCCAAAGTAACTCCATTGATTACTGCTGATTTACACTGATATTACCCTACAAAGTCCTCTAAAGTTTAGCTAAAATGAAAAAAAAAAAAATCTTTGTTTTGTTTTATATGTGCTTGCTCATTCATTTCTCTCCCCCACCCCCGCCAATATGTATATATATCAAGATTCATTTATAACAGAGTCTGCAATCTGAAGTGATGCAACTTCATCTCAGAGTTTTTATTTTTTGTGTCATAACAGGCTGTGGACAAACATAAAGCTTCCTCTCCTTTCTGCCACCTATGTTTTCATTTTGTTTTCTAGATATCCACTGATATTTTACTATCTCACAAATTTCTCTTAAAAAACATTAATAATTATTTCAATTATCTGACCATCATCCTGCAACCTAGATGCCATTTGGAAAGTATGAGAGTATATTCATTTTCCAGTAATGTGTGTAGCAGTAGTGGGAAATCCCACAAAACAAATCCTGTGGGATTCAGAATATACATGGAGAAGTGGGGGAGAAAACAGGGAAGCCTTCTTCCTCCTCACAACTTCCACACCACAGCTCTGGTAATTTTACTCTTTAATGTAAATACTGAATATTACATAAACCCCACACAGATGCTAAACACTTAAAAAAGAGGTAATATGCTAGCAAATAGACTACGGATTTAGTAGACCTTTGCATTGTCTTTGATATGCTGGGACTCATACGAGTGAGGGAGAAAAATTGTGCCTTTAAAAGAGGTGCACAGGAGAGATTTCTATGCAAGCTTCTCTAAGCGTTTGTGGGGCTTTCTGCCCCTTCCTGTGTTCTGGAGTTCACTGCTACCAACAATAATACTTACGCGACTGAGTGTATATGTCCACATGGGCTTACATTTATGAACTTACATTTCATTCTGCCCACAGTCCAAGCTGACCAAGTCTCACGACAGTATCGTTCTGAGCTAACATACCAGCTTCTCAATGCTTTGCCAGCTGCTGTGATGTGTTGTCTGGTTTTCTTGGCAACGCAAACTCACGTCAGAACATAGAAGATCTCTATGCGGCAAGTACATTATATCATTGCAAGTTTATTTCTGCTATATTTTGGCTTACTTTTGGGTTTGTTCTGCTTATTTTGTTTCCTAAAGTGCTACATGAAAGGCTTTTCTAGGTGAGAATATTCACTAATATAATTACTTGAGCTATAGCCTAAACAATGACATCAGCAACATCCAATCAGTGATATTAGCTTTGCAATACAAATATGAACAAGTGTTCTCATGGATAAGTTTCTTTATTTACATCTTTATTTACAATGTAACTTAATCTGATTCTACAGTAGATTATGCACAGTCCAAATTATACTCCCATGTCAACACATCTTTTGTAGCTCAGCCTATTGTACTCTCCTTAGGCAAAAAGGTTTAAATTCATAAAGCAGAAGTTCATTGCAAGATTCTCTGTAATCTTGAAGTGATGCCTTCGTTCTTCATGCTCACTTCATCCCTCATTTATTTTACATATTTACAGACACTTCTGCCACAATCTACAGGCTCCGATTTTCAGTGATCGTACACCTACCATGAAAAACTGTAAATAAATTTCTCTTCACAGCTATCTGGTCTTCTCGCACTCAAAACAAACGTCCAGGTAAAAACAGAAAAAGGAAGAACAGAGGAACTTAACTGTAACTGCAATTGCTTCATATCATCCCTGCCTGTAGTTGACCGATCTGTACGACCCCTTCTTAGCAAATGCTGCCTAGCTTTGGGACAGGAGTGGCAAACTTCCTCCACCGTGGAGCCGCGTAGGTGGGAAGTCCCATAAACTGCGTTTTAAATAGATGACGAGGTGAGCCCATCGCTTTGAGGATGATTGTCAGGGCTCTGAGGGCACCACCAGCCCTTACTCTCCCTGCCCAGCATCCCCTGTGCCTCCTCCCACCTCTGCTCGTGGACGGAGGGCCCCCATTTCAGCTCAGCCAGGGCCCTCGGTCCCTGCCCCAGTGATGCAGCAGGAGAGCCTGGGCTCAGCCCCGGCTCTGTCCCTCTGCCCCGGACAGATCTTGGACTCTGGCTGCAGCCACATCTCCAGCCCTGCCCTGGTCTCCTGCTGCTTGATGGACCCTGGCCCTGGTAGGTCGCCCACCATGCCGGGGCTGTCGGTAGACCCCCTTACAGCACCGGCTGTGTCCGCTGCAGTCAGCCCCTGAGGCTGCCAGTTGCCTGCCAGTGAGGGCACTGGGCTCGCTGGGATGCCCCTGGGCTGCCAGTTGCCTGTCCCCTGTGGGGCAGCCAGCCCTTGATGTGCCCTGACAGTGATTAAGATGCATCGTGATTGTAAAGCTCACCATCTCAAATAAAAGGCAAAACGTGTAAAGTAAGAACAAGCAATCAGAAATAAGTATAAGCATTAACCAGCAAGAACTTAATCTTCTTCCTTGGTGTTAATGCACTTGAGTCCAGCTTCCACATTGTTTCAGTAACACTAATGATCTTAGACTTTAATTGTTGCACGTGTGCAAACCTGAAGGACAGACACAGTTGATACAATGGTTCATGGACACGTTGGAGCTGATCATATGACATGAATCCTGTCTTTCCCCGTTTAAAAATCAAAAGTAAAAGCCAGGAGATGGAATAGTCTTCCTAGTAATCACATGATGGCAGTAAAACTGGTAAGATTTTCTGGAAATATGGCAACTCTATTGCCTGATTGAACTCTCATGCATATCAGCAGAAAGATTTCTACCAGGGAGGGCTGTTCGCTGCCAATAGCAATTTATAAAACTTTATTTATGTCTCAGGGAATTAAATTTGACTCCTATTGCTTACTGTGCTTTACAGGTACTACACGCTGACTCCTGCAAAGCCAGAATTTTCTTGTATTTTCACTACACAGATAATTTGGTGACAGCTGCAAGTACTACCGAATCCGCATGCACAAACTGATACTTAAGTCAGCAGAATTTAGCCAACTCAAAATGTGTCTTCATCTGAATGTCTGAAGCACTGCTCCACCTAAAGGCTCATCACTTCATGAATTTTTTTTTTTTATATCCTCCCACTTTTGAATGTTGAAAGATACTACAATCTTTTGACTTAGCAATAGCTGTTTAATATTTGCCTCTATTGCTCTTTTTTGTCAGTTACAACTATTGTCTCTTTTAATTCGGAAAATAAAAAGCACATTAGTCTAGAAAATAGCAGTCTGAGAACTATGTGGTATTCTAAGAAAACTTTTACACTTTTTCTACAGGCTTTAAAGGGGCTGACACCAGTAAGAAAGTAAAAATGTGGATTTTTCCCCAGAGAGGTTGTACTGCTGCTGCCATCCCAGTGTAAAAAAAAAAAAAATTCTTATCTACTTAGTGTATTAGAATAAAAAATCTTCTGCAAGCTTATCTATATTCAGGATGAGCAATCAGATGACCCAAATACATGGTCTGCTTCTAGTTAAGATAGATACCAGAAAAGAGAAGAAGAAACTGTTGAAGTAAGGTACACAAATATTCAAATTATTTATCAATTTATATGGTTTCATATATGCATGGAGCTTTCTTAAGCAAATTACCTTACACATATATGTAAATTTTTATATAAATAATGTTGCACAAATATAATACAGTAATAAAGAAATGCAAACTAGAAGGAGCAAAGGAACCACACAGATATATATACATATTAGTAATCTTAATATTAGCATATCTACTAAGTGTAGATATCTAATCTATCTACTAAGCTTTATGCTTTTTAAGACATCCAGCAAGTGTGAAACTTCAAAGTTTCCCCAGTTTCTCATTCTCTGGCCTCTCCCTGCAAATTACATACATCTAGGGACCTCTGTGCAGTCCTTTGCTCCTTCTGTTTTGCACCTCTTTATTGTGTATAAATCTCACTATCAGTATGTTACTATTGTACTTCAATCTACATCTTTTTCTTCTTACCTTGCAGAGCTTTGGCATTCCAAAGACTCAGCCAGTTGCTGCCTTCCTCTCTTTTACCAACCCTATCTTAGCATTTCTTCTATAACAGAAAGCAGATGTTTCACTAGCTGCATTTTAAAGTTGCTGATACTTCCTCTACTCAAGGTATGAATGGGATGGAGCAAACACACGGAGACCTATCTGACTCTCAGTGATGGCAACATTCCTGTCATTGGCAAGAGCCGTGTTTTGAGCTATAAGCTAAATGTATGCAATGGGCAAAAAAGTGAGATCCGAACTGTTTTCCTCTTTGGAATTCAATACAGTGTTTTTAAATAATTTTAACACTTTCAAAATTATCATCAGTTATCAAAATGAATGCATTTTCTGTTTCCAATTATATGAACTCATTATTATCATTCATAGGTCACTCCTATCTTGCAAGAAAAAAAGTTTTTCTTCATAGTTATCCACAGTAAGTAAGTAAATTTCTGTCTGCTTACCCTTCCCCTAGCCACAAGCTTTGTCTTTAATCAACATACCATAAGATTTTATTTAAACAGATTATAAACTCAAACCCCTAGCAACATACATTTCCTTTTAACTTGCAATTTCTTGTTTGGCTTTTAATGGCTGGAAGTCACTTCTTTTGTACAAAATAAGAACTTTGGGGGAAAAAAATTAATTTAAAAATGGATTACTAATTAGTTGTTCACATGTTACAGCTTTGTGTCTCAAATTCTAACGATTATTTTTATTTGTTTTCTGAGGTTGAAATATTCAATAGCTATCACTCTATAAAAACTCATAAAGTATGTAATAGAAACTGACATACAAAGGCTTAGAGGCATTTGATTCATTTTATAGTCAGCATAAATCTCTGAAAACTCCATGAAATCATAACAATAAGGATGCCCACAGGGAATGTATTCCAAGAAAAGAAACAAATTCCTCACTGCAGCTTGGGAGATCTTTTCAGTGTTCCAACATTACTGATGGGTGTCGTAGCAATACCATGGCAGTATGGGGAAGTATATCGCACCAGACAATGGACACTGATATCTCCGTGGTTTTTCCATGCTCGTATTCGTGCTGACTTGCACGGTCCACCTTGCACCCGCTGTGCTACCATCCATTCTGCTTTCCCTCTCACAGCCATTTACCAGGCCTGGACAGGCACCAAGATGCTTTTCTTTGTCACCCGATGCAAAAGAGCTTGGAGGTGGAACATTATCAGAATATATGGTGACCTTTTGATATAGCCATTTTGATACAGACCAATGGAATTAGCTGCCACTGGTAGATGTTACCCTAAAACGAATAGTAACAACGTTAGCAGATCTCAATGCCAGAATCTGCACTTTGCAGCTGAAATATGTTATTAATAGAGGTGTAGAACTTCTGTTCAAGTATTCCACTGAATGCTCTAGATTTTATTTCAATTACATGTACTCATCCAAGTAATCCACCTACTTGTGGTAGAACCACAAGGTGCCCAGAACTTTGAAGTGGATATGCTTAGACTCTCTCCATGAATAAGCTCCCAAAGAAGACCAAGAAAGCTTTAAATTTGGAAAAGCCAGGTTTTATTTGAATAGAAACTGGAATCCCTTCGTCTATAAAATAAAGAATCTTGAAGGAACTGTGTCAGACGCAAAAGAAATACGCAGTTCTCACTATGTCTTTTCAAGGCAGGTCATCACTCTCTTTCTCCCTTGCGTGAAATGGTGCCGGTTCCCGTCTGCTCCCAAGGATAGCTGTCGTCTTCATTCGTGAGGCCTTCCTCTCTGCACCTTGAGCATCTGCTCAGCCATCTCCCTCCAAGCTGCAGACTTCTCCTTGGGGTTTCCGCTTTCCTTTGCAGCCTCAACTGCAGCTTCGTAGCTTATCTTTCTGAACAGACTGACTTGCTGCCAAGGCAAGAAATTTTCTCTTCCACCCAAGGGTTCTTCGTGGCACAGTTGCCTACTCTTTTGAAGAAAAAAGTCATAACTGTAAGCAAAGTGGCAAAATGGGAGCAAAACAGTCCTGGAAACAACTCCTGGAAACTTCTGGGATTTGTTTTAGATTTTGGGGGTGTTTAGGGATATTTTCTTTTTTTGGCTGTTTTTTTTGTTGTTTTTTTGTTGTTCTTTTTTTTTATTTTATTTTCTTGAATAATGCTTACAGAAGTATTTTGTAATCACTCCTTAATTCTGGCCTATTGTTCCCTTTCTCTGTATTGCCCATGTTACTTCACAACAGAATAAAAGCTTTGGTGCTACTGGAGTTCTGCCCAGACTCAAGGTATACTGCAGGGCAGACAAAAATGATAGGAAAGAGAAACAGAGAAAGAAGAGATGATTAATAAACCACTAGTTTCCAAGAATGCTAGATGACCTCAAAATTTTTGGCTATTAGTTCAAATGACTTCACTAATTAAATATATGTCCAGGAAATTCTCGTTATCCCTCTTTTCTTCTTTTTTTCCTCAGATGTGACAGTTTTCATCTACATTTTCAGAAGTTTCTGTCTCAAAATCTTTAGACATCTCTTTTCACTTAGCCACTAACTTCTTAAACAGTGACTTAGAAGAGCTTGTATTATAAGTATTCCTCAATTCCTCCCCTTTCCAGTATGCTTTTATCAAATAAGATTGACAGGCGGATTTCCTTTTTTAAGTCTTTCAATACACCACATTTATTCTTCACTGTATTTTGATATTTTGTAGATGATGGACAAAATCATCTAGGTTTTATACTATTTTCTCCTCACAGAAATAAGAATGTTTTTATCACTCTTCATCAATAAACTTTTCAGCATTGGAAAAACAACAAATATGCCATGTTGATTCAATCTCTGGCATTCTTTAGTGATCATTTACCTAGCACTATGGTACGATATGTTTTCAAGGACTGATTCACTTGGAACTATTCATTCTGGGGCTGATTACATAGTTTGAAAATTTTACATTTGTTGAATATAATGCCCTGCAAATTCAAAAATAATAATAAACCTCCCACACACATAGGCAGAAATATTTCCACTATTAACTATTTCTTGCTGAAATTATTCTGAAGCATCTGAATTTGAGACAACTGTTTCATTTTTATTCTGTGTTGACATAGAATGACTCAAAAATGCATAAGAGGATGGCAAAAAATTCCATTTGTAAATGAGCATTTATTCATACAATATTTCTATTTTTTGTTTCATACTTTTTAATTCAAACATTACCAAAATAAGAAAGAAAAGATTTTCTTACCTGAATGACAACAAACTCTGCAGGATCAACTGAAACTGACCATCCAATTTTAAAGTGATGAGGCTTAGATGCTTGCTTTGAAATGCTTCTCAGATACTGGCTGTACCACATGTGTTATTCTGAGATGTGGCTTTATCTGAAAATGGGATACAACTACAATTCCGCATTTCTTTCGCACCTATTTCTAGTATGCTTTTAGATACCACATAAGACTGCCCTTTGCTGTGGGGCAGAATCTAGAAAAATGGCTATCAGCCATTTTATTTTCTAGTGCTTTAGTTCTTTTGTTAGAGATAACGTACATAAGTGTCCTCTGGTTTCTTCTGGTGGGAAAGACTTTGGTATTTTTAAAATATAGACTGAATCTATACAGACTGAGAAAGAAACAGTGAGGTGTTTATAGGAAACATGGAAGTGTTGACTACTGTTGAAGAGAGGATGTACACAGACAACAGATCCCTTCAAAAAGATGAAAACATTGTGTTTTAGCCTGCTTAGTGTACTTCTTAATTTGATTTGTCTAGCGTATTTTATCTTTTGGTTTTATTTTTGGTTATTTTTGATGGTTTTCCTTATTTATGATAGTGGACAATCTTACCTGTTATAACCAGCAAACTAGAATTTGGCTTGTTATTATGATGATGAGATAACACTGTCACTAAAAATTATCATATTTATATCAAAGTTCACCCTAGAAAATCCAAGCAATTTGGCATATTATTTCTCACATGTAGAATAGTCTGTGTCTCACAAATATTTAATTTATGCTAGTAAATTGGACGCGGCTGCATGTGTAAGGTGAAAGATAGATCCATTTGTTTCACACAGGGAATTCAGTCCCCTACTATTGCAAGGGATATGGTTTTGCCATTAGTAGTAAAAGGCCACAACATTTGTATTGACCCAATACTATAGAGTCTCAGGATTTGTCTTGCCCTGTCTTGGCCTGCACAGGTTTTACCTTGTTACAGCTGTGATAACAATTGTCTAATGGCCGACTCATTATTGCCTGACCAACCTCAGTAGCTGTTGTATATCAAGTATAACCCTTTATGTTGAGTCTGGGAGAGCTAGTGTCCTACTTACAAACTGTAAGCTAGCAACCAAGGAGAAGGAAGCAGAAAATGTTGAGAAAATGTGTAAATAAAACCAGAAGCAGAGCCCAGTATGTAGAAGGAAGGGACCCCCAGCTCCAGCATGGAGCTACTGCTGAAGAAGAGCTCAGGACTTGGACAAAGCACACAGCTACCAGAAGGGGTGAGCACACCTCCAGGGAAAATGGCCAGAGACTAGAAAGGGTTTCTGCGTATCAGAGTTTTAACTGTTTTGTTAATTATTTATTTCCTTCTTGATTTCAACTGTGTTAGTAGTGTTGTAGCTGGACTAATAATACTTGTTCAGTGCATTTTGATTTATCTGGACAAAGTCTTAGGTCTGTATACATTGTGCATCCCATTTAGCCCATAATAAGATTTTGAGTGTAATACAAGTAACTCCCTCATATCATTCCTTTTCACAGAGAGTTTTATCTTAAAACTGGTTAGATTTCCTGACCTTATTGCACTTATAGAAAGGCTGTTCTGAAACTTCTCTTCTGTTTTCCACTCTAATTTCAGCCTTGTATGGCTTATAAGTAGAGATCTCATTCCAGTATTCATCTGTTCTGCATGTCTAGGCAGACTCCAGGCACTGCTGTTGTCCCAGAGTGCATACTCACTTTCTTAGATGCAAATTACTCAATTTCCCCCTGAACCCACAGCCCTGTTTACTCAAACTCTCCTTTCCTGTAACCTCTTGGTGGTTATTCCCCTGTATATTTATAAAAAATGGCTTTATCCTCTCTCAACCCTCAGTCTGTTAGAGTACACAAGTGAAGATTTATCCCCCCCCCAGATAGTTTAGGCTCATTTTGCTTCTTAACATCCTACTAGCCTTTCTATACAGGTGGCTGCCATTGGAAATTATTCCTCAAGAACCTAAGTAACTAGAATTGCACATGATATTTTAATCATACAATTATGATTAAATTGTATAACTGCCCCAGAAAGCACTGATAAGTCCTTATTGCAGCTGAAAATGATTGTTTTATTACGCTCTAGGAAAGCATCTTCCATTTTTAATGGTAATTGTCTCATATAACCTTATCATCCTCACAGAAAAATAAAGGAAAATTATTCCTTTATCTCTGGCTGTCTTTAATTCTGTATTTCCCTAGTCAATTTTCCATTCATCACATTGCTAGTATCAGCCTGCTATTCATCAAAGTTCATGCTTTGAAGTTTTACAATGTATACAGGAAGAAACCTGTCTACTGATTCTAATGAACAGAATAAATTTTAACAAATCAATAATATTATGGAATAATACAAGAGCAAAAAGTGTCCCCCCTGATTTTGTTTTAGGGTTCACCATTAGAAGAAGTTGCCCTATAAAACCATAAGAGGTGTTTAATTTCAACGAAGAGCTTCCAATTTGGACAGAAAATATAATAAATACTGATAAAACTAGTCAATGCTATTTTATCGACTGCTTAGAGAATATAGGAAAGATTAACAACCGATCTGGCTATTTAATGAGAAAAAAACTGTAGGTGAACAGCTAGATTTCTTATTCTTATAGGATTAAAACCCCCAAAACATTGTGGCACAGAAGTGTTCTTAAAAAGACTCTAAATTTGTAATACGGAAACTGAATTTGGGGAATATGCTCTAAAACTAATGTACTAAAAGCAAACCACTGTATAAGGACAGTATTAAACTGGAAATCAGCATCAACTCTTTAGAAAGACTAACAAATCAATGTAAGGGGCTACAAAAAGGTGCATTATACCACGTATCAACTATGGGCTTCAAGTGTAATTGTTTTTCTCACTAGTTCAGCCTGTCTGAGCTGCTGTAACTTATGTGAGCTCAGCTGCCCAGAAGGGGAAGTATTCGTGTTTCAGCGTGTCATGGGTTTTTGTGTGTGTGCATAGGCTGTGACAGAGGAATGGTATTGAGATACTGTAGTGATGGATGCTGTTGTAGTATCTCAAGCGTTTTCATTATTTCACTGATGTGCCAATGATTCAGAGCGTTTACACAGAGTTAGCTGTGTGATACTTTTTTGTGTGTTTATATTTGCACTCTGTGGTTAACACCAGCACTTCCAGCCTGATACCCTTTCATTTGATAGTTTTCCTCTACATCTAATGGCAAAAATGACTTGCCTGTGTGCCTCGGGTAGCCCATTTAGACCTGTGAGCATAATCACTGTTTTTACTTTACTGAAAGGGTCCACAGAGTACTCTTTTATGTATTATTCTGGATTACCCAAATGAAACCTCTTTGGAATGTTCAGAGAAATCAAATCCTGCCTTTCTCTGCTGTTAGCACCTGACAGATGTTCTTCAAGAAAAAGTAAAAGAGATTACTTACATACACTTTTATATATAAAACTAAGATAAATTTTGGACCAAAGTGAGATTTTTGGATAAAGTTTGTCTTTAATATATAGCTATGAAATTTATCAGCACTAATTTTTTTTTTTAAAACTGAGACAGATTTACTCACTCTATGAAAATAATTTTGTAAAATTTTTCATTTGCCTTTAATCTGCTTTTTTTTCTTTTTTTTGTAGAAAAATAAATTATTCCTGGAGAATATTTGCATTAGCTGAGATTTAATCAGTCCATATGTATGTTCCATGATAAAAGTCTTTCTTTTTTTGCTGAGACTCTTTCTATTGTTCCTGTTGTAGCACACCTAGCCACAGCCATATTCCTCCTGAAGTGTCTCAGAGTATCATCAGATGGGCTAGAGCACAGATTTACAGCACATTAATACTACCCACTTAAAATGGGGTAGCTCATGTCACATGTACCATGAGTTAGAATATGGACTTGAATAGGCAGCAGAGAAAAGTCAGCACACTATAAATACAATCTTTGGCTTCCCTTGTAGCCTAAAGAACACAATAAGCACTTTAGCCATATCCTCAGTAATAAAAGTTCGCTTTCTCTCTGATTCTCTTTCTGTCACTGTCCTCCCACTCCTCCCTAAGAAAAGAACATTATTGCTTCCTGTGGGCTACCTGAAATAAAACCTCTCCACATTTAACTGTAGCTGGGTTCTTCACAGTATGCCTACCTATGCTACCACAAACAGATTTTACTCTCCCACTGCGTTTCCACAGTAGTACCTTGCTTTAACTGTGACTATTTGGTATGAGGGCTTTTTTTTTTTTTTTTTCTTGTAACAAATAATGGTGATGATTTAACAACTCTACCTAATGATTTATTTTTAAAAAAAAACCATGATTGTGATGAGGGCTCTTGTTGTTCACTTTAAGGTCTCTGCTTCCTTTTGGTATAATTTATAGGAGGACAATTCTTTTTGTTTTGTATGAAAATCCACACCCAATCCCCCTTAAGTTGTTTTTTAAATGCAAGTAACACTTCCAGATGCATAGCAAAGGCTGGGAATTTCTGGGGAAATGTTCTGGATTAAAGCAAAATCTCTTTCATTACAGTTCAGTATTTATAAGGATCAATAATATTCCATAATATTTAAACAGAAAAAAAAGTCAGCAAAAAATAAGTAAAAAAAAAAAAAAAAAATCAAAGAAATTGTTTAATGAGAAACAATTTAAATCATCCTGATTTAAATGTAACTTGTTCCATGGATTGGTGGAACAGGACTGAAACAAGCAATGAGCAGGGACTAATTTTATAAACTGTCATCTAGTGTTGGGAATTTTTTTCTATTTTTTTCCTCAGGTGATAATCTTAGTTTGCCTAGCACCTTATGCTGGAGATTTCTTGGACTAAATGATTAAAATACACAATTCACTCATTTTACTAAGTCTTAACTGAACCAAAACTTCAATGGACATCAAGGTCAGGTGGGACAGGGCTCTGAGCAACCTGACCTAGTTGAAGATGTTCCTGCTCATTGCAGGGGGTTGGACTAGATGGACTTTAAAGGTCCCTTCCAACCCAAACTATTCTATGATTCTGTGATCTGTAGGAGTTTTGCCTAAATAATTTTTAAGCAATATACTTCACTGAACTGAATGATAAATTTCTGCCTAAATCTTAGTGAAATTACGATAGGGTGTAAAATATGGTTAAAGGCACAAGGATGCTTGACTTTATGGAAGACGTTGTAGCCTGACTTTATAGCTCACAACAGCTTTGCTGTCACAATTGTCAATCTGTTTGGCACCTTGTTTACTTTGTTCAATTTTTATTTCACACATGCACACAACTTTTCAGTATATGATTGAGGCAGAAGTTGAATTTTCAAGAAAATTTATAAGTTTCTTCTTGAGATGTAATGAATTGATTTGAATTAAGAGCACTGGAAAATAACTTCGCTACATTCTCTGTGTGATATCTAAGGAAGACTCCTCTAGTAAAGTAGCTGACAATTCTTCAGGACCATAACCATTTAAACCACTTGTTCAGTTCAGGAACTGAGGAACTGAATCAGGTGCAGCATGAATAACATACAAGGGGGGATGGTGTAAGGAAAAGCTTATAGGCATGAGAGTGGATGGGCAGAGTTTCAGCAAATCGATCTGGAAGACTCTTTCTTGTCCTTGTTGGAGAAGAGCTATGTCTCTGATATGTTTCTTGCGTAAATGGTGACATTGAAGCTGGGGAAACATGCCTCTGGTCAGATGTATAGGAGTGAGAAATTCTGTAAGGTTGATCTGTTTGTTTTCAGCTGCATGCTGTTCCTTGCAATACAACTGTAGCTCAGGGGTAACTCTCAGGAGAGGGAGATATTTTTGCTTTGCTTGGGAACAACTGAGCAAATGCAGGAGGAGGAAAGCTTCTAGACGTTGCAGAATGTAGCAGAAAGAAAACAGCACTGAGAGAAACATAGAAAGAAGCAGGATGTCAGGAAAAGGAGAGGGATTACTGAGAGGAGCAGGGAACAGTGACACATCTTGGCACTGACTGAAAGACAAACTTCCTTGGAAACAGGGGGAACTACAGAAGTTTTGCTCCAAAATGCAAGGCTAAACACAGTAGCAAGGATTTACCTGCAAGAACACAGTAGGCAAGGGAGACTTCTTGTCGTGGTTTAACCCCAGCCAGCGACTAAGCACCACGCAGCCGCTCACTCACTCCCCCCCTGCCCCAGTGGGATGGGGGAGGAAATCAGAAAAAGAAGTAAAACTCGTGGGTTGAGATAAGAACAGTTTAATAGAACAG
>JAVJGG010000030.1:9674835-9733732 GCA_035590195.1 Aviceda cuculoides
CATCAGGGTGTTATCAACATTCTTCACATACTGAACTCAAAACACAGCACGGTACCAGCTACTAGGAAGACAATTAATTCTATCCCAGCTGAAACCAGGAAACTTGTGTATAAGTCCATCCTATTTTTACTTGTCTAACATAGCCACTTTAAATTTTCTCCATGTAAGAAATTGCGAACCCTGATTTTCATTATACTTCATTGTGGAAAGCAACCGGACCAGAATATCTAGGTGCACAAGCCTCAAAGTTGAGGCCAACTTGAGCTCTATCACAGAAACACCAATACTTGGTTTATTTTTAACTTTTGTTTATTTTCAGGGGTTTTTATTAGGTGCTGTATGCATAGTACAGTCTAACCCAATGCAACACAGTTTATGTTCTAGTACAACGTATTTAAAATATAGTTGAACAAAATCCATTCAATTAAAATAATGTTGGTTACATAAATGTGCTTAAAATGTTTCACAGAGGGACCACAAAGCATTTTTTAACAGGGCAGGATCCAACGTAGAAATGATCTTTAAGGAGTCTGTGCATTCAAGCCTATGCAGAAGTTTTCAGCATTTTTCTTGTTAACAAAAGTAGTATTGTCACTATGGTAACAAAAACACAGAAAAAAAATAGTTTGGCACTATTTCTGATAAAATATATATGTATAAATCTCTCTGAAATGTTAAAAGGTATGCTGAAAAAAAAAAAATATTTCCTGTATCCAAGATTAGTTCTTTATTTTGGCTACATTCAAGTTTACCAGTTAGCATTTATTTCAAATGGTCATTTACCTCTTTAATTTCTTCTCTGAAAAAATCCTATGCACAGTGCTGTCTTAAATACTTCATTCCAAACAGTGAATGATATCAAATAGAACCATTACATTTGCAAAGAAAGAAAAAAAAGTTTTCAAAAATCACATATTATTCACATATTCTTTACGGTTACCATGCATATATTCAGTGATATGCTCTCAAAAAGAGATTATAATTTCTTCTGATTCCAAGCATTTCAAATTCCACTGCATGTTTTGTAATGTTTTTTCCTGTTGTGGGTTGGAGTTTTTTTCTGGGTTTTGGTTTGGGGTTTTTTTTCAGGGGGGTGGTGGTGTTCTTTTTCTCTTTGTGGGTGAAAGAAAATGAGCAAAGATCAATGGTTGCCTTTAAAGCACCTACATAATTATTTATGAACTGGGAGCATTGAAGCAAACTTACGTGGAACAAATGAAACTTTCTTAAATTCTCTGGTGAAACGGTTTGCACCCCATAGGAACTTGCTGAGTTTTTGCTACCTACTTCAAAGCTACTCCATCTTTACTTTTTGCTAAATGACTTCCCATCAGTCAGTAGTCTTTCTTTGATTTATTTTTTTTAAACAGGTAAAAAGCCCTGAGTTTAAGAATATCTTAGTTCTGATAGTATATCACAAAGCATAGTTTATTAGAGGTAGGCTCCTTACCATTCTTTGACTGGAGTCAAACTCAAAGTTAATTCGTCAGTCAAAAAGTAAAAACCCTTGCAAAACTAAAAAACGTGCCTAAGGACTGGTTGCACCATGAAGAGTTAAATTTTAACAGCAAGACTGGAAGTTCCTAGCCAAGTATGCAGCTTGATCAACTCAGCTAAGAAAAAAACTCCTAAGGACAGACAATGGGAATGGAGGCAGGGCCTTAAAGACAGTTCAAGGATTTCAGGCACGTACTGACATCAGCACCAACGCTGCAATTGATTGATCTGCTGAAGTAGATTAAAGTTTCAACAGTTACTTCAATAAAAGGACTTGGAGATGTGTGGTTTCAAAGAAATTTAGTGGCTGCCATTGATACACAGTTTAAGAACAATGGCAGCAGCAAGACAAGGCACAGAGAAACTGAAAAAGGCACAGGTCTGTTGTCTGCTTAATTCTCCGTAGACCTTCTAGAATAGTACTCCTTGTTTTCTTTTAGGTAGTCAGGACTAAAAGCTTCCCATAGTGGAACACTGCAGAATAGTACCTCCATATTTAAATAAAAATTGCCACCTCCCTTTGTCTTACATATGTCTCAACTGTATAAATGTTGTGGTTCTCAGCTTAAAAGAAAAAGAGTGGAAAAAAAATCTTATTTTTCCATGTCTCCCATGGTGTAACACTAGAGTAAACTGCAAAGATGTTAACAGATAGAACATGACTTACAGCAATACATAGAGATAATGGATGGTTTTCACACATGTAACTGCAACGCACAAGTAAATCACACTTCCACACTCACACTTTACACACGTTCCACCTGGACATCTTCTGGATGTGAACAGGTTAACAGGGAAATATCTCTGTCAGACATTTTAGTCAATACCTCTGTGTGCTCAGGCAATGGCATTAAAACAAAATTAGTTAGTGGAGTGTACACCACAGTTGGAGATAAGCTTGTAGCACAGCAAAGAAAAGCATAGCTTTAATCTGTTTGCTTAATAAACAGGAAAACATTTTTTTGTCACTGAGATTTCAGCAGAAACTTGCCTAGATTCCTAGACTTGGGAGATTGAGTCCATGATGTCTTATTTTCAATGTATAGTTGACCAAATTATCTCAACTAAAGATTGCTCAGGTGAATTTATCCAAGTTGAGATCACATCTCCTGGAGCACAGATATAATCTCTGTCAAAAATAATTGGGTCTAAACTAAGCTAACTCCTCCACTTTGAGTTGGAATCTGTTCTCATATGCAGTCTTATAGGTACCAGTATGCTTCCCGGTCTGTCTTTGTCTTCTGAGCTCAGACTCTTTTGGGACTCACTCTGTCTTCACAGCAATTGTATGGGGTATCTCTCCGAGTGACACTTCCATCCTCAGAGAAAGGGAAATAGCAGAAGGAAGTCAGAGCGAGAATATCTCTGGAGATCATGTGAGAAGGTGGAGAAATCAGCTCTTCTCTGCCCATCTGTTCATCAACCAGGGCTCAAGCGTATAGCTTCGTCACACTGCAGGCTTCCAGAGTTGGGATCCACAAGGCATTATGAGAAAATTCAAGTGAAAAATGTGAATGAAGAAATGTTATTCTAAGAAGAAATTAAAAAGCAATGTGGAAGCAGTGAGGAATGATGGAACATTACTGAAGAAATATCAGCAGAAAAAAATAATGTCTGCACTCATTAAATAGATAAAGTAAAATTTCAACTTTTTTTAGAGAAAAAAGAGGATTTTTTAGAAAGTCCATTGATATTGATGACTGGGCAAAGTTAGAAATATTTTCCATTGCTGGATAAAATGCCACAGACAAATAAGCCAGTGGATTATGGGAGGTAATTCGGGTGCCTGAAAAATATGGGCAACTGTAGCAGCACCAGGTAATTGTACTTAAAAACCTTCATACATTCCTGTGGAGTGTGGACCATATTTGACTGAAGGGCACCCTTACAAATGAAAGGCCATATTGACCACCACTGAGCTGAAGAATCATATTTTTGCAGTTTGTAAATTATTGTTATAAAGAACATAGTTGCATGTATTTTCTAATAATATATATGAGAGAGAGCCAACAGATGATAAATGACTGTGAACTTGACAACAGGATTAGACAAGCCAAAACAAATTTTAAAGAAACGTAATATCAGGACATGAAAATTTACTGTTTGTACTTGGAAAGATCATCATGGAAGAGGAAAAGTTAGAATACTTTACAACTCTACATTCCCATTAATTCTCTTAATGATGAAACCACAAACATCCACTAAAGGTATTAGCAGCATTTTGAGAAAAGAAACTGAATGCAGAACATTGGAAAGTAAAGTGAAATGTCATGAAATTGAATGTCATTCATCTCAACTTTAGCAAGCCTTTTGACGTGCTCTCCTAAGATATTCTGGTGTGAAAATCAGGATGTTATAGTTTGAGTGGATGGTCTACAGCACACATAAATAACTGTTTAGATGATCAGGCTCAGAGGGTTGTCGTTATTGGGTTTTACTCCACCTGGAGGTCAGCAAGAAGTGGAGCACCACGGGGGTCTATTCTGGGACCTTTCCTGCTTAACACCTTTGTCAGTGACCTGGAGGAGGCAGCGGAGTGCACTGTCGTCACATTTGCAGATGACACCCATTTGGAGCAACAGGTGCACACTTGAGGGCAGGACCGTCGTTCAGAAGGACCTACACAGGCTGGAGGAACAGGCTGAAGGACATGCAATTCCGTAGGGACAAACACCGAGCCCTGCCCCTGGGCAGGAAGCACTGGTGCGAGGGCACAGGCTGCGGCCCGCTCTGGGGTGAGGGCCTTGGGGCCTTGGCAAACACAAGCGGAGCATGAGCCAGCGGTGTGCCCCGGCTGTAGAGATGGCCAACAGCACCCTGGGCAGTATTTGCAGGGGCACAGCCAGGGCGTTGAGCGGGGGGATTATCTCCCTCTGCTCAGCACTCATGAGATCCCATCTGGATACTATGTCTGAGTTTTGGGCTCCCCCCAGCACAGGAAGGATGAAAGGCCCTCAAGTTGGCCAAGGTCTGGAGCACTCGCCCTGTGAGGAGAGGCTGAGGAACCAGGGCTTGTTCAGCCTGGAGGAGAAATTACAGAATCATAAAACCGCCCAGGCTAGAAGGGACCATGAAAGATCATATAGTCCAACCTTTCCTGGGAAAGGAAGCCTAGATGAGATTATCTATCACCCTGTCCAAGTGCGTCTTAAAAACCTCCAGTGATATGGACTCTACCACATCCCTGAGGAGGTTGTTCGAGTGATTGATTGTTCTCACTGTAAAAAATTTCTTTCTTATATTGAGATGAAACCTTTGCTGTTGCCCCTTGTGTTCTCCATGTGGCTCATTATGAAGCGCAAGCCTCCGTCCTCTTTGTATCCCTTTAAGTACTGGAATACTGTGATAAGGTTCCCCCTGAGCCTTCTCTTCTCCAGGGATAAAAGACCAAACTCCTTCAGTCTTTCCTCATAGGGAAGGTTCTCCAGCCCTTTGATCATTGTTGCGGTCCTCCTTTGGACCCTTTCCAGTCTGCCTGCATCTTTCTTGAATTATGGAAACCAAAACCGGACATGGTACACCAGATGTGGCCTGACAAGCACTGAGTAGAAAGTAGGTCATCTCACATAATCCTCATGGATTACTCATATTCTACCCTATGTGAGTCAATAAACTGTTGAAATACGTATATAATACTTTTTGTGATGGGTCTGTATCACAGTGGATATAATACCTGCTGTTATAGAAAGTGTATAGAGGATATTGTTATGTGAGGATTCTGCATTTGTTGTGCAATTTTTCTAAGTTGGGGAATTAATAAAAAATATAAAATGAAAAACATATTATCTTTCAGAGGAAGTTTAAAGATGTCCATCATCCTCCAAGACATGCTGCAATTCTGAATTTCTGGTTGGCTTTCCAAAACCATCTCATTGACAGTGATGAGAAACAATGGCAGTGACAAAAAGATAGAATTAATCTTAACTAAAAAACTATGCAATTGCTAAAATTCTGTGTATTTTATTTATTACTGTCATAACCTTGTCATAGATCCCATCCTTTCACTATGTCAGCTAAACTCTATCTTTAAATTTGAAACAAATTATTTTGTAAGTAAAAGTCTATTTTTAAATTTGACGTAACTCAAGTTACACAGTTTGTATTTATGATCCCTTTGAGGCTGTATTTTAGAATAGATATAATCTTTAGGATTTGATGGAGAATCTAGAAAGCTCCTTATGCTGACAATGAATTTACCATTGCTCTTTCCAATAAGTGTTTTATAAGCTTTGACAAAAATCTATTTTGTTATTTCAGGTATTGTCTTTACGTTTGCATAAGCCTAGAGAATGATGGGGACCACTGCCATGAGCTGAAGTGGTACACACTAGTCAGACATTTGATGGGGAACACGGATCCTCTGCCTACACCATAATCTGACAAGCTGCTTCCTGTAAATACAGGGTCTTGCCCACCTAAAGTAGTTTGTGGGGCTCAGGCAGGACCACGTCACGCTGTCCTAGTCATGTCAGTGGGCATTATTCCACTGCTTTGAAAGGAAGCAGGGTCCAGTCCTCCATGTCCTAATGTCTGATTGTTCATCTGTGCACACAAGCACTGTATTGGTCCACATGATATGCCAGTTGACAAATAGCATGGGAAAACACGTGGCTATTGGATTAATCACTGTCTGGAGCTCTCCTGTGGTTACTTTTTTTGCTTCGTAAGGACTGTTTGTTATACATGTACTCACCTCATTAGTGCCCTTCTCACTCCAGCGACTGCAGCCGCCCAGAGGTGCGCTGGCAGGGCACGTGCTGAGCCTCCAGCCGGGCTCCTCACACCCAGGAGGGGAGCAGCCGAGCACTTCTGCACCTCAAACTTGTCTAACTCTGCTGCTGGAAGGCTGCAAGACTTTTACATGTGAAGGGTCATGACTTTAGTTATTAAAATAATATAGATGCTCTAAATTCATTGGACTGATTTATTGATTTATTACTATTAACTGATTTATCTAATCAAGTAGGTCTGTGACTAAAATCCTCAATATACATAGACATTCCTACAGATGAACATGTTTCTTTTCTCAGTCTCCAAAATACTGCTTTTGTGTTTAGTATTAACACATATTAAGCTGCAGACCTAATCTGTACAATTGACATGGCAATATTTCTTAGTTAGAGTGCCTGTTTCGATATTTAAGCAAGACATACCTAAAGGAAATATTTTGTTATTTCTGTAGCACACTCAGGGTTAGTAAGTCTACCAAATGACCTGCCTGAATAACTGACCATTAACTGTGAAATATGGGGAAACAAGTGTTCTCCTGTTTCCACACTGAGAGTTATTTCAACTTGTATCTATTGTTTAGTACAGAATGTAACTACTCAAAATATTTCTGTAGCACTAGATTATTCCAGTTGAAAAAGCTTTTTCCAACGCTTAAGCCACTTTTTGCTCTTAACTGTGATGGACATATTAAGGCTTAGGTGTTTAACTAGTGGAAATTGCTATTTCAGCTTTCAGTTGATTTCTACCAAATTAGGATCTGCCCTGTAAATATTTTCGTTGTGCTCAGACTCCTTTCCAATTCTTTATCTGATATGAGAGGCTCTCTCACTCTTTCTATCTGTGTGTGTGTTTCTCTCTCTCTGTTTGGCAGGGGAAGAGGGGCAAGGTTAAGCTGCTCGGAGCAATAGAAAACCCACATTCTGTTTCAACAGCTCAGCACAGAAAGGAGGCAGTGACCAAGAAACATTATCTTAAAGTCATTTCTTACGCTGTTGTTAGAACTGGAGCATTTTCAGGAATGCTTTTCTCCCTTTTAAACACATTAAGTTTGTAGATGCTGTTACTGACATTTTCCGTAAATAACAGAATCAGGTTGTATTGTAGTCCTGTTGTCTGAGTTTAATTTACTCTTCTTCCCCAAAGAACACTTTCTACACGGTTGCTGATGGTGCTTGTCTTACTTCCTTTGATTTCCCTCTGCTCTGTGGCGGTGCAAAAAGCTCTGCAGGTCCACATTTCAGTCACGGTTTCATTACCACAGGTCATTCTTTCATTAGTAGCTGTGGTTGTCTAACTATCTGAAGGCCTCAAGGATAACCCCTGTTTCAGTTACAGTGCCTTGGTGCCATCAACTATTTCGACATTGCTTTATTCTAACAGAGTTCCTTGTATTTCTGCCTTCTGTTGTCCAGTCAACAGGATTTATAAGGATTAACATTAAAAAAGGACCTTTTGCAGGTGCTTTTGATTTGTACCATCCATTCGTTAATTACAAAAATGAAGTCTTGGATAGTGGGGGTGATTCAGCAGCAAAGTAAATAAAAAGAAGTGCTGTGACTCTCCTTTTGGCTTGGTTGGTATCTGGCTACATGTGCGCGTGTTTTTCAGCTCCTCTGTTTCTTGCATTGCTGGTAGCACAGACTGCTTGTTATGTCGAAAAATCAATCCTTTTCAAACCTTCACAATTTTTCAGATATGTCTTGTCTTCTGTTATTCACAAGAAACTCACTGCAGAACTTGTGTCTAGTAAATATTGTATAGGCTCAATGTGATACCTTGCCAGTTAATATGTTATTTAAGAAAGTTATTGGAAAACAAAACAGAACACAAAACTACAATTAGCAGCTATTAGTGGCTAATGGACACCTCTGTGTGCATAAATCAGTTTCAAACTGCTACCTGGAACAACTAGATGCATCATGAATTATCACCTGTTTTTCCACTTTTCTGCGTCAGGTACTTCATTCAAATATAATAATCTCTGACCTTTTTTTAATTATTTTTTTGCTTGCTTGTTCATATTTTACCAACAAATTTAATCTCTAATCTGTCTTTATTGTACTGCCATACCATTACATCTTTACATACATTTTTCAGACTCCCTAGATCCATTAAAATGTTTCTTTTTTCAAACTACTGTCTTCCTTGGTTCCAATTGCTTTTGTTTGCCCCCAGAGATTTTAGGAATCAAAAAGGAAGAGAATGTGTCATATCTTTGCAGGATGCCTTGATTTGATTTGATTGATTGATTTATAAGGGCCCTTGCATCATTATTGTCTGTTTCCCTCTTTTTTCCATATGTTTATTGTGTATGCTGATAAGCAAATTATGTGCACCTGTTCTTTCAAGTCCTTTTCCCTTGTATCACATCCTGTGGCATTTCATTGAAAAAAATAGAAATGTCTATTATGACCTTTCAAGTCAAGTTTGACCTCAAGTATTGAATTTTTAGTAGCCCAAAATCTGGGAGTTTATCAAGAATGTTCTCTATGGGGTTATAATCTGGTCTTTGTGTGTCCCTACCTATTAAACTGATAAAATGTCTGATTTCCACACAATGACAAATATTTCCCTTTCTGTTTGAGCATAACATTCAGAGTGCTGTTGCCAGCACCGAGCCACACATTCTGTGCTTTGGTAGTAGGTGCTTTTTCATTACAGGAATGCTTGTGAAGTAGCTGTTTGTAGCATTACTTCATTTTATCCCTCGCCTTATTTTATTTGTACTTTGTCAATGTTAACATATTCCATATCTTGGGAGGTAATTTCTTAATATTTATTTCATTACTAGCTACTTTTCCCCTTTAATCTCTTTATCGCTGGTTAGAATTTCTGCTTATTTTGGTTTGCTCACAATCCTGGCATGAATTCCAGCTCTTGTAGAAAAGTTTGTTCTCTTAAACACCTGGATGTTTTAATTATATTTGAATCTCATGCCTTCTTTTTCTGAAGTGTACCCAAAAGACTAAATATGTTCATATGCTTTGAAATGCAAGGTGAATATACTTTTAAGTACCAAAAGTTTTGTTCCTGCACATGCCCCAAACCATGCACCTCAGCATCAGTCTACCAATTAATGCCTCAGATTCATAGACCAGGACTTCCAAGTCCTCAGGGAGCCTGCTTCTGTAGCTGTGTTCCTTGTGTTTATAACGGGTATGCGAACCCTCAGAGACACACGTGTGCACACACGCTCCCGCACCGCCCTGAGCTCTGCTCTGCACGGCGCTGAGTGCGTTCAGAAACAGGCAGACGTAGTGAAATGGTGCCTGCCTTCTGCGCGGCGGCCTACTGACTACAGCTCTGACCTGCTTATTTCATACAAACTTACAATTTGTTTTAGTGAGGTTGCTCAAGGAATGCATGGAAAGTACAAATATACTTTGATATTCTGTACTTAGAATACTTTTGTAGTTTGTCTTCATGGATAGAGAAATCATTGAGGTTCTATATGAATTTTACATGAAAACTATGGAAAGAAAATTCACATCTTCCCTGCAAGAAAATTGAAACTTCTCTATAGTTGATTTTAATGAAAAATTCAATGGTTTTGTGTCATAATGATGTAAATCTTATTCAATGTGTGATATTAGAATTGATGAACAAAACAAGATACTGGTCAGTAAACCTTCAAGACACCAGAAATTCTATGAAAAAACCCACTATGAGAACAGCTAGATTCAGCCTCTGTATTGGGTCATTACATTAAGTGCCTTGCTGAGGTATATCAGCACTGGTTTGCATGTGTATTTCCATGGGCACAGCTACAGTTCTGCGGGCAGTAAACACAGGTCCATTGACTTTTGGATTACTTTAGTGCTGTTGTAATATCTGTCTCCTTTTCAGACCTCTCATGATGCTCTGTTTCTTCTGAACAGGAATATAAGATTAGTTGAACTCCTCGGCTCCTTAGCTGACATGGTCCACCTGAGTCACAGGCAGACGTGGGGAGCTGACGCATGGCAGCCCGACTGCTCTCCCTTCCCCTCCCACTCCCGTGCCATGCCTTTGCTTCCTTTGACTTCAACATGAGGACGCAAGAGCTGTATCAGACCAACAGTGCGCCCACCTGAGCGTCCTGCTTCCAGCACTGGCTGAAACGGATGCCTAGGGAGCACGAATCAGGGTAGGCATATAATATTTCTGAAAACTCTTTCAGACTCTAATTACCTCTGGTTTGGAGCCTTGCTGACCCAGAGGTAGTTCATATGTATTTAGTAAACCCCACAGAATTTATTTCCCTAGGAATCTGGCCAGTCTCCTATTGAAATTATGTAAACATCCTATGACAAGGAGTTTTACAGCTTAACTACAAGCTGCTTGAAGAAAGATCTCCTTGGTTTCCTGACTGCAGTGCATGTCCAAAGTGTTTGTACTGGGAGGAAGATGTCGACGTGAGATTCTCGGTCCCCTCCTGGCTGTTCATGATTTTACAGATGTCTGTAACGTGATCCTCCTGCTGTCATCATTCCAAGCTAGAGATTCAGAGAGTAGTCAGTCATTCCTCTTACAATGACCCATTCAAAATGTTTAATCTTTCAAGTTGCCTCCTTCTGAAAATTTTTTAGTTCTTTTACATTATTTTTTGAGATGAGTAAGACCAGCTGCACATAGTATTTGAGATACAGACATACAATTCCAGCACAAATCCACTAACTTCTTTCAACTCTCTGCGGCCCTCTCAGCCAGTGATAAGAAACCAGAGATACGTGGCAACATACAAGGAAGGAGAGATACTTTGCCTACATCTATAACACTAAATAGTTTCAGTAATCATTCTGTGGCCCAAGGGTGCCTGGTCTTTGCTTGGATAGTGCTAATTACACCAGGCCAAACCTATGCTAGGTATTATGCTAACAATTAAACTCTTTGGATGATTGCATGTCATCTCTTGTACCTGTGTTCCAGCCTTGTTCAATTTACTAGTGCAGAAACACCCTGAATGTTTGCTCTGGCTGAAGCATGTCCCATTGCTGTTGTAGCAGCCAGAGCAGAGGAGCAGAGGTGCTGGCTTGTACAGTCCCTCCTCTTTTTAAATCACCACTCTGTCCCCCTCTACTGCAACAAGCAGAAGGACTAGGGTGATGCTTATGTAAATCTCTTCGGGAAAGGCTGGTCTGATGAATGTAACATTGCCCATATTTGCACTTTGGCTATACAGTAGAGAACAGTACAAAGCCCTGTCATCTGCATGGCTTGATAAATTTTGTGCAGAATGTGTAGTAATATAGTACATGAATTGATTTTTTTGCAGTGTTATTTCATGTCTGAAGTCACTCAGCTCCAGTATTTGCTCCTTCTATTCCATGCTCCGTGGTAATGGACATGCAGTTCTCCTACCCTGTATGTGCGTGTGTGTGTGTGTGTCCATATATATATTTATTTTCAAGATAATAAATGAAAACTGAATCATTAGATTTTTCACACTAACAGCAATACGGCCAATTTTTAAAGAAGCTCATAATTTTGTGTCCTGCTGTTGACATGTTATTTATTCTATTACTAAAGGCCATCAACACACACACACACAGTTTGAAATATGAGGTACCAATGCACGCAAAAATGAAACTCTCAGAAAGATGCTGCTTGGCATTCAGAGCTCTGCTCTAACCTGAACCCTACCAGCAGTTTCTTTTACATGATGTGTCACTTCCATTGTGGTGTTCCACAATAATCTGCTGTTTGAAATCAAAGATCTAAGACAAATGGACTATAAAAAGAAAAAAACTCTGCTACTTATGATTCTATTTAGTACTTTGGCTTCTATTAGCTTCTGAAACTAGTTTTTCATAGGCAGCAAAGACCTAGTAGAGAAGGAAAGGATTCTGAAAATAAACCAACAGATTTGATTATTTGGACAACATACCCTTGCTGTAGGAAGTTACAAGTAAAGAATGCCAGATTTTTTCCAGAGGGTACAATCTAGCTGGAAAGCGGAACTCTGATCCACAGTTAAGCAGTCAGGATATTCTGTGTCACATGGAGCCAGAAGATGACAATACGTATGGATCCTTTGAAAAAAGTTTATAGAACAGGAAGGTGTTTTGGCAAAATTTACAAACAATAGGTGGAGGGTGGTGGTAAATAAACTTGCCAATGTTATTTCTCACAAAGCCACTGCTCCCTCAACCCTCAGTAAGCAGTCTCTTGAGAAGGACACCATGACTCAAGAGGCAGCTGCATAACTGAAAGGAGGAGGAAAAATTATATCTGGATTCAAGTTGGCACCTTTGGCATAGTCTGTAACATTCAGTTTTATGATCACCTTAAATGTGTGACTGGGTATCAGCTCTTGATTTTAGGACATTCTATGCTACTCATAATAAGCCCAAAGAAAACCCATTGTTTCCTTAATTAATCAGTGTACAGTACAGTCTTTACTATAACCTTACCAGACTCACTACAGTAGAGAATTCTGTCACTTTTCACATGTAAGTCAGTGAAGGACTGAAAATAAAAACCTTCAGAATTTCTTTTCAGTAAACGCCCCAACTAAAATGATTTATGTGTAAGTGATCTACCTGACTTGAAAATATTTGTTTTCAGTAATCTATTTCTCCCAAATCAGGTGTTTTTCATTTAAAATCATGTCAATTCTACATGCCACAAGGTACTGGCTTTTCAAATAGTTGTAAGAGCCATCGGTGCTGTGCTGTTTTACCTGAGAACAATGGTCAGGGTCTGCTGAAAACAGCTCCCAATCTAGAAGTCTTTCCTTGTGGCTAGCTATCAAAGATGACCTGCTAGTCCAGCATCAGAAACATTTCGTTTGTCTGATTTTGTGACTGTTTATAATAGGTTTCATGTATTATACGTATTAAGTTAATACACTGTCTGCTGGAGAAATATTTAGTAATGATGGGGAGGGATATCTGAAAACTGATCTACTGCCATCTTTGACATTATACCAGAGAGTTACTGGATTAGATAAGTCTAAGCTTAACAAAAATACAGGCAAATACAGACTGCATCAATTTTAATTAGACTATTAAATCTATTAAATTCTAATTAGATCCTAAAATTTAACTGGAAATTATTAAAGCAGACTCCAGAAATTTTAGTGTGCATCTGCTTTATCTGTGCCAATGAGCTTCCATGCACAGTGACATGGGGTAATTTGAGTCATATAAAAAATGAAAACATTTAGGAGCCATGAATTAGTCCTTAACAAAGATTTTTTTTTTAATACCAAGCTACATTTTTATAGTTGCTGATAAGCCCCAAGGCAAATGTTTTTTTCAATAAAAATGCAGTTCTGCCAGGTTAATGTCATGGCTCTTTGGGACATAAAACTCCCAGCATTTCAAAAGAAGGCAGCTGGTTTCTACAAATCAGGCCTGCATTGTGTGACCTTGGCTACAGTTTCACAATTATATGAAGAATATCTTCTGTTTTTCAGGCAGAGCTGGCAAGATGCCACGACCAGGCTGTACCTACAGTAGCCTTTGCACTTCCTTCTCACAACTTTAATAGCTTGACAGGACTGTTTCACACTTTCTTCTTAGGAGGATTTAGCTCACTTAAAAGCAGAATTTTGAATTACTTGAGAAAACGTCTTTCTTTCTTATTACTCAGATTACTTCACCCTCTCCACATGTTCTCTATGTGTCTTTGTATCATGTAAAAACTTTGGGGTAAAATCCTGATTAAAAATGACTGAATAGAGGAATAACCATTGACTTCATCAAGGCCAGACTTTGCCTCTTGCTTTTATAACTTAGACCTTTCATAATTTATCTGTACCAATGCTGCCAGCCTTAATGTACAGCAGGAAGTTTCTTTGTCAAAGAACCCTAAATACTTTCAATGTTTTGAAAGTTTCAAGAACCTCCAATGGCTCTTACAGATGCAAACCATACAAGAACGTTATCCTGCCTTAGATCCTTCCTTGAGATTCTCCACTGTGATGATGCCTCCAAAACCATTTAGCACTGTTAGGCAGGAGGCAAGTTGAGACTATTGCTTAGCTGATTGTGTGGAGCATATTTTTTTCACAGTCTTTTCTTTCACATCTATATATCCAGCTTTCCAAGTGCTTGCATCATCGATCTCTGGCATCTTGCCACAAAAGACAACTATTAGATTTTTATGACAGTTATGGTCCTTTTTGCTTCATATTTGCACCTTTTCTCACATGATAAAGTTCTGAGGTCTGATGATAATCTGTGAACATTACTTTAGTGCATTGTAATGATAGAACAATATGTAACTCTATACTAATAGTAATAATAATAGAACATTTGAAATTTAGTCTCACAAATGGAGATCTGGCAAAAGCTGAGCAAAGCATCTGTATGCTTAGCTGAGCGTTGGCACTGGACTTGCAAAGACAGTACAGTCTAATTGCTGCTGTAACACTTAAATAAAGATAATTCAGTTATGCTAGGTTTTAAGATTTTTCTTGTAGACTGAAAATTATAATCTACTATCTGTTTTAAAAGTCAATACATCTTGAATGTTGCTTAAGATAATTCACTTGCAAGGATTATGTGCTTTTTAACAACAGAAAAGGCAACTTGATGCTAAAAGAAATTTTCCCTTTCATTTTTAGTACCAGGTTTACACAACACTATCACATTCTCTGAGCTCCCAACTGATTGTGATCTGAGGGAATCAAGATGGGCCACAGCAGTATTCAAAGCAGAAGGAGCTTTAGTAGATGCATAATTTTGTCCACTGAACTGCCAAGTTAGAAAGGGCAGAGATTATTGTTTGAGATAAAGGTAGATCATGCATCTCCATCTAATTAGTCCTTATACTTGCCACAGTTCTAAGAATATAAAAGAAACTTTCCACACAAACTGATGACACTGCCTGTTGGCAGCAAAGTAATGACTGTCTCAGTAAGTTGTTAAGCAGGTTAAACCAACATGTCCCTCTCAAGCTCACCTCACATCCACTTTCTGATCATCAACAAAATCTGTTCTGTGCATCCCAGCAAAGTAGTTCCATTTTCCCACTCACAGTCAAATCACATTTTTGATGTTAAAGCAATAGGAATAAGTGGGATGACAGCAGTTTCTAATTCTCTATTAAGCCAGAAAAGACCTTCTTCTCCTTTCCTCACCTTGAGAGAACCAAATTGTTTCTGAATACCATGTTTCTATACCTTCCCCTCCTTTTTCAGAAATTAGGATAAAAGGTCAGGATTACCCTCGGGAGGAGTCAGGGGGAGGAGGTGGTATCACCACTGATGGGCTGAATAGGCTTGCTAAGGTTTGGACCATCCTTACTCTTCTCAGACAGAACTGCACACATTTATACTAGTCATTTCATTTTTCTGCTAAACACTGGAGAACAAATTTCTTCATAACTTGTACCCCTTGCAAAGTACTGCTCCAGCTGTATATTTCAGAAAGCTGCAGTTTGACTTGTTAGGGTTCTCAGAGGAAAACAAGATCAATAACTTGTCACAGCAAGAGATACTTTACTGTCTGCAGGGTGCTGTAATATAGCATTGTGGATGGGGAAAAAAATGAAAAAAACCCAAACAATTCTGAGCTTGTCTTTGTGCAGTTGGATAGGCTGCTATTAAACCAGTTAAGCATTTTTTTTCCCCCAATAATACTGAGATTATTAGGTATAAGTGTCATTTTGTAACAACTTCTTTAGTTTAAGGCTAGTTTGTAAACAAGATATGTAAAAATGCTGCTGCCTTTGGTTTGCTTCTGTGTGTTTTAAAAACATAAACAGGCAATTCCTGAAGAATCTGCTATGACTACAAAGGAAGCAACTGAAAATGATGACAATACAAAGCTTAATTATTGATTTCTACATTATTGCCTACAACTTTAACTTGACTTCTCCGCTTTTCTATTTCATTGTAAGATGATGAATCTCTTATATTAGGCAACAATGAATATATAATTCTTACAAATATGAATAAACATAGCAGCATATTGACCTTGCATTTGTATACTTTATTAAGGAATTGAGCAATTAATTCTGTTTTGTTTGGCAATTTATGTTCAAACTGGAAGACGTGTCAAGTTTAATTGCGAATTCTACTGATAGGGATTGAAAGCAATTTTCTTCACCTCCTTAATTTAATAATCTGTATCATTACAGATTATTGTATCATTTCCAGGAGTCACACTAGTATTTGTATGGAATGGAGAACATAGAGGCAAGATCAAATTAAGTTGTATTTGCCTCTGAAGTATATCACCTTTCTATTCACATATCCTCAATCTGCATAGCTATAGTTGCACTGTAAAAGTCCAGAAATTTCAGTAGCTCCGGCTTCAGCTTGGGCATTTATGGAAAGTCAGGGAGGAAAAATTGGTTCCACAATAAGTGATCATCATGTGAAGAGCATTAGAATCACAGGAGTATTTGGGTTGGAGGGGCCTCTGGAAGTCATCTAGTCCAACTCCCCATTCTAACTAGGTCCATTTAAAGCTGTTGCTCAGGGTTGTATTCAGTTGAGTTTTGAACATGTCCAAGGATGGAGATCCTACAGACTCTATGGACATTTTTTCCAGCGTTTAATCACCCTCAGACAAAAAGTTTTCCTTCTTACGTTCAAGTTGAGTTTCTAATGTTCCAGCTTAGAATCCTAGAATCACATGAGTCTAGTTTGGAAGGGAACCTCTGGAGAGCACCTGCTTCAACCCTCTGTTGAGAGGAGAGTCTTAGATTAGGTCAGCCAGGGCCTCGTCAAGCTGAGTTCTGAATATTTGCAGTAAGGAAAATTCGATCACTCCTCTGGGCAACCTATCCCATTGTTCAATCGTTCTCGGAGTGACCTTTTTTTATTCTTATATACAGATGGAATTTTCCCTGAAACAAGTTCTCTTTTGCTTGTCAGGTTACCATACATCTTCAAGAAGACTCTGGTTCAACTTTTCTATGATGTGTCTACAAGTACCTCTAGATAACAGTAAAAGCCCCTCTAGTCTTCTCTCCTCCAGGCTGAACAAACCAGCTTTCTCAGGCTTTCCTCATATGTCAAGTACTCCAGCCCCAAACCATCTCACTGGCCATTTGTTGGACTCACTTCAGTATCTCAGTGTCTTTCTTGTACTGAGAAGTCCAGACCTGGGCACAATACTCTAGCTATGGTCTCACAAGTGCCGAATAGAGATGAAAATCTGGCTGCATAAATGCAAATACAGCACAGTATACAGTTAGCCTCAAAGGCACATTGCTTACTACATGTCTGTATCTACAGATACCCATAAAGATGTATCTATAACTATAGACATATATATTTGTATCTACTACATGGATAATGGGCCAGAGTGTACCTTCAGCAAATTCATGGAGGACACCAAATCACATATAGCGAGAGGTAGGGAGAGAAATGGATGATATCAATAACTGTATTTGTAGATGTCTATACAAATCAATAGATAGATCTATGTAATATAGAGATATTTAAGTGTTGACCCTGTTATTGATTCCTGAGGAAAGCTACTAGTAATTGGCTGAAACATGGACTTTGTATTCCAGATCATAACCTCTTGAGCCTGACAATTTAGCCAAATGTTCCACACCTTACCAAGTCCACATCTTATCTCATTTTATGGAAAACCATGTCAAAAGACTTGCTGAAGTCCAGGTATATGACATCGACTGCCCTCCCCTTGTCCACAGACCCTGTTATCTCATCACATGAACTGGTCAGGTTGGCCATGTGTTATTTGCCCTTGTTAAATCCATGCTATCTGTTCCAAGTCAGCTTTTGCTCTTCCTATATTTAGAAATAAATTCAAAGAGGATTTTGATCCACAAACTTCACAAAGACTGATGTGAGGCTGACCAGCCTACAGTTTCCTTGGTACTTGGGCTTACCTCCTTCAAGATGGATGTGACCTTTTTCTAGTCACCAGAAATCTCTCCCAGTACCATGACCTTTCAAAGCTGATGGTCAGCAGTCTCACAGTGACATCACTCAAATAAAAATGGAGCCTACAAAAGGAAAAGAGTGCACTTCACCACAGATTAATGTAAAAACTTGTGGCCAAAATGATCCAGGATTTCTGCAAGAACAGTTTCAGACCCTGTAAGAACTGACTCAGTGTTCTAGCTGTCAAGTGTAGAGTTACTCAAGCTTCCTTTAAGATCTCTTGGATCATATTTTTAAAGGAAATACCAGCATGTACCTCTTCTTTTTAAGTGGGAAAAAATCCATTCTTCTGTCAGCTTCACTCATGAGAGTGGAAAACCTACACTATTCCTCCATAAGTACATAAACAGAGAAAAGATGTGTTTTTCTTCCACTCCTCATCCCCTGCTATGTTCTATGTCCATGCATGAGTAAATGTAATTATGTCTAATCTTTTGACATAAATCCCAGAGGTAAGGGAGGAGGGAGACAGGGAGAGGTAAAAGATAAGTAGTCTCTTGTTCTTTCTTAGCACAAAATTGCTCCTGCAAAAATGGGAACTACTTTCCTGAGAATTATCTATTTAGCTCCAAGTGAGTTGCCATTTGATCAGTAGTTTGTCTTGGTATTTCTGCATGTTATACCTTCTGGTGATTGACTGCCACCTCATGCCCCAAAATGTCCATGTGATACAGAAGCACACTTACAACTCAATTGCTAAAAAATATACACTTTTAAGTCCACCTCTAAAAATCCTGTAGTTGGTAGTTATAAAGTACTTTTAGACCTTTAAAATTTATATGGGTGTTAGAACATGGCAAAAGCTTAGCAAACATAACCAGAGTAATGTAGGTCTGTTAGGAGAGTAGCATGTGTTATAATAAATGTCACTGACCCATATGTACTGACATTGATTCTATCCTACTTAGCATCAGTGACTACCAATTTGTATAATGACTTTGGCAATAACCCTAACTGCACTCAAATCTTGTTTGTGTATAGGGAATCCCTCCATGGCCATCCTTACCAGCTACCTGCACAAAAAATAATTCCCTGGATGGTTTCTTAGGGCATAAGAAGTAACAGAGAGGTGAGGATAAAAAAATCTTCTTATGAGGTAAATAAAGAAATGACAGCAGTTCCTATGTGAATGCAGTTACTCTTTAGATGTTGTACTTTGGTATTCTGATGAATGAAAAAGCAAGAAATTAGCAAATAATAATTTATCCGAGTATGAGACTAAATATATGTTCAGTACACAAACCTGGAATAAGATAGTCAGAAAGACAGGAAAGGAATAAAACAATACTTTCATATATAAATAGTATCAGAAACTATGCAGCAGAAAACATTAACATATTTGAAAAGTTATATGTGTTACTATTAGTAATACCAAGCAGACAAAGACTGTGCCAACACAAGACAAAGACTGCTTATTCTGTAACAGCAGGTTGATTCTTTGAGCTACATGTATACCTTTGGAAAACATCCAGAAAAGACATTACAAAATTCTACATTTTTATGCAGAAATGTTCAAGGCCATAGATTTTTACTTCCTCTTCTGTATGCCAGGAATAGCAAATGAAGGTCAAGCCAAAAGATAGCAATAGAATGAAGAAACAATGTGAGAGAGAAAGATGCTAGCCCTGAAGATATCAGGAGGAATAATTCCCTGGGTGCTCACTTGCCTGATAGCAGTAGAATTGTACTCAATGTACAAAGGATTTGCTAGATGTATTTTCTTTTATTCTCACACCAAGCAAAGGCAGATAGACAATTAACAACTATATTCCATGTGACCTCAGGTGAATAAGAGAGAGTAATAAAAGAATTAGAGTCAAAAAGCAGAAGGTCTCTCTGATCAAGCTATGATTTTCTCATTTAGTGCATTCCAAAGAAAGCACTTAGGGAATTTAATCTGATCCATCATTTACCATATCTGAAGAGTAAGTCAGTAAATTATTAAATTGATCTGATACTATGCTTCAGTTTCTTTTGAGTCATTGGCTCAAACTGTCAGGATTACTGGAATCCATGGCAGGGGATGCCAATGGTATAAAGAGATACCTAAGAATAATTTTTCAGCTGTTCCTTATTACAGATATACAGATTACTTTCATTTCTCAAGGTTTAAGTTCAAGAGAACAGATTCTGCTCCCTTTCCTGATTTAAATCCTTTTATTGCACCAGCTGAGTCCATGAATTAAGCCATTCTGAAAATACCAATACCATGAAACTCTGTGTTCCATTCGTTGTCCTTGTTTATTGCAGAATATATGTATGACTGACTACTACCTATTGAGCCAAACTCAGAGTGGATGGAGCACAAGACAGAAAGGGCATTGCAGGTTTCTTTGTGCATGTGAAAACAGATCAAAGGAAAGGAAAAAAAAAATCACAAATTCAGTTAAGGTTCTCATTATGCTGAGAAGTCACAGACAAGGCAGGAGCTGGTGACTCTAAATGGAGGACTAAGGGAATGTATTATATAAGTTCAGGAAATAAAGGTGAATAAAGGCATAAGTTAGACTTACCAGACAAGAAAGAAAAAAAGTCAAATGTGTTAAAGTGGAAGCTTGGTTTTGCCATTACTTGTAATAAGAGGCAAAAAAGAGGAATTACATTCAGATCTGTTTTAATGACATTTAATGAAAGTGCTATTATCATGGAATCTAAATCCGTTACAGTAATTTACTACAAAGCATGGTTAACAGTTGTCATGTATCACATTATCTTCTTTCTTTCTACATGTGAAAAAAAACCCCAAACCTGCTTGTTGATAAGTTCTTTTAATTTATGTTGAGTGTAATGTGGTGCTGGTGATGTTCTTTGTGTTTTCATTAACAAAGCTGGTGACAAAGGAGCATATCCTTAAAATACAAAATCATGGTGTTTAAGTTTGTCTTACTTTCTGCGTGTCATTCTGGCATAGAGTTGGTACAGAGAAAAATGCCACTTGTATTCATTAGCTTCTGTTTTCCATAAGCAGTTCTATTGTGGCAGCGAATTGAAATTACTGTTGCTTTTGACTGTCTTTTGGATTTCTGGAGTCTGAACTCCAGATGGATTCCTTGCAAATATAGACAAGGGATTTATAAGTTTCAGCTTCAGAAAGGTTTAAATCTGGACTCAAACTTCAGAGGAACTGAAGACATCAAACTATCACTCTAGTTCAGAAATATTAATATTTTTAACATAGTTTCATTTATTTTGGTCCATATAGTCTAATGGTTGGTCACTTCTGTTATCCCTCTTACTACTGTAGTAGCAAACAGTATAGATCTGGAGTGAAATAATTCTGCATAGTTTCCCTTTCTGCAACATTGTAAAGACATTACCATAGGATCTCCTTAGCAATATTCAATAAAAATGGGGAAAGACTGTTAAAAAAAGTATATCAATACTATCACTGTAATACACTGTTTCACATTAATGTCTATAAAATATCTCTATTTCTTCAAGCATCTAACGAACATTGCAAAATGCATCTAATAAACTCTTATATTCAATTCTACACTTGTAAATTTGTCTGTAAAAAGCTGGATGACTGACTGAACATAATATTATTTACTAAAAGAGTTCTGTGTCAGGTGGACAGAAAATTTTAACAAAAGCTTATACTGTTTCAGGAAAATAAAAGCAATACTTACGAGCTGGACTCTGTGGTGGTATATAAGACTCAGATAAACTGTTGCTCTTTTCAGATTCAAGTGAATGGAGGATTAAAGTTTTTCAGCACAAATTGTTCTCTGATTCCATCCCATAGCTATGTAGTTACTGATGGTCTAATTGAGCTTGAATCCAGCTAATCCACAACAGAATTTAACAGTGAACAAATCTTACAGGGCAGAGGTTCTCAGGCTTAAGTCACTGATACTGATTCAGAGATATATCCAGTGCTATTTCCTGTATAAATACAATGTTAACTGTTTTGCAGGATTGGAGATCCTGGCATCAGGATCTCCTGGCAATGTAAAATACATGCTGTGGAGAGGAAACAGTATCATTCCCTGTTAAAGATAAGCTATTATAAAAAGACAGTGTGTGAAAAAGGACTTGGTAGGAAACAGAAAATGTAATAAACCAGACTAATTTCTTAAGTTTAATCATACAATCATTGAATAGCTGAACTTGGAAAGCAGCCTTTGGGGATCATTTTTCCAATCACCCCTGTTCAAAACAGGGTCAACTAGAACAGGTTGCCCAGGATTGTCTCCAGTCAGGTTTTGAAAATCTGCAAGGATGGAGACTCTACAACCACTCCGGCCAACCTGTTCTAGTGTTTCATCAACCTTAGAGGAAAAAGAGGGTGGAGAAGTGTGGTTTAAATGGAATTCCTTGTGTTTCAGTTTGTGTCCACTGGCTCTTCTCCTTGCACTGGGCACCACTGAGAAGAGTCTGACTGTCTTCCTCAGTCCCTCCATCAGGTATGTGTACACATTGATATGATCACCCTGAGCTTTCTTTTCTCCAGGCTGAACAGTCCCAGCTCTCTCGCCATCTCCTTGTATGTCAGACGCTCCATTCCCCCAATCATCTTCGTGGACCTTTACTGGACTCCCTTCACTGTGCCCATATCTCTCTTGTACTGGGGAACCCAGACCTGGACTCAACACTCCAGATGTGGTCTCACCCGGATTGACTAGACAGGAAGGATCAACTCCCTCAACCTGATGGCAATGCTATGCTTAATGCAACCCAGGATGCTGTTGGCCTTCTTTACCACAAGGGCATACTGCTTGGGGGTTTTTTTGTTTGGTTGGTTGGTTTGGGTTTTTTTTTCCCCAGAAAGAAAAAAAAAAAATTACTATGAACATATGGTCCACTTATTGTTCATTAGGGCTCCCAGGTTCTTTTCTGAAAAGATACTTTCCATCTGGTCCATCCCCAGTGTATACTGGTACATGGGATTATTTCTTCTCAAGCGCAGGTCTTGGCATGTTGCCTTGTAGTACTTGGTGAGGTACCTGTCAGCCCATTTCTCCAGCTGGTCAAGGACTTTTTGCAACTGATCACAACCCTTTGAGCCTCACAGTTCAGCTAGTTTTCAATCCACCTAACTGTTCACTTATCTAGTCCATACTTCATCAGCTTGTCAATGAGGATGTTTTGGGAGATGGTTGAAAGCCATACTAAAGTTGAGATAAAAATATCTGCTGCTCCTTCCTCATATACCAAGCCAGTTATCTAATTATAGAAGGCCCTCATGTTGGTTAAGAATGATTTACACTTCATAAATCCATGCTGACTACTCCAGTCACCTTCCTGTCCTTCATATATCTGGAAATGGTTACCAGGAGGATTTACTTCATCACCTTCCCAGGGATTGAAATGATCAGCCTGTAGCTCCCAGGGTTCTTGGTCTTAACCTTTTTTGAAGACAGCAGTGACAAGTTCTTTCTTCCAGTCCTCACACTAGGACAGTGTCTCTATATTCCTCATAGATCGCCTGACTGTGCTTTTATATCTCATACACTTGTTCTTTTTATTTGAGATGTCAGCAGCTCCTTGTTCAACCATGAAGGCTTCCTGCTGCCTTTGCTTGATTTCCTGCAAGTCGAGATGGACCGTTCTTGAGCCTGGAGGAGGTGATCCTTGAAAATCAATCAGCTCTCCTGGACTCCTTTTCTCTCCAGGACCATATGCCATGGGATTCTTCCAAGCAGATCTCTGAAAAGGCCAAAATCCCTTCTGAAGTCCACGGTTGTGATCCTGCTTTTTGCCTTGTTCTTTCCTCTCAGGACCCTGATTCTACTGTCCCATGGTCACTGCAGCCAAGGCTGCTCTCAGCCTTCACATCCCTGACCATTTCTTCTTTGTTCGTGAGTATCGTGTCCAGCAGAGAATCTCCCCTCATCAGCTTCTTAATCACCTGTGTTAGGAAGTTGTCATCAATGCACTCCAGAAACCTCCTGTATTACCACTGCCTCGCTGTGTTGTCCTTCTAGCATATACTGGGGTAGTTAGAGTCTTCCATGAGGACCAGGGCCTGCAAACGTGAAACTTCTAATTGTATGAAGAAGGTCTCATCTACTTCTTCCCAATGAAGCAGTCTGTAGCAGACACCAACAACAGTGTTGAACATGTTGCATATTAATTTGGTTGATCAAAAACTGTATATTTCAGGATCTATTAATAATAAGTCTTTTGAAGGGATGCTTCATATTTGATATCACTAAAACTGGACAGCATTCTTTTGCACCATATAATATATATAGACATTCTAACATCATCAATAACACAGTGCTAATAGTCCAGTTGTTGACTCTTGATTTCTTCATGAGAAAATAAAATAATAAAAATCTAGAGGTAATAATTGAAGCACTCTGATGTTGATTGTAATTGCATGTTCTGTTTAGTAAGATTTTATTTAGGCTACTTTTCCAGAACCTTACTTTTTATAATTGACACTCCTCTCTTACAGGCAGAATCTAATTAGATGCCATGTCACTCAGTAAAATTGGAAACTTCATTCAAATGTAAATCACACCAGTTTGGGAATTTACAACCTGAGTAAGCAGATGTGCTGAATAGGATTTTTTTTTTAAGGCAAGCAAACTATGTGATATGAAACAAAGTCATCTTTATGAAATAATTTCAATGTGTTTTATAGTTGGCTTCACATAAAAGAATCTGTTGCATTTTTTCTTCTGTATGCTTCAGAACATAAGTTTTGTTTTCAGCTTTTTTACTGGTTCCACAAAGAAAAAAAAAAGTCTGTACAGTGTGTTGCTTTTTGTTGCATTGCAAATTTATATGACTATGACTTGTGAAATGAGTAGGAGAAAATTACTGTTTACAACCTAGAACGCATATTAGAATTTATACCAAGCATCGAAATTAAATGAAGGAACTTCAGGACAGACTTGTCTTCCATCTGTCACAAACGCCCAAACCAGATTGCCTGAAAATAATTTATAACTAGGTTTCCTGTGATCTTGCTATGTTCTGGATGAAGTAGTCTCCTTTACTTACTCCACTTACAACATGAATATAAAGAACTACATCACTATACAGAAAATAGCTTGTCTAATAGGATTGGAGATAAATGCCAAAGTCTCAATATCACAATGTGTCACCCGACACAATGTTTAAGAAAGTACAGCTACAGAGCCGGTATACGGAGGAAGGTCACAGATGAAGGGGAAATACTGGTTTCACCTCACTCTCTATTTTCTTATCTAACATCACGGCTGTAAGCAACTGTTGACTGGAACATACTATAGCAGGCCCATGAATTTCCAAAACTATCAGCAACAAGAATCTCAGAACAACATCAACAAAAAAACCCCAGGAAACCAACAAATAAAATTAAGCATATCTGCTTATGTGAAAAAAGGAATAGGAAAATAAGGAAACTGAAGATGCAAAAGCTTATCAACAGGGAGTTTGGGCTAAGACTTCCAAAAGTTCTAAGGAGCTTGTATGTCCAGTTTTGATTAAATCTAGGAACTGTGACCAGGTTCCTCAGGCAGCTTTGAAAAAGAATCTCAGTCTTAACATCTGATTTGACAACTTTTTTTTTTTTTTTTATTTATCTAATATAAAAACCTTCCCAATTGAAAGTGCACAGCTGAATAATTGACTGAAATATTTGTCTCAAGGTAGTCAACTATAAACAAACAAACAAACAAATTTTTTTTGTACTTTCAGTGAGCCAAAGTTTTTCACTTCTGAAACTTAAGTTGGGTTAATTGTTTTGTCAGAGGGTTTGTTTTTTTTTTTTTCTCACACATTGGTAATAAAACTGACAAAGATATCAGTGGTGAGGGAAGGCAAAGGATGTGACAGTGTGAAATTCTACAAAACTAAAAGAAAGTAATTACATGATGAAATTTATTTTTCCAGGGCACAGTGTATATTTGAGCATCCAGTTGGCAAAACACTATTTTATGCTTTATTTAAGCAATTTATTTGGATTGATACTGAGTATTTTACATCCTGATATTCTATGTAGACCATGAAGTCAATCTGTTTCTTCATTATATCTAGGAATCTGGTGGGAAGCAGTGCAGATTGGATATAAAAGTTGATGATGCAGTATGATAGAAGAGGAGCAATCATATTTTTTGCATGTGTGATACTGGGCAATCCAAGTTACACCTCCTCAAAGACTTGAGGATGATGTTAGGTAAGGCTTACCTGCATTGCCAAGCTGAAAATTAATAAACTGCCAAAAGTAGCAGATCAGTCAAGCCCACTAATCAACAGTAAAACTCTTCTTTTAAAACTTCCAGCTCTGGTAGTGTCTTCTTAGTAAACTATGGGATAGTTGAAGTCAGATGTACTCTCATCTGATTGTAGATTGTGTTGGTATACATCTTTCTTACTTTGGATTCTAATAGCCACTAAGGCCCAAGAAGAACCTTGTGACTAAGCTAGTCTCCTTAAACTTAAAACAAAACAAAACAAAAAAAAGAAACTGTCATTAAGATCTGTTGTTTCTTTAGCCTACATGTTTTCAGTAATTTGGAGAATAAAGTATTTGTTTGACGTTTTTCTTCCACACGTAAATATGTGCCTACAGGCTTCAAATGTCTTTTTCTGAAAACAGTCAACAAACAAAAGCAAGATTGAAAGAAAACAGCAAATGCAAAAAGGATTACCCATGTGTTAGTATTTTCTACTGGAACTTTACATCTTGTGTTGAAAATGTTTGAAATTACATGTCCGAAGGAACCCAAATGTGTAGTTTCCATTTGGCTCCAGTGGATTTTTCTACTGGTTAAAGAGGAGACAATTTCTGCAAGTCTACTTGGTTTGGCTAGGACTGTCTTCCCATCTGGATTGACAGAGTGATAGAGTGGCAGAACACGCTGTAGATAAAAAGAAACAGATTGGAAACACTTTGAACATGAGAAGAGTTTTGCTCCTGCTGTGCTTTACTCCCTTGAAGCTTAAGGGCGCTATTCACCAGTCACGCATTGGGTCTTTGTGAGCAACCGAACTCCTGTGGAGCCCAAGTTTGGGCAAACAGCTTAAAGTTTTTCTGCATTACTCTTGTACAACTCAGATCAGAGAATATGACTTTAACATGGTACTGATTAATACTATGGAAGAGGAAAAGTTCACAGGGTTGCATGTACAGACAATGTAATTTGTATCTTCTCAAACATGCGAAGAGAGACTCATTGCATGAACACACATAATTTCATTAACAATCACATTGTAGTGGACTGTTGATAGCTGTCATTTCTAGTTTTGCTCTAATTAGCACAAATCCATGCATACCAGAACATTGTGAAATACAAGCAATAATCTTTCATACTCTTATATATGGGTTGCTTGTGTCTGGGAGAAAAAATAACATAAACTTTTCCTTTGCAGTCCCCGATTCTCTGTCCCTACTCACTCATAAAATTATTGCATCAAATTTAACTGTGTTGTATATTTAACAGGAAACATAAAATGTCCTTTTCTCCACTGCCTTTTCAGATATACTCCTTGTTAACTTAGTAATTCAATTTGTGGACCAGGAATATTTGACCCAATTCATGCCCTGTCAGCTGGAGCATGTAAAAATCTACAGTAAGATTGCTTGACTACTTCCAAAATACCTCAAAACTCAAACAATAATAGAAACTATGTCTACTGTATATCTTAATGTTATGTTGTTGGTATAAAGCTACATCTCTGGCAGGACTGGCCCCCTTTTCCATAGAATCCTAGAATGGTTTGGGTTGGAAGGGACCTTTAAAGATAATCTAGTACAACCCCCCCTGCAATGAGCAGGGACATCATTCACTAGATCAGGTTGCTCAAAGCCCCAACCTGACCCTAAACACTTCCAATGATGGGGCATCCACAACTTCCCTGGGCAACTCATTCCAGTGTCTCACCACCCTCATTGTAAAAAATTTCCTCTTTATGTTCAATCTAAATCTACTCTCTTTCAGTTTAAAACTGTTGTCCCTTGTCCTGTCGCTACAGGCCTTGGTAAAAAGTCTTTCTCTATCTTTCTGATAAGTGCTGTTTATATAATGAAAGACCACAACAAGGTCTCCCCAGAGCCTTCTTTTCAGGCTGAACAACCCCAACTCTCTCAATAGCTCCAATAGTTATTTCTTTCCTTCCAATAGCTATTGATTAGTCAATTTCTTTGTTTCTCCATTCGCTGTGCAAAGATAATTTTGTCTTAAACCAGATTTTTTTAATTTCTGGGGTTGACCCCACCTACTAATTATCTAGAGGTCTCAATGCAATAGTAGAGTTCTATTACAAGTAACTACTCCCATATTTTAATCTTTCAAAGAAAAATAGAAATGAACAATATATTATAGAAACATTGTAAAGCAAAAGAGTGGTAAATAAAAGCTCAAAATAGCTACAAAGACAATCTGTTGGCCAGGCTGCTCACCGTGAACGTGCAATCTCCTAGTATAATATTTCTGCAGAGCATCTAATTGAGAATGTCTCCAGTATCTGATTGTGCTCTCAGCATCTAGTGCTACATTATTCTAAACCATCGCACTGTGCGTGTGTGTGTGTGTGTGTGTGAGTGCTTTCCAGCGCTAGCCCTGTGATTGCATGAAAAGTTAAGCATAGCAAAGCAATGAGTGTGCACCAGAAAGATAATTAGATGTATGGCTTTTAATCTCTAAGGCAGTCACTTAAGGCAGCCTCTTCTGTACTCCTTAGCTATTCCAAATGAAAGCAGCTAGACTTTTTTAAAAATAAAGATGGAAGTAAAAATGTAATGCACATAAAAAATACACTGATCAAACTCTCAGAAAATGAACTAGAAAGTAGTTTGTTCATCTGCTGCATATATGCTCTATTTGCACAAATCTGTTTACAAACCAGAATACGTTTCAGTTAGATTAAAGAAGGGAAGAAAATAATATTTAAGCATGAATCAGAAAAAAATATTTGTAAGTTCTACTAGAAAAATCTGATTTGATATAGAAGCATTTAAAAATTAAATTTCGCTTTCATGTATGTTAATGATAGAAGCTAATAGGAAAAAATCATAGAGTGAATGTGGCTGTATCATCAGCTTTTCTTACTGCCCTCCCTTACGATTATTTGTATATAGCATATTATGGAAAGGAAGTGATTCTTATGGGAAAACTGTATTATTTTGTTATAAATTCAGATTTGTCAAACAAAGAAATACATTTGGGAGGAAGTGAAAGGGAGTAATTCCTCCTGCCTCTTTCAAAGAGAACAGGATTCAGATGGATGCTCCTTATCAGAAAAAGTCACAGAAAAATCCTAGTCAGTAGTCCAAAACAGAGAGAAATAGACATGGAACAAAAATACCTTATTTGAGAGAGAAAGTAGGAAGACGCATTTTGAGGCAACTGTTGTTATGAATAGGAAACTGTGATAGAGACCTCTTTATCCAACAGTGTAACAACTATCCTCAAGTAAAACTGAAAAATCTAAAGTAGACACCAAATGCCAGTTTCTTACATCTCAGTGGAGTATACTTCAGCCTAAGGAGTTTTGCATTTGATTCCTAGGAGAGTTAGAATTAAATGTCTTTTAGATCAAAAGGGTCATAGCTAGGATGACCTGAAATATTGTGGAATGAACAGGGGAGGGAAGGTGGGATGCAATTATTCCTGCTTTCAAAACTGAGACATCTTTTAAGAGCAAAAATATCAGAGGAGAAAGGGGCAAAAGAAATTTAGGACACTGGTGGAAGGTCTGCGTTGGTATATACGCAGCAGAGTACTTATTTCATCTAATGGCATAAATTGTATTTATCTAGGTAAACTTCCATAGATTTTCAGATTGATAATCCTGTAGAAATTTTACTTTACCTGCTTCATTTTTAATAAATGTGGGGGTTTTTTATTTTCCTGACTACATTTGCATTATTCATATCAAATTATTTTAATACAGTGGCTTCTTTGCAGGGATATTACCAAAAGGAAAACAATTTCTAACTGATAAGAGGCAGGCAGAGAAAAAAAAAAAAGCGATGCCTGTTCTGTAGTATTTATTTCAAATGAACACAATTAGGAGGAACTCTACAAACTCTTAGTATGTGCAGTAGGAGTACAAGGATAGGCAGTTGATTCTGAATTTAGTAGTTCATATTTTATTCTATAGTATTATTATTTTCACATGGTATTTTCACACTAGCAAGGTTTATAGTCTCACAGTTCTCTAGGAATTTTCAAGTTAAAAATTTTTTGTTTGATTTTTTTCCTTTGAGTTAACTTATCTCAGGTATTATTGGCTTTGTTGGTGCTCCTAACTGTAATAGACTTCTCTAATCATGACCATGTGTAATAACCTGGGACACCGTGCACTCAGACGTCTGGAATGATATAGTCCACAGAGAATGAAATATAGGGTGAGTATTTTAACACGTATTTTCTCTCTTCTGCTTCTACTAATCTTTGATTTATTATGCAAACTGAATATTTTATTGATAATTAGGAGCTGGAAATGAAAATTGGATTTACATTTAATCCCTACATAAAGAGGGATTAAATTAAAAAATACTACGGTCACCTTGTCTGATTGTTTAATGTGCAAAGACCTGAGTTTTCAGGCCTTATTGCACCCAGGATGTGTTGCAAGATTAGACCACATTAAAGACTGAAAGAAGCAGCATTCCCTGAAGACATAGCCTGTTCAGGCTATTCTTCTTTGGCAGTTCTTTAATGAAGAGTGTAAATATTTAGTTCTGAGAAAAAGAAGAATATTATTCATTAAAAAATTACTACAGTGTGATTTTCATTGTAGAGGAGACTCAGTATTTTACTAGTAATGCCAGTGCTGGACAGACACAATGAACTGAAGGTAACCACAAAACTTTCACTTCTTCTAAATAGCAGTGGTGCAGTCTTGTGCAAATGTAAATCACTTTCAGTGTTGGGGTGGGTGGTTTTTTAAAATATTTTGATGTGTTGATTTGCTTTCTTTATTTAGTTTCATATTAATTAATGAAATATCATGTAACACTAATACATAAACTGCGTGAATTCACAAGGCAAAAGACATTCTCAGTTCTGCCTGTCAATTATGAAGAATCATTATAGATTTGATTTAGTATTGAGAGAAACAGGTAACATGGAACCGTTTACCATTTGCTTAATACAATTGTTTTTGTTGTAACCATGTGTTCTAAAAGGTGGGTGGAAAAAGGTTAATAAAGTTTAGTGAAAGCTGAATAGTGGACACATTTTTCTCACCATATAGTTACTTCCTTCATACTATGATCCTTTCTGGAGTTCTCAGCTGAGGTTAGTATCCCTTATATTTAATGTACTATATGCATGTACAATTTATCATCCTTTACCTACAACATTTGCTATGTGAGGAGGCAAAACTGAAAAAAATAAGAAAAAAAGTGGGGGTTTTATTCCTATTACCATGGGGAAAAGATACACAGACATCCTGATATTCCACAGGTCACACATGGAATCTATGGAAGAGTTGAGAAATAAATCCAGATGTGCCTCATTTTCATCCAGATCCACAGTTACTGAAATTTTTTCAGAAACATTTTTGTGAAAGTGGTTTGGGGGGGTTACTTTTTTATTTTTTTGTGAAAATCATCAGTTCATTAAAGCTGAAATCTTGCGTTATTGACTGAGATGAACTTTCAGCAATAAGCCAGCATGCTTCTCACAGAAGTCTGGCTGCTGCCAGGGTGGGTTTCTGTGGGAGCCTGCCTTGCTTTCTGTCAGCTCACTGCCTGGCTTTTGGACTAAACAGCTCCGTCTCAGATTAAAGACTGCATAGCACATTTGATGACAGAAACCGTGCTGTACCTCAGGGTTTCCAGGTTCCCTGTTAGAAAGTGGGAAACATTGCATCTTCGTAAACCTGCAGACTTAGAGCACAAGTTCCCTGTTATTGACTTGCCTAGAAACCCTATCAGCCATAACTGGTGTGGGGACCACTCACCTGCTAAGTCTGGATTTCCAGGCACAATGATATTGATTGGGTAGCAGTACCCTTGAGGCCAAACTTTTGACTAAATTAATTTCTCACCCACATTACTTCTTTGCTGTATTTTTCTAGGTTTTGTCTAGGCAACCCTGCAAGTGTTCAGAGGTGCAAAACTTCAGCTACAGCCTGTACTTTCTGTTATACTCATGGGCTCACTTACCTTACGGCAAGCTAAAAAACTCTGTCAGGCCAACCCAGCTTATTTGATCTTCTCTGTAAGCAATGTCCCAGAAATAAATTCAAGGTGATAAAGAAACTCGTGTTCTGCCCTGGAAGGTTCCTGAAGAGACTGACCATAAACACAGATCTGAGCTGAAAAATGACTGAACTTAAGGGGGCTTGAAGGGGAAAATGGGAATCCAGTCTTATATCTTGGCACTGTTGGAGTCATCAGAATCCATTCCAGCCAGCACATGAGTGTATGATTTTCTTGCTGGAGATATCTGGTTTGATCTCCAGTATTTTAGCCAACTTGAAAGTCATTATAGATGCATTTAGATATTTCCTTTTTTTTTTTCCTAATTATAAAATAATATTTTTGTATTGAACATACAGAGTATAAATGTTATTATATGATTTTTGTATAGCAGGAGTTTCTTTACACTATAGAAATAGCAGTTAAACTAGTTACGTCAAAACTTAGAAACAGATAACATATGGGTAAACCAGATTTCCAAGAGCTGAGCTTACTTATTAAGTACCAGCTCAGATTTTTTTACATCCCAGTTTTAAGTACAGGTATGGCTGTAGGCCCTTTCATATGCACAAACTGTCTTTAAATGGTTTGTAAGGTTTTGTTATTGAGGTGAGGCCTCTTTTATGTACCAACTGGTTTTCTGTTAGCAAATGTTTAAGTATTTATTTAAGAAAACAATGCAGTGTGGGGCTTATTCTTGCTGTTCTTTCTGAGCACAGAGGTATATTCAGGACATTTAATCTCACAACATCTCTGTGAGTTATGGAAATACTTATATATTCTTGTTGGTTTTGGTTTTTTTTTTACTTTTATTATTATTCAATTGTACAAATGAGGAATCAAGATCCTGAGTAATGGAAAAGACTAGATCCATAGTAGCATGTCTTTATCACTCAGCAGTTAGGCCTCTGGCCATACATAAGCTGTATATATAAGCATTTTACATAAGTAGGATCTAAAATTACAATTTATAGTTGTGAATTATAAACCTACCTTAACTACACAGTGCATGAAGACAAGTTTCTATATTGTGATGGAAATCACAAAAATCACTAGTCTGGACATAAAGCTACCTGGGCACTGGTTGGCATAAACTACACTGACGATAACCCACAGAGGGCATGTGCCATCTCTTGTAGTTAAGCATCACATCCTGGCACCAGGGAAGCACCAATGATGGATTGGGGTAGATAACCTGGATAGCCTGGAAGTGTTTCCTGAAGGTAAATATTCAAGTTGTCCCTTTTGGTAATGGAGGAATAGTAGGTAGAAAGGCAAATGGAATTTGGAAAGATTATATTTGTGGAGCAGAATGTGAATATGTTTCTTGTTTCTGAGAAAATAATCTGTGTTCAGGTCCCTGCAAACCTACACCTATTTATGGTTTTTTAGCTGACAACTTCATAATTTAAAAATCTAGGAGAAGCCCTGAGATCGCAAACAAAAATCTCATTCTTCTTCCTCTGAGACAGTAAAGTAAAAACTGAACAAAAGGATTTGTTCTACATTTTTATTTTCTTTCATTGCTTCAAAAAATTTCAGTTCTTCGCTGTACAACAGACTGGCAGGAGAGAGCCTCCAGCCCTCTCACTATATTTTTGCCAAGTTGTTAGAGTACTCTTACCAACGATCAAGGAAGAAGATCAGACTCCCCTTAGGCTGAAGTGGAGCAAACCCTAGAAATCATCTTCTTTAATTAGACTACTATATAGGATCTGGAGACTTATTCTATCTCGAAGTACCTGTAGCTTCTGTGATTTGTGTGAAATTGCTGCTGCTGTGAATTGCACATCTCTTCACTACTTCTGGTTGCAGGAAATTTTGGTAGAGAAATGCCTACTCTGAAGGATTCTGAGGGATTTTGGATAGAGACAGTTGCTGAATTTTTCAACTAGATTATGTTATCAGCCTTTCTAATTACTCAGAGAAGCCAAATGTTACCTAGTGAAAACAGTGTCTGCTAAGACTAACTGGGAATTTTAATGACTGATAATCATTGTCTTAGACTTTTCATTTTATGAAAGGAATCACAGGGCTATTCTTCTTGTTTGTATGTATTAATTCACTTGGTATGTAGACAGCAAAGGTCTACGGCTTTTGTGTGTGTGTGTGTTTTGGGTTTTTTTTTTCATCCTTGGCTGAACAGTTTAAATATTATAAATTTGAATATGTGCATATAAATCTCCTTCAATATCTAATACTCAATGGAAAGAATAAAGTGAGGATGAAATAAGATGTTAAAAAAATTAAGAATCATAACAATGGTAAGTTTACTATGGCCCTTGACTCACACTAGCAGAGAAGGCAACCATTTTTTTGTTCTATCATTAAGTATCTGTCCAGTTTTCCTTTCCTTTTCCTCATATGACTTCACCATCTCTAACATTTTGTCAAAAAATAACAACTTTTTTTCAGAAAAACAAAACATCTGCTGGGAAAGGAAAGACACATTTTGCCCTAGGTGGTGACTAAGTATGAGCAGAAAAAGACTTCCAAGATTATGGAGGAAGAAGCAAAAGAGAAGTTTAAATGCTCCGACTCTAAAGATGGAAGAGGAGATACAAAAAGCAGAACTGCATTAACCAAACTCCCACGATGAGAAGGAGTTGAGTGGGGGCTGCCTCACTGAATCTCCCATTCTGCTCTCTCAGAGAAAACCAGTCTGCAGCAGGAAATTCTGAAAGAGAGATGATATTCCTCTGCTATGAAGAAGATGCATTAATAGGTTGAGAAATAGGGATCTCCACTGCTGTCCTTGAAGGAAAATGGGTACAGAAACTGGAGAAGCCTGTATAGAGAAAAAAAAAAAATGCTAGTTAAGCAATGTCTTATCCTGGGGACTTAACAGTAGTTCATTAAAAAAGGTACTGGGGAAGTGTATCTCTCTTCTGTAGAGAATTTTCAAGCCACTTCCTCCAGTTTTGTAGGTTGTAAAAGTGGAAGGGATTTTCCGTCTCAGAACTTCCCACCCCAAACAGCATGGGAAGAAGAAGGCAAGGTAGAGAACTCTGTTTTGTGAGGGAAGCAGGAGGTGTAAATCACCAAATGCATATATCAGAACAAAGACAATCTTAACTGTAGAGTTTTTGGAGAACAGTCTTCAAACTAACTTATTTGAACCTTGTGTTAAGCAAATGTATCGTGAAGTTATTACAAAATAATGCCAGATGAGCACTTAATTATATTAGTATAGCGTTAGAAATAGTTTATGTATGAGGGACTGTATGAATTGGGAATGGCAATTTATTCTATTGTGATACCTTTTTTATTGATATATTGTTGGGAGTTGAATAAGAACATTAATAGTTAAAAATAATTCAGAAAAGAGAAAAACACTTGAAAATAGTCTTTAGGCAAGCAGATAGTGAAGAAAAGTTTTAAAACCTCAAACGTATCTCCTGAAACAATATATAAGCATGTTATGTTGTTATTCACACTTTACTCTATCGCTGCCAGTTACAGATTGGATACACAAACGGAATGATCCTCCAAAAGAATGCATGTTCTAAACCTTTAGATAAAAGAGTTTACCATATATGAAAGAAAAGATGAAACAGGCTTTTCACTTGTAGTGCGATTGACTTCCACTTGATCACTTTTGAACATCTGGAAAAACGCATCCTGCAGTAACTGTCAGTTTTGCGTAAATAGAATATATTTTCATCTGAATTTCATTCAGATGCCTACAATCATAAAAAACAAGGATGGTTCCAAGCTGAAAGTGATTTTTTTTCTTTTCTGGAATACTGTGTCACAAATCATGTTTTGGGCTTCTGGCTTTTCATTAGCTGCGTGTTCCCGTGAATTGACTGAAGAGCTCTTCACTGTAACATCTGTAGTCAGAGTTGAATTGTTTCCTCTTTTACTTTAATACTTCTCAAAAAAAGAAAAAAAAATTAAAAATTGCCTGTAGAAGTGTATGCAGCTGTAGGCAGACATATCAGCTTGGAAATGAGTTCCAAACCTTCAGAATGGTTTGTGTCTGACAAATACAAGAGGGCTATTTTGGCTTCATTTATTTGATTTTATTTTCTTTACCACACTTCGTCCTCCTGTTTATGGTGTATCTGAAAACAGATATTTAAGTAAACCTCTACAAAGGTTATTTCAGATCACAATTTCTGTAAGGAATATGTTAACATATTTATCAGTCCACACACTGGTTCTGTTTCACAGTTACCTGAAGTTCTGTAAATTGACAAATATATACTAGAAAAAGACTCACGTTTTCTGAGCACTACCCGAATCTTTCAAAAACTCCACTGAAAGGGAATCCTGCCCTGTTTTACCCCCTGCACTGCTTTATAGCCCATGTGCTTCAGCTGTAAATACCTAAGCCAGAAGCCTGACAATACATGGTATTTTTAAGACATGTAGGCTCACTTACTTCAGTGCGGATGCTCACAACATTTTAATTTTCCTAATCTGCAACTATTGTTCTTGTTACCCTTGTAAGTCCTCTACAAGAAAATGTGTCTGTCAAACATCTCACAATAGCATTGTGTGGCTAGGTTATACTCTGAGAATAACAAAGATTAATTAATCTGCTCACACTGTCCTTCCGTGAAACTAGCACTGCTGTTACCATGTCATAGTCTCACCACTCTTTCACCGAATAACATGAAGTTTATGTAACCTCACTTTTCTGTCTCTGGATTCAGTGTCTTTGCTTGGATAATTGGCCTTTAACATGTAGGATTTGCTAGTAACAGCTGAAGAACTAGTGGCATTAAGGCTTGAAGTGGTCATGAAAGTTTTCAAGGGAGGATTGGTTTTGTTTTTGTTTTTTTTTAAAATGAGCTTTGTACCTATTGTATGCTCTTATTCTGCTTCTCAGTCTTGCCTAGAAGGGTTTTAATACTCTTGCTTTGAATTTCAAATAATAAGCTAGTCATGAAATATATTAATCTAACATACATAATTTTTACTCCTTTAAATTCCCATTCGGTTTCATAAAAAAGCCTCTAAGATTTCAGAGGTTTATTTCATAATGGGAATTTTGGGGTTCAGCAACAGAAAGAAATATCTGGATCCTTCAGCCTTTCAAGGTCAGCAGCTATGATTTTAATCATTTTTTGACTGAGAGAGATTTAAAACTGATTGCTCTGTGAATAGTCGCTGCCCTGTGCTCCTTTCTGTACTAGAAAGCAAACGACTGCAGTGGTTGTTTCAATCAAAATATCAACATTCTACACAATTTGCTAAAGCTGACTAAGAACCTTTGCAATTATGATAGAAAAGATGGATACAAGGTAACTGTAACATCTCTACTTATAAACACTCAAAGTGACAGGAGTTCTACCCACAAGGCAGGCTAGCGCTTGGTGATACTTTTACAAGTATGTTGTTGCCGAAATGCTTGACTGTTTTCCATTCTGCTCTTTAGATGTGCTTCCCAGGCCCTCAAACAGCTCTCCTGAGTAGATTAATAGTACCATGGTGAGCATGTTTCTATTTCCCTGGATTTAGAAACACCAGTGGCTTGCCTTTGATGGAAGATACCAACGACTCTCATCCAACTTACTAGAAGAATTCGGGCTTGTTTCTGTGTCAGTAATGCCATTAGTGTTTCAAGATGAAAGCCAAATTAATCTGTTGGTATTAACTGAGATGGTGCAGAACTAAGCCACTTAGTGAGAAAGATATTTAAATTTGAAAGACTTTAAATACTTCTTACTTCAAAGCAGTCAACACTGCCTGTGTAAATACAACTTCCACAAAGTTTGTCTGCAACTAAGAGGTCTCTAACCACAAAACATTGGATTCAGATTCAAGTATCAGCAAGATCTATGTTAAATATGTTTATACAAAAAAGAAAAGTAATAATTTAGTCTCCAAAAAAAGTGGGCTATCAGTGGAAAATTTTTTGGCATTGAAAAGTAATTTACAGAGGTCACAGCTGTTCTAATGAACAGATATTTTAGGTTTTAGGTTTTCTTTGTTTTTTTTTTCCCCCCTTTTATCACTTTGGAATATTTTCGCCTGAAATGGTAATAATTTTGTCTCTTTGTTAGAAAATTTCTTTTAATTATCTTGTCTCTATTCCAGTATGTGGAAAATTATCTAGTTATGCTAAGATTTCCTCCCATTTGACCAAAATTTGTGGGAGACAAAGTCACCAATTTTAGCTCTGGTCTTAACTGTTGGAAAAAAACGCTGGTTAAGATTTTGACAGTGATCATGGCAAAGAAAATAGAAGCAAACCAACAATTTGTTTTTCTGAAATTCACTTTAGTATTTCAATTTGAAAGCACACATTGGAAAAATGGGCATTAGGTATGTTCCAACTGCAAATAAGTCTTATATACTCAACTGCTATGAACTAATAGACTGTAAGTAACAAGGTTCAGTCAAACTTAATGGAATAAGAAAAATTGTGAAAGAGAAAATTAGTCCCACGAGCTCTCATGGTTCATCAAGCAAACTGGAATCAGAGAGGACTGCTAATACCAGTGGCACATTTACCCATGTTGCAGGGGGCCTCATCCAGGCCAGAACACTGCCTTAGGGCCATAAGGTAAAACTACTGTAAAAATACAGGCTGGCTGCTAACCTAAAAAAGGAAGTCATAACAATGAACAGTCACAGGACCAAACAGAGCCAGAGGCTAAGTCCATAATTTCCTGGGTTTGCTGAACAAGAAATGCACAAATGCTAGCTTAAAATTCCTGCAAGTGTATGCTCACTTGCACTCATTTGTTTCCAGTCCAAGTTATCTTCCATCCTGCAGCACAGAGAGACAGATAATTTGATAGTTATTCTAACCTGAGGCAAGGGTCTTGTAGGAGAGTAATGGTTGGCTTATTCTCTAGCAATGTGTTGGGAATGACATTAGTGACGGTGTGTAGAAACATTTCTTAGCTGAAATAACTTGGAGTGACTCTTGTTCTTATTGAGTGTATTAATGGAAGTTACTTGAAACACACACTTAGGTAAGCACACAATTTAGCCTATATCACTGCTATTCTATTGTCAGAACGTATTATATCCTTACCTATATTCCCTTTCTTTAAAGTGTATATTTTCAGTCATCCACTACAATAGCGCCCCCCCCCCTTTTTTTTTTTTTAAATACAGCTTTTTTTTTTACTTTACATGTAAATAGAAATGTATTTTGTGCTGTTTAGGGCACTTTTTTTATAATGTGAGGCACTTGCAGATAGATTCTTGCAACCCAAGTTTAGATTAATTTTCATTTTTCAGTCTGATAGTTTACAGTTCTAACATGAAGTCAGTAGCATGACAAAGAGAGATTTTACTTGATTTTTCTTATGCATTTGGAGATTTTTGTTTGGGTTTGATTTGTTTGCTACTTACTACTTTGATTGTAGAACTGATTCATGCTTATTAAGAGGGGAAACAAAAGGCAAAAAAACACTCATGAGGAGGGAGGATGACCATTCTTGCCAATGATACATTATCTCATCCAAGTAAAACTGTACAAATGTCAGTGCTTCAACTGTCACTGACTTACTAAGAAACTTAATCTTCCTTTTATCTTCAGACTTGGTAATGTTTGTTTTTTGTTTTTTGTTTTTTGGGGTTTTTTTTCCCAAATAAATAATATGCAGCTACATCAATTTTCAGCTAAAACATAATAAAGGGATACTGTGATCCTCCTTGCATTTAGAAAAGGTAATTTAGTACATTTCCTAGCTCAGTTTTTGTTGCTTTACAGCCTTACTAAAAAAGCTGGAAGATCAACATCCTTGCTGATATAACCATCACCACAATTATTTATGTTCCTGTCATTTCCAAATGTATTACTACAATATACTTTCTGCAGGGCTAAATGTAAGATGACTTGTAAGCTTCAGCTGGTACAAGGAAAATTCACACCAAGTTCAAGCATCTCTCTGAAATAGATCCGTTAGCAGGGCAGGCTCCCTAAATTGTCATTATAGGGTCTCAGTAAGCAATTCAGAGCCTACTTTCCCACACTTCAGCTCATTTTCCACAGCCTCCCACCAGGTGATGAGCTTTAGATAACCTCTCTAGTAGGAGCTGCAGAGTTCGGTAGCTGGTGGCCTTTCTAATATTTCATCTAGGCTTTCACGGACCTCTACTGTGGCCCTTCATGGGGATTTCACTGTCTATACTCAAGCTCACGCACATGGACATGAAACAAATTGAGCTGAGCATCTAAATGCCTTTGTAGAAGAAATTTAGAAGGTAACAATAGATGACAAGGGACATTTTTTCCTGTTTTCCAACATATAACAAATAAATACTGTCTTATTAGTATTATCTAGATGACGAATAACCCATACTGTTCTTTTTTGTTGTAGAATATTGTTCTCTTTATCTTCTATTGATTATATGTGCATGCATGTGCACACACGCAAAGACATTACTGCTGTAAAATTTTCTATTGATATCTCCATCAGTTAAAAGGTATTAAAGCTACTACTGGCACTGATTCTTACTGGGGAAATGCAACTGAAAGATGTTATCTTTCTGCCACTGTACGACATTTATTTCCAGTCAGTAGCAGACTGGCTACCTGTATAGACACATTTTGGCAAGTGGAGTCATGGAGTGGGAGAAAAACTATGGCACAAAATTGCAAATGGGTTGTGTTTCAGTTTAGCTCTGGATTGAAAGAGGGAAAGAGGAAGAGGCAGGGAGATGACGGTGTGGAGTAAATTGAGTGGAATTACATAGCTCTGAAATTTGACAGGTCTCCAAGGTGCTTGGTAGACAGCCACAAGGCAGAAACCCTTTGGGAGCTTGAGGCCAGCTATAAATGTAATTTAGACCAACAAGGGGAACAGAGAAACTAAATTTCTCTATTAGATCAGCCAACAGGAGCCAACTGTTTATTTGGACTCTTAATTAAAAGTATCTTTAAATGTTCCAAATATTCATGGAACACAGTATTTTATTTTAAAGTTTCCTAACTTTTTTGACATGTTTGTTGTTTTGCTTACAGTTATAATAATAATCCTGAATGAATCTTCCAATAATTTGTGTAACTAGGAAGGTTTCTCCATGGCCAGCCACACTGGCATGGAATCAATTCTACTAGAAGCAGATCTCTGTAATGAGATTTTTATTTATTTATTTAGAGTTATACTCACAATATATGAGGATAATAATTTACTTTATTCCAATCCTTTTGGTTGCTGAACTGCATGATAGGGATACAGCCTTTCTTAAATCACAGAATTTGCACTAGCTTGGTCCAAGACTGGATTAACTTTTTTGAAGGCAAAATTGTCTTTTTCTTTTACATCTGTGTTGTTTACATCAGACTGTACATGTAATTAGAAGAAAAACATTCAGCATACATAGTAATGGGAAGCTTGAAAAAGACATTTTTGTTCATTTTAGGATTCTTTCATTTCCCCAGAAATTACAGAAAGTCTCAATAAGTCAGTAAGTCTCAAACTTACTGTATCTGTAAGTTTGCTTACTGAAAAAAAAAAATTAAAAAATCATTGTATTCGGCTGTTCATTCCTGAAATGTAGCATAAGCTTACATTAGAATTGACATGTAATGTAGCAATACATCCGTTATATAACACAGCATGACTGGCAGTGTTTGGAATAAGAGGTCAGAATTATTAAATCAACCAGAGCTTTCATTAAAGGGCCTATTTCAGCAGAACTTCAGCAAAACTGGGTGGGGGGAATCTGTTTGGCATTTCTTTTCTGAAGGTTCTGCTTTCCAGAGGGAGATAAGAATTAGACAGCAGTGACAATGAGTTTCTCTGAATAACCAAAAAGTATTTTGACAGAGATGGTTTTTGACACCTATGGGCATATGATGAACAGCCAGCACTGCAATTTAGAGCAGTCTAAACACTTAGATTGTGTAGTCTCCAATTAAAATAATTTCTTGAATTCAACTTGCTGTATTCTACAACAATTAAACGCAAGCTTTCACTTGAACAGAACGTTTATTTCTTCCTTCTTTTGAAGAGGTAATGCAGTCAGGTGTCTTTTAGCCAAAGGTAACAGAAAGCTGCCTCTGGTAAGACAGTATTACTCACATGGGTAAAGATTTTTCCTCCATTCACTTACAGACTTCACTTCACTTGACAGTGGATTTAAAAACCCAGCTGGTGACTTTGAATTACTGCCATTACATGGGACGATTGCTGGTATGTATGGTTTGTTTCCAGTTTGTGTGCTAATGTCCACTTTAAAAGGAGTGCAGGGGTAGTGAAAGCCTCTGTGGAGCACTTCTTCTCTGGGCAGTCACCAAGTCTTCCCTGGAGAAAGAAGTGTTCAGGTATTTCAGGCAGGAACGCAGTGGGAAAGAAAGCACAAACAGGAGAGATGGCAAGAGAGATCAAGGGGATGAAAGTCTGCAGGTGAGCAAAGAGCAGCTGCATGGAGGAATAGAGAGCAGACAACCAGGCTTCACTGGGGGGAGAAGGAAACTTGGCTGAAGTCTGCGCAAAATTTCCTGCAACTCAGGAACCTGCTAAGTTGACAGCCCACCAGCCTGATTGCACAGGCCCACCTGCAAAGGTAAGAAGGTAGTGGGTCACAGAACTGGACCTTTTTTATTTCTCTCTGGTCTAGCCTTGTAACTTTGATATCTCCCTATGTAAAAAAATCAAGAATTCTAGTTTATATTCTAATATTTTTTTTTTTTTTAAATTTGAAAATCTCTTGATCTCCCTGGAAGAGCTGACTTTAAGAAACAGATGAAACCATATCCACCTCAAAGCTTTGGCTGACTCAGGGACCTGTCACAACAAACTACTATTGCTTCCACATTTGTACACATTACCAGTTTTCTTATTCTTGCAATAGTGAAAAGAAAAAGCTACATGAATGCAATGGTAAGATTGCTAGGTTAAATTCAGAAAGATATGCTTTCTTTCTTGTGACTCTTTTGATTATTCTGAAATGCATAGACTGGGCAGGTTAGCCTTATTAGATCTAGATTATTTATATAGGTATTTCTGATACTGCTCTTGTAATTCTGTCATGAGAGTCTCAAGTTAAAACCACAGACATTTGATTACATGAATCTTTCAGGTACAGCTTGTTTGATGGTAAAGGAGTGTTTTAATCTTTAAAGTGGTAAAAAAACCATTGAAAATCTGGAAAAGACATGAAAAGTTTGACTTGTTTATAAAGATCTGATGGACTGAATTTTCAGTTTCTGAATGAAGTTTTCAGAACTGCAGTATGTTGCATGTTGGAATTTTTTGTTGATACTATGAAATTTTAAGTTTCTGTGTTAAGTAGGCTTTTTGTTTCTAACATTTCAGGAGGGGTACGAATAAAGAAAAGGTGTGTGGGAAAGTGTTTGTTTATTTTCAGAGGGAATAATGGAGAAAAAAATGACCCTTCACATTGATTAGTACATGAAATTCACGGTGTTTCCAAGCACCTCACTAATTCTTTTTGCCAGATTTGAAGTCAGAATCAATAGTTATTATAATTTCATAAGTGGAACAAAAAGAAAAGGTTTAGGTTTCCAGAGGTACATGGAACAGTGAATATATTTTGAAAGAAAGGGATGATTTCTATCTTATTTTTTAGGGGATGAACAAAAGTTTAATCAACTATTTTTGTCAGCATTCACACTGATGAAAACTTTCTTAGAAGGTAAAGTTTCTCCTTGTACCACCTTGTAAGATGATTAAACCTCTGAGAAGAGCAGAATTTGAGACACTACATTACATATCAACTACTACTTAGACGGTTTCACTTTCAGCACTGTGACATTATGAAGAACCTCACTCTTGCCTTGGCTTGTATAAGGTTTTGGCATCTAACTCCATCTACATATTCTACTAAGAGGAGCAGACAAATTGATCTTGCAGAGGGATGAACTATTGAAAGGTAGATATTTAGCCCTGTTTTAAGTTTCTCATATTTCATGAGTTGCAAGAATATAGGGAAGAAGAAGTTGTTTAACTACAATCCTTATCCTTGGTGGAAGAGTTTAGAAGAGTTTCTTGCCAGTATAATTTAGTAGATTTGCAATAATGGTACTACCTTCCTGAACTCTTCTTCATGCCCTTGCTGAGCTATTGCGTCTTGCTGCTGTCACAAGTCCTTGCTTGTCAGTCAAATTGCCTACCATAGTCTGGCATCACTATTTATAGTTGGAGGAGTATCTGGTGCTTTGCATGAGGTATTACATTAGCACAAATTATTGCTAGCTAGTGGCGACATTCACCTTGGATATGCCACATCATGATGTCATTTGCTATCCAAGGTACATGCAGGCTGTCGGATGAAGTCAGTTAGCATCTGGTGATCCCAGAAAGATGGAAGTTTCCAAACCCTAATAAGCTAAACTAATCTCCAATCAAAATCTAAACTAAAACAAAATCAGTTTGTTTCCTGACATTCTGAAAAGCTTGATTAATTCTTCATCTTTTGCACCATATTTTAAATTGCATATAAAAGCGCTAAACACAATTTTCAGTAAGAAATAACTAAACATCTAAAAAGCACAACTCAGGAGTGTATAAGCAAATTAATGAGGAATATATCAGTTTATGAACATCTAATACAGCACTGATTCTGCAGAAACTCCCACTGTGCATGCCTTTTATTCCCAAGGAAAGGTCCTGCTTCTTCAGTCATTTTTCACTAACTAGTAAACTACCCCACTGCATATGCAATTGCTTTTTTATGACATTCTCATCCACGGTGTGAATTTCTCAAAGTATACATAAACATTTCCCAAAGTAAATTGAAGTAGCTTCTGGTTTCTTTAAAGAGTAAGTGTGTACTGAATGCCAGTTTGCAAGACACTTGTCTGAGTAATAACTTCCAAGAACATCAACTACTGAAAGTGTGTGTACTAAGAGATGAAGCTGCGCAAATTAACAACTGCAGACCTTGCACTAATACAGCTCTATTGCTTCCAGTGTCTGACCTATGTTGGTTATTTTTATGCTTTACTACATTAAATGATGAAGTAACATTTATATGTGAGTAACAGTATCATAGTATAGCCCTGAGTGTGGACTGAGTTGTTTTCTACTGTGTATATATAAGCTTTATTCTATTCAAGAGTTTTCACTAGTTAACCTAACACTTTCATTAACAAAAGGCCAAGACATCTGCCCCATGGACCAGTTTGTATGCAATTCTAAGTCTGGAACTACTTACTGCCTGTGGCCACCTTTGGGTTGTGTTAACTAAACCAGTGAAACCAATGGATTTAAAGTAGTGGCGGACTGGTTTTTAGCAGAAGAGTGCAGGATGACAAGAAGTCCATTTTATCTGCATATTTTGTCAGAAGTAGTGCATTATTATTTGACAGTTTCCTTCTGAGTTTGCATGAAGTAGGACTTTCTGGTTTTCCTTGCTCTTTCTTTGGTTTCTGCTCAGGAGACAATTATAGTTTTATAATTTTGTAATGTGTGCTTAGGACCCATTTTAATTTGCTTCTTGGACTTTTTTTTATACTTTGTTTTGTTCCTTTAACAAAAAGAAAAAAACAGAAAACTAGAAAAGAAAGGAAAACCAAAAGAAAATAAGTGATCAAATGGAGGAATCTTTTTCAAAATGCTGCATTTACAATTCTGTGAGGACTGGTAAGACCAAAGGTCTTTGGTCCACAGCGCTTATTTGTTCACTGAACGTAAAGCAGTCAGTAGTTGTATTTCAAATTTGTTTTTGTTTACTGTGCATATTTTATTGCTAATTTTTCTGTGGTATGCTTTTTAGATATATTAGAGGAAACTATTTCAGTGGTTGCCTGATAATTTTGTGAAAATAGTTCAGAAAATTTTCTCTTCAGTAATCATTAGGATTGAAATGGACAAATCCCTCTTTGTAATAAGACCTGTGGATTTTTTTACAAACAGAAACACCATCATGAAGATTATTGATAAGGAGATGTTCAATTTTTTAGACAAAATATTAATTCTCAAATATGAACTTCCATTCAGCCTCTCCCTAGCCAGTGTCAAGTATTGTTCAAACCGAACTTTGCATTCTTAAACACTTTGGTTAACCTTTTATTTCCTTTTAAATTTTATTTTACTGCCTCTGTACTTTTAAGTTGTTGAGAGAGTCAAAGAAAATATCTCAAAAGTCCTACAAAAAAAGACAATTCATGCTATTTCTAGTTTTACGTGACACAAAAATAAATGGTATCTCTGTACTAGTCACTAGTACTAACTGGTCTCCTTTCCTGAGAGCTTTAATAGAAAGACTGAGAAGACTGGACCTCAGGACCAAATTGCCCTTTGGTGACTTGAGGTGATTCTTCCATGTAACAGATGAGATACAGGCCAGGATGGTAAGAAATCTTACGATGTGGATTGAGCCTATTAAATAAAATGTATTTCCTATGGCAAGTGTTAAACTGATTTTTTTTTTTTTATTCTAATCAATTTTATATAGATTGATTCTCATTTCCCAGATGTACATCTTGTACTGAGTCTGAAACTAATCCACCATAGAAATTATTTGGGTTTGAATTTTTTGTATTTTTGTTTGTTTCTTTGTTTTCTCCCCCAAGCAACACTATACAATTTGTATTCTTATAATATAATGCACATCTCTTCCCACTGTTATAGATTTCTAGGGAGCCCCAATCATTTACACCCCTTTTGCAATGACAAGCTTCAAAGACGCTTGGTTGTCTCTTCAATTTTCTCCTGCTGTTTTGGCTTATTACAGTAGCTTTTTCCCTAGTTACATATATCCAAGTAATTCTCCATTAGTATATTCAGCACGAAACTATTAATCCAAATTAAGGCTGACACAATGCTTCAAACAACAGATGAATAAACAATTGGCAACTGGGACTTTTAGAAGGGATGAACATCTGAAATCCCACTTTACCAGAAGTACAAACTTGTTGAGCTAGAGAAATGTGTGAAGTGCAATACAGTAATGAAACTGAATCCAAATGTTCCACCCAATGACTAGAAGATAAAATAAGTATGCAAAAGCTTTCAAAGAGAAAGCATAAGAGGAAAGGGAGGGAGACGCAGCAAGCTCTGTAGTGCTCAGTTTTCACTGGAGATGTGAAGCTGTTCTCTCTGGAACTCTTTTACAGAGGCCTGAGGTGTTTGTGTATGGATTCATACCATTCAGCATTACTGTTCGGTTTCTATAGCTTCTAAAACTTACCATTTTTTACCGTACAGGTAACAAGGATTTATAGACAGTGCCTTAGAAAGCATTTCAAGATCTCAGAGATGCACTTTAGCTCTGATGCTATTATGGTATGTTTCCAGATCCTCAGCTCTCACAGGAGCAAGTGGTTGAAGGATGATAACAATTTTGCTGCCTTTACTCCCTCTGAAGATTTTTTGGCATCAAATGAATGCTTGTCTCATCCAGAGCCCTGGTGGGGGCTGCTATCCCAAATAAGGTGGGAAAATGCCCTCGGCTATGCATCATCTTTGAAAAAATGTATTCTCTTTTTAACTGTAAACCTGTTTTTTTCAGTTTCACAATGCATCTGTTATCCAAAGCTGTTAGCAAGAGCACTGAGACTCTGTGTCAGGCAGAGCTTTCAAATGAAAAAAGCTTTAGCTTTCATTCAGTTCAGGAGGCCACAGAACTTAAAAGTTTGGGGGTTTTTTTAAAAATATGTTTTAATACAACACAAAAATAATTATCTCAAGCAAGATTATTCTTTGAATAGAGAAAAGTTAAACTTTGTCACAAATAAATAAAAAATGAATGTCCAGGGCCCTGAAGGGATCAGTAGCCCTGCCTGTCCCTGCCCAGCGCCCCAGGGCTCCCCCCACCTGCCCACGGCCCAAGACCCCATGTCAGCCCCCAGGGCCATCAGCCCCTGCCCTGGCAATGCCACAGCAGGGCCCCTCTCCGGCTCCCCATGGCCCTGCCCTGCCCGGCCATGGGCCCCACCAAGCCGGGCCCACCTGTGGGCCCATGTCCTGGCCCATCCTTGCCTGACCCCCCTCCCCAGGGCTTTGCCCAATGACCGGGGCTGCCCCGGTGCCCCTGGCTGCCCTGCTCCCGACTGGAGTGGTGGGACAGGCCCTGGCCACCAGGCCCTGCCATGATCCACCCGGGGGAGCCCCCGATGCTCCCGGCGCTCAGACCCAGGGAGCCACCTGCCCCCATGGTGCCCTGACAGATGAAAGGACAAGCATCAATGATTTAGATAGCGCAGTCTTAAAAGCAGAACACCACCACCAAACATGTGGGAAAATTTGGCATGGTATGTCTACAAAGGATCAGTTATAAGAAAGAATTAATAAACTGATCACAAATGCAGTGCCCTGACACCACGAATATATGAGAAAGATTTCCCTGTTCTCCAGCTGTTTTTCCTCTTCTCCAGTTTTGCTAATTAGTGCAGAAACTTCCATTGTCTTCCTGAATTACTATTAAGTCTGTGGCCCATTCTAGGTCGCTAAGGAAATCTTTCCAGCATCTCCAAGCTCGGCACTAGATCTGCTCTCTGTACTGGGTGAGCTTTCAGCTCCTTCTCTGGAGTCTCTGTCCCAGTTCAGTTCCATGAGCCTTCTCAGAGGAACAGAGAAGCAAAGGATGCTCCAGTCTCCTCCAGCAACTCCCGACAAATTCCCTCTTCCAAAAGCCCTTCTAAACGTGACCCATGGGGCTGCATCACAGGCTCACAAAATATTTTCCCCCTGAGGCTCAGCCGTACCCTTTAAAAATCTTGAACAGACTGTGCAGTGGATTGATACAGTTCTACCATCTATTGCAATGTGTTTGGCAAAAGAACTTACTATTAGGTAAGATAATCTGACTCACCTAGAAGCGGGAACTATTTTTATACTTCTAACTCCTTTTCCTATGCCACTAAATCACCAGCCCACTTTTCCTGGCCCAGTAGGTCTGAGTGTTGAGAATCCCCAAGAACATGATTTCCAAACAGCCCAGGACTGGACAGAGTGGGTGGTAAAATAGCCACCACTGCTGCAGATACACTGTATGTTCGTGCCTGTGATTCCCTTTTGTAACTGCTCTGATAGATGAAAACATTTATGTTCTGTATAACAGTTACACCTGAAGGAATGTAGGATTTACTATCCTACTTCCAATTTCTATCTCATTATTGAAACAGCTATTTTATTACGCTATTTACTGTGATGCCATTCTTAACTGAGATCTGGAGAGAAGCCTGTACCACCCATCCTGCTCTCCCCACCACAGTGCAGAGCACCTGTGAAGTAGCTACGTTTGAGGAAAACTAAAACCAGGAAAATTATGCACATTAAGGGGAAGCTGAGCTTCAGTAAGCTAAATAAGGGAAAAAAAGGTTTGCTTTTACATTTGTAACTGTGATTTATTTCTCAGTTTTCTGCCAGCTCCTACATCTGCAGTGCCAGCTTTCCTCTAATGCAAAGGCTTAGACAACTAACTCTCTTCAGGTAGACAGCTTCTGCAATGAATCATTCCTGTATTTTTAATTTTCTTTCACTGTTTTCCACTCCTTATTTTTCAAGGACTTGAACCTTCTCATCCAGGGTCTTGACTGAGCATGTACTTAAACCTTTTTATCACAGAATTCATTGATCTGGAAATAAGCTATAGAAATTTGTGTGTGGTGACCACAGCTCAAAACCAGTGTATGTAGTAACAAGACAAACAAGGCAGGTCAGTTTTATAAATGGGTGAAATTCAGGTCCCCTATCAGAGCTAAAAGAAAATATTTAATGTGAAAAGTTTATTACTGACTAGTAATCATAGATTCCTTTTAAAGTTTTGAAGAGTGATGTTTCTAATTTATTTAAAGTCCAACTGCCCATCTACAACGTAATGGTGATGAAGAAGCTGTTTTTCTGTGCAGGAAGAAGGTTGATTCTGAAATCCTAGGAGCACAGAAAATTAGTGTTCTAAGAGAATATGAGTCATTGCTGTCATAGGAGCCATACTGTGTAATATCTTTATGCATATGATTATAGGAAACCATAATTCCAATATTGGAATTAATGCATATATTCCAAAATTGAGTTTAATGAAATAGCCATTCTTACACGCAGAAAATCTCTCTTTAATGGTTCAAAGACAGTGATCAAATAATAAAGAGATTGGATGTAGTTACATTAATGGTATGAACATGCCAGTCTAAACCCATTGGTAAATTCTATTATAATTGTCTAGCACATGGTAATGCAGGTGGTGCTCAAAAGCAGACCAGCTAGCTGGCAGCTACTTACTCTGTGCAGGACAGGGTAGGACAGTAGGAAGTAGAGTCAGAACTTCCTATTTCCGTGATGAGTTCTTCAGGCAGTTCTACCTATTTTTTCCCCTACTTAGGTTTGTGCCCATCCTTTCCCTGGACCTGCTCATGGAACAAAATATTCCTAAATAATTTTGGCTATTATGTTAGTCATATGTTTTCCAGAGATTCATATAATGTGAATATTTAATAAATCAATAAATAAAAAATCTCTTGTCTAAGAGACAGAAAAGATGAAAAGGATATTTGAAGATGTTATTTGAATTGTTTTTCAATTACTGTTATTCAATCAGATATACCAGAAACTGAAAATTACATTGACAAGATGAGCTTGCGCTATCAATATATAAAACTGGGGGAGGAAGGGAAAAGTAATCAGAAAAAAACATGCACAAAATTGAAGTGACAATCTGATACTGTCAAAAGATCATTATATTTGATATGGATCATTTGGTGAGATACAGGCCAACTTCAGCCCTGGGGTAAACAGATGGAATGCACAGAGACTGGAAAAGTAACGAAAGAATCTTTTATTTCCTTCTTATTTTGCAACAAGAAATAGTATGTGCACTACAGCTATATCTCTCTATAAAAAGTATGAAAAGCAAGGAAGTAATTTTCTTGAAAAGCCCAAGAAAACATGCAACTAACTGAAAATATTTCACATTTTATTTAAACTTCTCATAATATCCAAGCAGAATTTATTTTTCTTACCTAAAGTTTATTTTTCTGCCTTCTGCTACTACTATCAGGGTATTTTGGTCTGTCTCAAAATGTTGCATTTGGAGTTCCATATTTTGTTTCCCACCTGTCCATTAGAGATGCCTTGGAAAGAAGGAATGCATGTCTCATAATATCTCTAGCAAAGCAATATGTTGAAAAGAGTGTATATCCCTTAATACAAGAAAGAAACAAGAGTTTCCAGCTCTCAAGAGCACAAAAAAAGCAGTAGAATGCATTAAAATAATTTTGACAAGTTCTTTCTTTCCTCTGCCTTTTTTCCCCACATGTGACTGGTCCTCTCTGTAGTTCAGGTGCACATGAAAAACAGTCTGGCTACATGCAACCATTTGAGGAAGGAGTGATGTAAACTCACACACTTCACAATCAGCCACATTTTGTAGTGGAAGAACCATGACGTACCTGCACTGTGGTCACAGATTAAGAGAAATTAGAGCAAAAAGGCAAAGTAGATTTCCCTCTCAATAAGATTTATTCCCTGTTGTTCATTTATTAGTGATATATCTGAATTAACATTCAATGTTCCAAAATACCTGATCAGTGCTGGTCTTTAATGAGGCTTTTGCTGAGTAACCTCTGTTTTCAAGAGCTGTAATGTAGCTATTCACCTTGAGTTTTAATCTAACCACCATCTACACATTTCAGTTTTCAGTTCTCAGTTTTGAGTTGCTATGGAACAACAGTTCATAGAATTGTGTCTACATGTTGTTTCTGAATTAAAACAAATTCACAAGAGAATGTTTTAAATATCAGATTCTCTGTCTATTCTAGTAGGGCCTACAGGAATGGTGTTTTGTTTTAAGCGAATTTAAACTGTAAAACCCAGGAGGTCACTATATTTATTGGGATTCTTTTAGGATCAATTTCAGGGAAGAAAAAGCAATCTCAAACCTCACTCAATAAAATAATAAACTACATAACTGTACAAAGTTTTGTTTGTACTGGCAGGAACTTGTTACATATATATCATAGAGTTTAGGGAATCTGTAACTATGTACAGCATTCTATACACATGAACTTATTTTGTGCATAGCGAGTATTATAATTTCCACTTAAACCTCAGAATCAATAAGAAAACCTGTTTCTCAGTTCTAGCAAGCTTATGCAAAAATCAAATTTTGTTTCTTGAATTATTTGGGGAAGACTTCTATAGACAAAATTTTGCTACATATGAAATTGTGAAGATTATGTACATCTTGCATATAACTTTGCCAGCTATAATCTGTAGGGTTCATATATTATGGTTTTTATTCTGCTTAAAGTCCTATGTTCTCTGATAATGGTGAGGATTCAGTGTGGAAGTGGTTTTAGACTATGTCTACCAGAACAATGCATATTCATGCTCAGGCAGCTATTACAAACTGTCTCTGGCCTATCCTCCTTAACTTCTTCAGGACTTTTTAGCTCAAAACACAAGTACTCAGCAAAATATGACATCTCTTAGATGGCTTAAAATAAAACTATTTTAAATAAAGGCCTTTTTTGATGAGTATCAGCCAATATTTACTTTTTGTGAAGTATCACCTTATTTCTCAGTATTCACCCCCTCCTATTACTTCACTTTTCTCCAAGTTCTTCAGACAAAATTCAGCCTAAGTTCCTACAAAATCAGTGTGCTTGCTCAGTGGTGAGAGCCATCCATATCTAAAGGGCATTCAGAGAACAGTTCAGAAGACCTAAATAAGGCCAGGAAATAGAACCTGCCCTAAAGCAAGTAAGTGGGAAGCAGCAACAAGGATTTAAACAGAATTTAAGTTCTTGATTATAATATTTGCTTCCTTTTTGATGGTTTTGACCACCAAGTTTCCTGATGTTGTTCTGTGAATTGAGGCTATCACTGATTATTGCTTTCATGAACATGGGGAATAGTATGAATTTGCCAGAGGTAAATAGAAAAGAAGAATTTTGTATTTTGGTACCCAGGAAGGCATGATATTTGAGCAGAATGGCTTCTTCTGTCAGCTGAACTGATAGAACCACAGGGGCAGTGAGATTACTAGCAATGTTTGTTTTGATAAAAACAATCTTTTGGATCTGTTCTTAATTGTAATCAAAGCATAGGAATCACTTCTTAGCTCAAACATCTATACATATTTTTTTTGTATTTTATTAGCCTTAACATACAGTAATTTGCTCACATAATTTTCCAGAAAATATAACCTGGATTGTGTGGAAAACTTTAATGATATGAATATTTTTATTTAATTTTAGCCATGTATAATATACGTTTATAAATCCAAGAAAGTCACTGACATTCCCACTATTATTGAGAAAGAGTAAGAAAAATGCTTCCAAATGATTATTATGGACGTGGCTTCCATAATTTTGAGGGCTGTGGTGAAACTAACAGTCCTGTAATTCTCTAGGTACTCCTTGTCATGTTCGGAGATAACATCTGCTTTCTTTTAGGCAGCTGATACCCCATCACTCAGTCACCACGACATTGCAAAGCTAATAAACAGGCCTTGTAAAGAAAACAGGCAGCTCTCTGAGCACTCTTAGATGCATCCCAGAGACACGTATATGTCCAGTTTGCATTAGTGCTCCCTAACTTGACCTTTCTCTACTCTGCTACTAGACACAAAGACTTGGGAGGGCTGGGAGCTGATCTCACCAGTGAAAAACAAGGCAAAAAATACATTGTGTATCTCAGTCTTTCCTATGTGCTTTTTTTCACAAGGTCTGTGTGCCCCTTTAGCAGAAGGATGATCATTTTTCCTGGGTCTTCTTTTGTTGCTGGTGTATTCATAGAAGACAATCTTGTCCTTCTTACACTGATTTCATCCCTGCGTGCCTTGACAGTGCTTCTTTATTCTTCCTTGGAAGCTACTTCCCAATACCACCTTCTGTATTCCTATTTTTGGCATTTAGTGTCATGTAAAGGAGATCAATGCTTCCATAGATCTTATGGCTTGAGTGGGTGGATTTTTTTTTTGTTTTGCAGGAGTAAGTCATAACAACATCATAGCAATTTTCTTCCAAAAGGATTCTATTTCATCTATTTCTGATTAATAGTCAAGTAAAGAGTTAGAAAATGTTGGTATTTTATTGTTGATGTTATTATGAGAAAAGTTAAATCTTTGTGAATTGGCGGATAGTTTTATTTCTAATGTCCTATGTTAGGCCTGACTTGCCATTCTATCTACACTTAGGAAGTTTTAGTCAGTTGCAGAAGGAGCTATTTTTAAACAAGCAACCAGTCAAAACTTCCTTGTCTTTCTAAGATAGACAAATTTATGTCTGTGCTAATCTAATAAATGTCCAAAGAGCCAGCAGCAGTTCTATTTTTTCTGCAGTTAGATATTTAATGAAAGCAGTGTCTGAAATCTTGGTCTTTAATTAGATAGCTTTTTTGCTTTAGAGGGGTGTTGAATACAATTTATTGTATGTTTCACCAACGAAGTGTGAACCCTTAGCATGTGGCGTGATGAGATTTTCCTTTTTGGAATTATCCTTAGGTCACATTTCATGGAGAATCTACTTCTCTCTGAATCCACCAGGATTCCTGTGTAGGAGGTGTTGGGAAGCTTGAAAATGTTTCCATAGATACAAAGCAGAGCCATAGCAGCAGCATTCAGCCAGGCCATACAAGTGTTGAGATGTTTTTCTTAACTAGCAATGGGCTGTAGAATTCTACCAAAATGGCTTTCGCCCAGTTCTTTTTTCCCCAGAATATCTCCATTGGTGAAAAGTGGCACAGTTCCACTGGTATCAGTGGAGTTACATGAGCTTATAAACTTTAATGATGCTTTTAGATAATACTGTAAGGTAAGAGAATGCATCTACCTAAGCTCATATCCAGCCACTCTGCCAAACTTTATTTAGTTACCTGCAATGTGTTTTCTATATAAATGTTTTAGCATTATGGATGACTGAGTTTAATACCATTCATACATAGTATAAAGTTACTTGCAGCAAAGAAGATGAGAATAAATGTGAAGTTAGGATAACTTATTTTTATGGAGGAACTCTACTTTTTCCTTTATTTTCTCTGTGTTCTGCTGTTGCTGCCAACAGTTTCACTAAACTCCCCTTTTTTTCCTGATTTATTTTCATGTTTACTACTCTTCCACCGCCTCTGTATTTCTTTCACATACTCTTGCTATCCTTTCTTTATCTGTATGTAATTTATAAATAGACTGCAGACTATTCCCTTTACCTCTATATGTCCCTGTGAAGACCACTGGGACCTCCCTGAAATGAAATACGAAGACATGATATTAAAGTTCATAATTGTTGTTATTGAATACCTCTGCACTTCAGAGATAGTGAAAAAGAAGTGGCTTATATTCTGAGCTCTTCTCCCAGAATTTATTGATCTCAAGATAAAATGGATAAATGGGATGGGCCCTGGCTACCAGGCCCTGCCCTGCCTGACGCAGGGAGCCCTCCTGGTGCCCGGCCCCAGGGAGCTGCTGGCCCCTCTGGCACCTTGACAGTATTGTTATCTGACTGAACCTGAAGAAAGAATGTGCTGTTGTTTCCATTTTGCAAGTGAGGGATGGAGCGATACATAAGGCCACGTTTCTGAAGATATTTACAAATATTTAAATTCCAATTAAAATTGCTGAGAATCATGAGTGGTTCCTTCAAAGAAGGTTCAAGAGTGGGATTTTTTGTTTCTTTGGTTGGTTTTGTTCTGTTTCAATTTTTTCCTGTTATTTCTAAAATTGCGAGGCTTTTTCCTGCCAAAGTTATTTGAGGTGATCTCCTTTCTGTTTGCAATGCTCTCGAAATGAGCAGGTTGTTCTCATTCAGCCATTGGCACCTGTTGACGCAAAGAAGGATCAGTTTGCTCCTGCCTATGTCTTTAGCGCTGCCTCTGCCTTTTGTGGCACACTTTGCTCCTATGAGCCGCATGAGAATACATGAAATTCTGAAACTGTCAACAGACCAAAGTAATTTTTTTCTTCAGGTATGCGAGTAATTTTTCTCAGTAGTAATCATAACCTTACGCCTTCTGCCTATCTAAATTTAAATAGTAACACACCTAAAGGTAAAGGATCCTGAAAGGAAGGAGGCTACAAGGTGCTGATAATACATGTTTTCTATAGATTTTCAAAATTCTGTCCTCAAAAGAGGACAGAAAATGATTGGAAATCACTACAGGTAGAGTTCAGTAAATTAAAGAACTCTCACTATTCAAAATTGATTTTTTTTTTCCTTTTTTGTGGTTTCTCTTGGCAGTTTCTTGTGGTTCCTTGTGGGTATTTCTCATTGTAAAAATGCCATTTGTTTTCCCCATCAGTTATTTCAGTGAAGTTGTATGGAGTTGTTTCAATCCGTTTTTCCATACAGTTGTCTTAGGCATGGAAGTGAATCTGTGTAACATCCTCTGAATAGAGTATAACATCCTCTGAATAGAGTATCAACATCTCACTTTTAGATAGAAAGGCAATGACAGAAAATACTTATATTATGTATTTTAAACTCTTTTCTCTAACATCTGTGGTCATGTAAATACTGATGGGTTAAACAGTGGGAGAAAATGCCATCGGCTTGAAACAGGGATGAGCAGGTAAATTACTTCATTCCATGTGGCCTATAGTGTTCAATTTAAAATTAGCCTAAAAGCATGTGAACATTAAAAAGGTGCGTTAACATGTGCCCCTAGTTAAGTTACGTCCAAAACCCCTGTTTAATCCTTTCTAAGGAAAAGGTTCACCAGCCACTTATTTAGCTTGATATCCTGCGTTTAACCTGTCTACCCCAAGTGTAAAATAAGATGCAAGGGAGGGACTGGAAGAGAAAAATACCATCTAATTGAAATTGTGGGTTTGAGAAAAAGGTGTGTTAATAACAAGAATTTTTCCCTACAGCTGGAAAATGACTGGTTAAGAGTTCATGTGTATAAAGTCACTCTTCTGAAGATTTTCATTCCAGAGTATGAAGTAAATGAAAAAGAGCAGTAGAGCACAGCAAGATAAAAACATGGGCCAGTGGTCAGAAAGTTGATTATAATGTCAATAATGGTGTATTCGGTAATTTTTGCTGCCAAATGCCTTCAGTACCCATAAAGAAAGATGAAGAGAAAAAATAAGCATGGAACAATACACATTGTTTATTTTGCAAAGAGCATATACTAATCAACATACTCTAATGTGCATGTATCAGTGAATATTTGCTGTATAGCTTTACCTCAGGAACTCTCTGCCCTGTTTCTGTCAAGTCAGACAACACTGCCAATATAGAAAGTGCAAAGAAAGAAGAAAAACAGGATTATATGGGCAAAACACATGCACAGTGATTTTTATATTGATTAACTTATTGCTCCTGGCTTCTGAAGTAAAACAGCTAAGCTGAAATATTTATAGTATGGTAGGTATTTTAATCAGACCAGTAATAAGGAATTTTCACAGCAGGGAATGGGCAGCTATTTAGATATTTTATACGGATTTAAAAATCTCTTGGCTAGAGGCATTAGAATTTTGTTCTATATATATATTTGCAAAGACACAAACCATTATATTTCCTGTTGTGTTTTATGGGGCTAATTTTAACTCTTGTTCTATGTGGCTGTTGCTTAGTCTTTTGCTCTCACTATGCTTCTAACGGAGTACATGAAAGAATGTATAACATAAGGTCCTTTCCAACCTAAATGATTCTATGATTCTATAAGGAATAGAGGAGTGCAACCACTCAGGTAGCTGACATGAAAACTACAGGCAAAAATAAAGCACAAACAAGGTTCTTTGAAAATACAGAATAGGATTTAATAAGGAGAAGGATGTCCTTGTCTGGGTAACCAATAAAAATTTCTTCTTCTAAAAGTTTATTTGTTTCTAATTAAACTTTCCAAAGTAAGAAAAATATTGCAAGCAACATAATTCGTTATTTGAAAACAAAAAACCAAACATCATCTTCAAACTCGGAATGTGTTTCCAGGGCTACAACTTGGCAAAGTTTGCTCCGAAGATTTTCACTTGTCCATGTGGAAAGCTGTGCATGCTGTCCCTCATCCCAAACTAAAACATGGTAGCTTGTTTAGTCACTGCTACTAGGGCTAATATGCATTTATTCTAACCTTAATATGTGTTAGTCCAAGGCAATTTGTTCAAGTGCATGTAATTTGAAATTTGAGAGCTTTCACATGATGAAGAACAGCAGAGAGTGCAATTTATGGAAAAAAGGTATCTTTTGTCTGCCTGGGAATCCTAACCCTTTTCCCCTTACAGGGTTCAATAGAACACATAGAGGAACTAAGTGAGAAGTTAAAAAATCAATGGGGAATTGGGGACCCCATGATAACATTGACAGACTGGCAGACTGCATAGATTTCCCTCTTAAAGAAATAGAATTCTTCTTCTGACTTAAATTTCACTTTTTCCACCCTCCAAAGCATAGGCGAAATATATTTGTGATTCTTGCTCTCTGAGTATGTCTGGCTGGCTTGTTTTATGAAAAGCGTGCACTTACTCCTGCAGTTGCAGTAGCCTCACAAAAAGGTAGGAGTATTCTCACTTCCTTGGCAGAAGTTTTAAAGATGCTTTAACAGCTCCAATTAGTAGGTTTCTAGATAGGAGATTTTATTCTCTGTCATAATAAAAATTATTGGATTCATTGCCCTCATTAACTTAAGTTCTTGGTTAAATTTGTACAGTGATACTAGCAAAGAATAGCATCCAGCTTCTGTCTCAATATATTTTGCTAGATGACTACAGGGCTTCTACTTTTCTGGGTTATTGCTAAAGCACATCATGAAAAAGGAAAAAGAAAACTTACTAAAGTGACAAAGAAGGGTCATTGCATAAAAATTTGCATTTTTCCTTGCTAAAAGGGCAGCATTATATGTTTTCTCCTTTGGAGGTCAAAGCATGAGATTTTGATCAGACCAAAATTACTTCTTGCTTAATTATATGTAACC
>JAVJGG010000030.1:9754416-9779105 GCA_035590195.1 Aviceda cuculoides
TTGCATTTTACCTTTTTTTTTTTTTTTTTTCATTTTTGAACATATTTTCAGGTAGGTTCTTAAATCTAGCAATGGGATTGACTTAACTCAGTGCCAACGCCTCTTCCATCAACATGTTCCTCAAATGATATTAGAACGTTTTCCAAGCTTCAATGTTTTCATAATTCAGTTTTACTAAATCTTTCCCTCCTTAATGTGGGAGTAAGTGTGTGTATGTGTGTACATATATAATTGCATTAGATAAATAGGCTCCCTTGTCCTATACTGCCTGATTTGCAGCCAGAGCAACCATTACCAAGCCTTACAAAGCCAAAAGAAATTGTTTCCTTGGCAACAGGAGCCATGTAAAATCTCACAGAACACCTGTCTTTTCTACTCAAATTTCATTCTGCTAGGTGCTGGAAAACTGGTTCTCTACTTCACTATCTGACTCAAAATAGGTGAATTATGGGGAGGGAATATAGCTACATCTGAAGAGCCATGGTTGACAAAAAAACCTGACAATCTCTAAAAGTATTTGACCCTTCTGTAGTTAATAGGGATTAGCATCTTACCAACAGAGTATATATTTTCATCAGACCTCTTAATGAAATCTTTGGCAGTCAGTAACATTATTTAAACTTGAAAAATCCAGCTAGATATAGTAGGAACTTACACAGTGTGAAATGACAATGCATTACTGACACTGCAGCTTCATTGTCACCCTTAGGCTTTCTCGTCAGCCAAAATTCATAATTCATAAAGCATAGTAATATAAAAGGGCAATGTGCCTGAGTGCTTGAGAAAATTACTGTCAACTTCTAGTTTATACATTTTTAAAATTATACATTTTCTTGATTGGTTTGACTCTGTCAAAAATTGAGGTGTTTTTTTTTTCCTTTTTCTTCCTTCCCTCTTTTAAACCTCGTACTAATTTGCAATTGTGTTACGTCTAATAAAACCAAGGTTTACCATACACTATACCTATATACTATACTTTGTATCTCATTTTCTTCTTGATACCTTGTGGTGCTATTTCTTGGCTCCTACTGTACCCCCACCTCTGTTTTAATTATTGTCCTCTGTTGTAAAGTACTCCTATTAAGAAGTTTGGGTCTCAAAGTAGTTCTATTAAGACAGCAAACTGCATTGCTAAATGCATTTCTGAGGAATTATCATTCTACATGTGAGGTAAGCCTTACCTGATGATCTCAATATAGTTATTGATATTTGTTGTCAGAAGTGTCTTGCTTCAGCAAAGAAGTATGTTTCAAGCTTTTTATATATGCTGGATAAAAGCCAGAATAATTATGTTTTATGGATTTTCTGCAGGCATCATCATCTATTATTATTTGTTATTTGTTCAGTCAGGTCCACCATTTTGCTAAATGTACTTTACTTATTACTGTGAGAGAAAAGACTGAAATGTGTCATACACTTCATTCTAAGTTTAGCATACATAAGATATTCCTTAAACAAAAAAGATGTTTTGCTGACACAATCACTATATTTTGCTTAGTCTGACTTCAATTCCAATGGTTATCTCACAGCTTTGTAGTCAGGCACCTTCTGTTCACAAGCAGCTAATTCTTGATAACCAATGGTGTTGCGGAAATCACTAACTTTCCTGTTAGCAAGCATGTTATCACTGTTGATAGTTTTGGACCTGTATGACTTGCTAACTGGGGAGGTCAGATCTTAACTTTCAAAAATGGTTTGTGCCTTGGTCATAGGTTTGAACCCAAAGCCTATTAATTTCCTGTAAATCTGAATAATCCCAAATCAGATTCCTGGACTTTGATATTATGTATACTATTCACAAGATTTTTACAGTTAGCAAATAATGGCTAAACTGGTGGGTCTCTATAGGCTTATAAAATCTGCTCAGAATCTGATTTTGACCATTCCAGTATAAGAACAACTGAAAAAACTTTTTGCTCATGACCATTATGTTGACAGGTTGTATTTATTTCTAACCAATGAAGTCAGCCTGAGCTGCAAAGTTTTGGAGAGGTACTTGCAGGAGGTAGCTGAAGATTATGGGTTATAGTTCAGCATTATGAGATGTCTTCTCCTTTAAAAATTTGCTCAAGACTTATCCCTCTGTTGGCATGGATGTCTTACACAGCTTGAGGCAAGTGTATCATAGGCCTTGTACCTGAGAGAATACTTTTCATTAGAGATTAAATGTTTTAAAGAGTTCCTGTCATTACATTGATAACATTCAGTTAAACCATTTTAACTCTTGGAGATCATCATTAAGTCATGGGACTCTTCATACTGAAACAGCCAAAATTAAAACCCTTTAATCAATATCTAAGTTGAAAAAATTTCAGTGAAATTCTGGACAAAACATCCATACAGAAAATTGCACTGAACTTACTTTCAGAGCAATTCTAGCCCAAGTTCAGACCCATTAGTCCATTTGTCCATTTTTGTTCTTTTTAGATATCTGTCATCCTGTCCTGCAAGGCTCAAAGCAATAAAATATAAATGTAGCAATCTCATAGAAAGAGCAGTGATGTCCTTCCCTCGTACATAGCTCAGACTGGAATGTAGCTGCAAGAATCTGTCTGGATCCTTATGAACTGCACTCTTGAATTCCAGATGTTTGATGGAGATGGTCATGTTCCTCTTAGTGAATGTGAAGTAAAGTCTGGATTTCTCTTCCAAGATGAGTGAGCTGGTGGGGCTTTTTGCAGGTTTCCTAGGTTGTCAGTGGAGACAAATGGGACTTAAAAAATAAGGCTCTTAGGTCATGTAAAATGTTGAAAAACTTGCAACTTATTTTGGAGTTTAGTTTCAGATAACCAGAAGTATCAAGAAGAAAATGGGATACAAAAGTGAGTGAAATTGATAACGGACAACTGAAAAAAGGAGGTTGAGCTTCTATTGAAAGGGTGTTCAGAGACTAAATTAGTGCACAACTTTTATCAGAACAGGCTAGAATTCATTTAGATGTGCAAAATTAGACTAAGAGTGACCTATGAATATATGTCCATGTTTCAAAAAGAGAGATTTAGAGTATTCAATAGTAGCTGTATAACAAAACAAAGCAAACTAAACGAATGAATGGCATTGCTGTCTTTCCTTGTCGTCTGTTTCTAGTCTTGATTTTCTTCTCAAGGATCATAAACATGTTGTGGAAAAGGGACGTAAAAGTGCTCTTTCAAACTTCACTGGATCTTGATTCATGTATTCATAATATAATTCTGTTTGTAGAACTAATAAACTGCACTTTTTAACCATTTATTTTGGGGTATATCCGGAGTGACATGTTTATTCTACTACAATAATATAAAATACTTCAGCATATACATTGGGATCACTAGGAAGGGAAGAGATGTGTGCTTCGTTGCATCCCATCCTGAAACCAGGACAAATTTAGGGCTCCTATCCAAAGAAACATTCCTGAGTCTCTCTTTGTAGACATAACCAGAGAAAGAATAGCTTCTCAAAGAATGACTCAGAGCATCTAATTTGGGCACTTGCTGTGAATTGCCTTCTGGCAGACTCTGTGTTTCTTTTCATTGAGTACCTGAAAAGCTTTGGAGACTATCCTTTTAATTTAGGTGCTCAAATTATTTTTCCCAAGGCTAGATGGGGAATACTGCTCTGGGAACAGGGTTTGAACATGTAGATCTAAAATACAGTTCTTCTAGAATCCCTGAATTCTTCTAGAGTCCCTTCTAGCTTCTTCTAGAGCAGAACTGATTGTGACTGGAGTATGTTAAAACACAGAAGGCTGCAACAGTTCACAAGTAGGGAATCTGGGGCTCGTATAACTTTTTTTTTTTTTTAATACAACAGTGTAGTTCACCAGTAAAAGTAAAGATAAAATAATGAAAATAGTTTCTGTTTGTGATTTTTTGTAGCATTTCTGTATAACTATAAACAGGAAAATAAAAGCTTTGGCCAAGTTCAAAATTTTGATTTACCAGAAATTAGAAAGAATTACATGCATAAAAAATCAGGATAAACATGAACATGTATATTCTGCAAAAACACAGAAAGGGATTAAAAATACAAGCTCCCTTTAATTTTGTATCTCTCATAGATGGTGCATTTCCTATTCTGATTTACAGAAGTTGCCAGTCTTTTTGAGAGTTAAAAGTAGCAGCCTTGTGATATTGTTTTCAAAGAATGAGGCACTTGATGCTTTTCTTTCAAAGCAGATATCTTTCAGTCAGCTACGATGAAACCTTCAGCAGCACTTGACATATGCTCAGAGAAAATACTTGGTGACAGGGAAGTCTGGCTCTGAGTATCAGAAACAGACACAACTGTGTTCTCATTTAACAAAAAATGTAAAGGTTCTTACCTTGCAGTTTACGATCTGCTGTCATGCAATAATTCTTTTCTGACAGAAACACAAGTCTCTGTAGATCCTTCCTTATCCTCCGCAGATGTCAAGATCTTCAATCCTTTCTTTTTTCCACTGTTTACCTCCCTGCTGCCTTTTTTTAGCATCTGAATGTAATCACAGATGCAAAACTGTATGAGTCTCATAATTTAATAGATTCAAGTCCGTGTCATCACTATGCCCAGGCATCCAGTTGCAGACTAGATTCTCTTTAGTATCCATTTTAATTAGTCTCACAAGCAATCTTTTTTATTTGCTATGCTGGAAATTACATTATTTAAAGTCAATTAATATTTCGTACTTTCATAATGTGTATACGCACCAGCATCAAAGCGATGTAAAGGATGTTGTAGGAAGAACAGAAAGTGTCAAACAATGTTAATAGAAAACAATCATGATGCCAAAACTTTTCAGGTACCTAATGCTCATAGGGACCTCTGTGATTAACATTAAGATAAAACATTCAATAGGAAAAAAATGTGATCAGTTATTTCTTAGATAATGCAAGAATCAGAGCACCACCACTGGCTTGTTACAACAACAGATTGCGTAGTTGAAATATCAGTTTCACTGGTTATGCAATTAATGCTTTCTATGAAAGGTGCTTTAAGACATACAAATTAGGAGCCAAAGTGTATTGTGACATGGCTTTTAATAGGAAGAGCTGTGAATAAAGAACAGGTGGCTGACTGTATTATGTATGCTATCCATATAATGAGGTACATGCTGATTCTTTATTTGTGATTCTTGAATGCAATGGCTATCCTGGGGCTAACTTTAAGCGTGGAAGAAATTGATGGGCAATATAGACTTCAGGACAACATCCAAGAAGGCAGAATAATTATTCCTGAGAAGCAGTCTATCAGTTATGAAAAGAAGGATGTCAAAAGATGAACCTGTGCAGTTAGAATAACCTATTTATATCAGATGCAGTTTTGGCAGCCTTTTTGGTAAGCCACTCTGTTCAGGAACAGGAGCAGTTGAAGTATTAAAAAATATCCACCTCAAAATGCACTGTAAATTTCTGGTAAGACTATTTAAAAACAACAAGAACAGGCTTCAGAATTGAGTATTTCTGAAAAGTCAATAAAATTTCAATCTAGATCTTAAATTTGTGTGTCTCATACACATCAAAATATTATTTCTTAAAAGAAAAACAAACCTAGATTAATCTAGTGTATTATGGTTTTTGTTCATGCCTTGATAGCCCATATCAAATTTGCTGTTAGTTATCACTTGGCCTTAACTCTAATTAAAATAATCCTTCAGAGAAACCTATCAAACAAATCTGTTCTTACAGAAATTATATTAACTGAAACATCAAACAAAACATATATTTAAATAAGGTTTTCTAAACTCACATTTCAGGTATCAAACAGTTTTTTGAATGCCTTTTTCCAAGTCGGAAGGCAACTGAGAACCCTGAGATAACAGCCACCAGACTGAAATATGAGGAGGCTGGGAGCAGATGATTTTCAGAGCATCATTCTTTGACACAGAGCTCAAACTTAAGCTACCCGACTGGAGGCACATCTGTTGTTTTTGTGAAATATGCATCATCATTAATATTTTCTTAAAATTTCTGTATGAAATTCATCTCCAAACAAAACAAATTTATAGGAGGTCTTATGAATTGCTTTAAAAACAGAGGACATGGAAGAGTTCAGGTCCTTTTATAACAACGCTGTAGCCTAACCCAAAGTGAGGATAGCCTTTACTGTAAGTACATATTCCCACAATACCTTTCTGTGAATGGCCATTTTAATTAGCAGAAGGCAAAACAAGTTTGTGCTCCTAAGAAGATACGCAGTAAATCTGTCTTCCTTTGATGGTAGGTACCTTACCTTTTTGTTTTTCTTTTGTTCTGACTATTTACAGGATTAACATTTTTTTCTAAGTAGTGGTATAAAATTAATATGATTGCTGCTAATCTAGAGTATGTTAGAATCCCTGAGTGAGAAGTACTGCATAAGTGAGTGGTAACATTGGTTGTTGTGATAGCTTATCGAAACTGGTTATGGTACAATGTCTTTGTTCCTCTTGGTAAAAATCTCTGTGTTACTATTATTCATAGCCAGAAGGTACAATCAGTGTAATGTGAAAGACTTTAAATATCTCTTTTACTGCACTATAGGACTGGGTGGATGTGTTCTTGAACTTTGTTTTTAGCTTGCTTATCTGGGGCCCTTTTTGAGTGGTAGAATTGTAAAAGATGACTGAGCTTTCCTGCACAGGGATTATGTTTATTTACATGTGTAAAGTTTGCTGCCCATCAATCTGTGTTCCTTGGGCCTTACAGCAACTGTGTCATACATGTTAATAGTATCAATGCAACTCCAATTTAACTGGTTACCTAGACAAATACCTGTGATGTATTGTTACTTATGAAAGCCTATGTGTTGAGCTGTTTAAGAAAAATGCAATTCTTAGTGAATAGAAAGTTATTCCCTGTTAATTGTCTGCTTTGAGAACTCTTTTCAGTTCTTGAACTGTCTCTCATAATATATAATAAAATGTAGTACCGGTTATCTATATCTTCTCGAGATTAATTGCCCTACTGACAATGAGCTCATTTTTTGTTTACTATAGAAATGAAACAACTCACACACAAACATTTGGTTCATAGAAATTACTTGCTTAGTTATGACTATAGCTTTTTCCTGGAATATTTCCACTGATTTCAGTGGAGTTACCCCAGGAATTTTCCCTGTATATTCAGTCCACCTGTCTGAAGTCTGTGTTGAATTTGTAATCTTGTTTATATTTTGAAAATGTCTCAGAGCATGAAATACTGAAAGTCTGAGATCTGTGTGTGTGTGCATGCCACAGAGTAAAAAAGAAAATGTACTATCTTTTAATTAGTAGGAAGTGTGTGTTTTTCTAGTTCTCTTCTTTTAATACTTATTACTGTCACAAAATTTACTAATTGCCTGACTTGAGAACTGCATTAGAGAGGTCCCCTCAAACCGCCAAATATTCTTTGCATTTGTGTTTTCTGGAGAGAATAATAAATCCAGGGATTCTCTGGAAGGAGACCTTCCTTATAGCCTTCAGAAGACTCCTGTGCTCCTCTGGATATCAGAGTACTCTGCAAGTCTTTGTTTCCACTTGAAACAATAGCTGTCCCTCTGTAGACTGAGGGGAAAAGCAAAATAACAAAATTTAGAAAATGTGTGTTTCTGCACCTTGGCAAAGAACTTATCTAATCCAAATGTGATTTTAGGTCTGCTCATTATTAGTTCCAACACACTTGTTTTTCTCTCTAAATACCAAAACCCAGCATAATTTAGGACCCTGATGTATTCTGAAGTATGTGAAATATTTTTTTCAAATGCCTACAGGTTTCAGTTCTGCAGCTCTCCATCTGTTAGGAGAATGTTTGGGTTGCTATTTTATTATTTTTATTTATTTTTCAAACACAGCCCCAGCAGCTGTGCTCTCAGAAAGACCTAAAGTGTCACCAAGTTCACTGTGAAACATTAAGAACCCCATGAAAACTGGTATTAATTTTATTTCATTTATAACAGGTGTCTTACTTTTTGCATTGGGATTTTGTTTTTATAGGGCTTTGCCTGAAACTGGCTCAGTTCTTACACCTTATTACTTAAATGGAAGTGTTAACTGATGAGGCAAAAAGAGAGAGACTGGGACCATTTAGCTTGGAAAAGAGCAGGCTCAGGAGGATTTCATCAATGCCTACAAATACCTGAAGGGAGGGTTGAGAAGGGAGAGCCAGGCTCTTCTCAGTGGTGCCCAGCGACAGGCCCAGAGGCAATGGGCACGAATTGAAACACGAGAGGTTCCCTCTGAACACTTTTTCACTGTGAGGGTGACCAAGCACTGGCACAGGTCGCCCAGGGATATTGTGGAGTCTCCATTCTCGGAGATATTCAAAAGCTGCCTGGATGTGGTCCTGGGCGACCTGCTGTAGGTGGCCCTGCTTGAGGAGGGGGGTTGGTCGAGATGACCTTCAGAGGAGGTGGACAGCCCTTTAGACAACTGTGAACTTGAAATCACAATGCCAATCAAGGGCCAACCTAAGACAACCAAGACAAGTACGTATCTAGCATTTCACAGCTTCTAGCTGAAATTGCAGTGCTAGATATGTATTTTAAATTGCAGTTTACTCTAGAAATCTCTAAAGTGGATTAAGTTACCTTTGACTGTAACAAAACCTACACTGTACAGGAATGAACCGATTCAAACCCCAAGTGTAGCCTGAATTCCAGAAAAACATCCATTATCTGGCAGCAGGAAAAAGGCTAGTACGTCAAAACAAATACAGTCAGGATCTGCTGAATCTAGAAGAGGTGAACAAGTAACACTAACTTTCCTCCTTTTCAAGCTGCTTAAATTTACCTAGCTTCTCTTCCCCAGTACTCACTGGTCATGGAAGAAATAGGAACTCCTGAGCCCACTGGTTACACCTGGAAGAATGATGGAGGGAAGAGAGCTATGTCAGATATACCAGCTGAAAATCTAGGCTGCACTGGTATTTAAAATTATTACTCAAAAGTAATGCCACCTGAAAAGCCTGTCTGTTACTGTTTTACTGAGTTCTAACTTTATTTGGCAAACCTTACAGCAAATAGTGGCTTAGGAAAATGGTCTTCCAAAACCTTCAGACTTTCTAGGCTGCTGCATAACAGAAGTTATGCCACTGCCTAAAACTGTAACTATGGTTTGAAGAACTAACTGTACTTCTCCCCCCAACATATTCTAATTTCATCATTAAGTGAATTTTTAACACTACGTGTTGATTTGCATCGGGTTAGGCAGGCTTGTGAGGTGATTATTGTGCCCAAACTCATTTTGAAAGGAGACATGCTGTCTGGCCTTTTCATCTGTCTCAAACCCTTACCAAAAGGATATGGAAAAGTGATATATCTTTTGAGATGATTCAGACACAGGTTGTCTGCTTACTTGTACTTTGGTTTTTTTAAAGTGCTAAATTTCTGGCTGATTACCGTACAAGTTTGCTAAGTAGGAAGAGTTACAGGGCCAGATAAGTTCTCTGCTTTATTAAAATTACAGCCAATCTTTGGAGAATTGTTTTTCAGAACGTTCTAATGGCCAAGACATGTTTTCAGAAAGTGACCCAGTGTGAGAAACAGCCAAGCACTTTAAGAGGATAAGGACTTTTTTTTTCCTCTCTGTGCCAGTGATATCAGTGAGAATTCGAGGTGTCTGGCACTCTTCAAGATGAAGAGTATACCTTGTCAAACTAAAGACTTGAGGCAATCCCAATGGCTACACAAGATATTTCTGGTGCTTAGCAAGTTTCAACATAAAAGTATGAATGATTATTATGTCTGTGGTGAAGACTTGACTGAGTGCACTTACAGTGTCTCACACTTCATGAACCTTTTAACTTGAGAATGTTGTTATAGTGCTGGCAGTATTTGAAAATGAACAATGCCATCAGCACTTTATCTGTTCTTATGTGCCAGAGTGTTAAAATCTCGTTACAGTCTATCATCTGGTGCTGCATGTACTCTGAAAATATTGCCACAACACTTGAAAAGAAGGGAAGTCAGATCAAGGAATTCAGTATTGATTCTTGAGGAAAATGAAGTATTTTGTGTAGCAATTAACTGCATTTTCAGTGGTTCAAGTCTGAACAGTGATTCAATATACTTAAATTTGGTAGCATTTTTAAAACTTTCTTTCCTTTGTTTTGGGTGGGGTTGCTGGCAGACACTCCTGGGACACTAGCAATCTGGGAAATATCCCATGGCAGCAGCATTCTTGGAAACAGATTGGAAAGAATATAAATGAATGTGTGATAAAGTAAATGTCCTTCTACCTTACCTGGAATCATACCTAAAACCAGAGCTTTTTGCAGTCCTAAATTATTTCAGGTTTCTCAAAATATTGAGGAAAAATCTTCTTTGGAAGATCTTAGGTGCTGATGAAATGCCTCACTTCAGCTGAACAGCCAGACAGTAGGACTAGGAGATGTTCTGTACCTTTCTGGCAGATCCTGAGTATTATGTAGACTGGACAGTGTATTATTAGCAAATATTATAGCACCAAAAGCATGGCAACTAGCAATTTCCTGACCTTCATTAGATTCCTTCTTCAGTTGTTTCAGAAGATTGTAATTAATTGCAACGCATTCAAGTGAAAGCACAATAGCAAACATTTTGAAGTTAATCAAAACCTGCTTTTCTGCAGCTCTGAAAGACAAAGAGTGTTCAGTAGAGTTGTAAGTGAAGCTAGCAAATGTATGCATGCCTTCCAGGTCTTGCAGTTTACCTCTCTTTTAATGCTGAGATTTTCTTTCTCTCTACACACACACACAAACGCGAGGACTGTATCATACCTAATTTCTCCAAACAAAACAGGTGAAATCTGCAGAATCATCTACAATAATCTCTTCTTTCCTTCCTTCTTTCCCCCCTGACTCCATTAAAGCTGCTCTATTATCTGTTCAGTTCTGAGTTTATTGAAAGGAGCCAGAGCCCAGGCAGTCTTCATTATTGCGTGTGTGCTCAGCCCGGTATTGTAAGAGTGGTGTTCTTAAAAGCACAGACTGCAGAGGGTGAGGATTTAGAAACATAAATTCCAATAGTCGTTGAGGCTTCTGTTTTTTAAATACACCATTATCCTTTATTTCTTTACTATTGGCATTTCACTAATACTGTATGGAAGTTCCTTTACTACCAAATCTGAGTTTTTAAAGATGTCTAAGTTAGAGATGCTCAGAAACAATAGCTATATTATCAAGGGATTTCTGTAGTAAATGAACAGCTGGTACCAAAAAAAGGCAAAGTGCAAATGAGTGGGAGGATTATCTTAAATCAGTAAGGGTTGACATCTCCAGCAGTATGTTAGGACAGACCTTGCTGTACAATACAATAATTAAGCAGTAATAATGCTCCAGGCGCAAATGCCTGGCATTTTGTATCTCCTACTTGGATGAATCCCATACAGTGGAATGTCTTAAAGACTGACAATGTTTTATTTAAGTAAAGCTTCCATCAACAGAAGCAGGATTAGATTTTTGTTTTAATCTCCTTCTACAGTGACAATTGAATAAATGGTCTACTTTATTTGAGAAGTGAACTAATGTGGCAAGAGCTTGAATGAATTGCTAGAGGCTGCAGCATGTGCAAATCACTTCTGGACTTGGAGTCCAATGGTACTTGCCTCCTACTCCCAGCTGAGATAGCTGTTACGCTGCTAAAGGTGTTTGCTGTTGTATCTGCAGTTCTTTCAGGCTTTCAGCGGGGCAGGGACTTGGAATAAAATCTCTCACATCCTGTGTATGTTTTAACCTTTGTACTGAAGTTCAATAGCTTTTTGGCCCTCACTTATGCAAAGTAGAACAACAGCAACAGAAAAGATTCAGTGTCACTCCATAACTTCAAACAACTGGAAATATATTTTATATGAAAATAACTAGGATATGGGACATGTGGACTGACATGCCTGGTCTGCCTCATTCACCACAAAAACTTAAAATAGGATTTTCCGGAGTCCAGATAAATGTTGTTCTATTTTTTCAGCAAGCTGACTTTATTTCATTTTTTATTTTTATTTTTAGCTAGGATGTGCATATTCTGAATGATTTTTCTTTGTTCTTATGCATTTGTGAAAATTCACAAGTAGTTTTTTTTAATCTCCCTTCTCCTTACCCAAATTCTTCTATAAAAAGCTGAGCCAGAAGAAAAGTGTATTTTGTCATAAACATCCATTTTAATACTTCTGAAAAGAAATTGTGAGTTGAAAAAAATACTACCAAGTCTCTGAGCTGTTAGAATGTAATAATGATACTGGGAGGCAAGAAATGGGAGCAAATACACTTTTTGTCCCATCATAGTACATTTTAATTAATTTTTCAGTAAGTCTACAACTCCTTCCTTGGAAAAGTTACTAGTTACATATTTGCTTAATAGCTGGAAATTGTGTAGATGGCTAGCAAGATGTAAAAAGCAGTTTTCATGATACTTACTAGAAAATCTTTGTTTCCTTATTTGGCAAGCCAATGTGAACAATAACTTCCTAGTAAAAGGATTAGAAGGATTAACTTAGTGACAGAAGATCAAGTTCCAACTCAAAAACCTAGATAAAATATTTAAATTAAGCTTGTAAATTTAGGAAAAGTAGCACTCTGTTTAGTTTTAGAAGAATAAGCCACATCACTGTTGTCTCCCTGGAGTCTGTCAATGGAGAGAGCTAATGGAATCTGAAAACAGTCCAAAGAACATATAGACTGGAAAGATGTTTTATAACAGTGAGCTTTTGGAGTCTGAGTACTCTTCTCTCTGAACTCTTTTCTCTCCCTGAATTTCAATTCCCATCTTATACCTGGAGATGAGGTCTGAGTGCTCAGCTGGAATCCAAAATATTTCGCTGAGAGCAGGCACCTAAAAAGCCAAAGGGAATTGATGGAAAATAGAAGAAAATTGCCACCCCTACCTCTTTCTGCTTTGTCTTCAGCATAAACATTGCATCCTTTCAAATGCATAGAGTGGGATTTATTTGACTAATGTGATTTCTGTATTGTATATCTCTACAGTATGAGCAAGTCTTTGTAATGTTTAGTTGTAGTCACTGGTGTTCTCATCCATGGAATTTAGGACATGATTCTTCACATTCTAAAGCAGGAAATTAAACACATTGAACCCTAGAAGTGTTTGTTGTACTCCCCTGGCAAGGATGGGAAGCAGGACTCTTAGCTCAGATACAGATACCTACAACACAGGCATTAAAACTTAGTGAAATGAATGCCAATCTTTAAGATCACCAAGATGATCAAAAAGCCTAGGAAATCTTGCAGTCAGTGAAACACCTGAAGAAGAGGTGTGTATTTGGCCAAAGCTCTTTTCTTAAGCTTAATCAGTGATTATACCACACATAAGCAACTTATCTGAACAGGAGGAAGTTTGCAAAAATATTCCCTGGGTTTTCACCCTCCACAAAATCCTCAGATCACAGCTGCTGGACTTGCATTATTTATTTTGTAGAAGAAAGTCTTCTGTTAGTAATATGGTTGATGTTCACCTCTAAGAAAGAGTGTCACTGAATAGCATTAAGCATTGGCAAGGCTACATGTGACCCTTCAACTTATGCCTCTACTCCTTGTTCACTGAAGACTAACAGTGATCAGAAGGTGTTCCTATCCAGTGGCAATTTAATTTCTGGACATGTAGATGTCAGGATATTTTGCCGTAGCTGACTTCAAGGTCAACAAACTTTACAAAAGAGTGACCTGCTTATTCTAAAGATCAGGGAGGCATCAGGCTGTTCTATTGTTGGTTTGGGGTTTTTTTTGTTGGTTTTTTTCTTTTTTTGAGCAGAAGAAGGGTTTGTTAAGGAAAATACTGATATTTAGGCAATGAATTCTTCTATTCCTGCTGCAATCAGTACATTGTAAGATGAATGCAATCCATTGCAAGAATAAATGCTAAGCGCAGCTGAAAGACTTTGACAATCTCAGTAAATCCCACCAATAGACACTTTTTGCCACCATTTAAAGTATAGTGTTAACAGTTATTTATAACATCACTTGTGTCTATCCTGATACTTCTGCGACTCATTGATTTTTCCTGACCAACTATTTCATACTAGGGGCAGCTGAGTAAGCACAGGAGACGGATTGTGAAATCCCAGTTTGGCAGTGAAATGTTTTAGTGAACAGACTGAAAGTGTGAAACTATATGCAGATATGTTATGATGAATGTATATGCTTGACTTTTCTGGCCTTGAAGGTCCTGTAAGACCTTCACAGTACTTTACTTCACCAAGATGATTAAGGAAAAAAAAAAACACCCCCCCACACACATATTTACCATAAAATTCTTAATGAGATATAAATAATCTCAGCTCCAGATACTGTAAAGGACTACTTAGCATTTTGCTTATGATTTTACATAATTCATCTAAATATAGTTAATTGCAGAACGGATTTATTTTTGTTGTGGGTGACATTTTCAGACAGTAGCTTGATCACTTTGTTTCATAATGATACCCCTCATATCTATTTTGGTGTATCTGTAGAACTTGAATCAAGCTACCTTTTTTCTATTCATACATTTCAAAGCCTCTGATATCTCTTCCAGTCCTGACTGTATGATGATTATGTGTTTATATATATATACACACACATATGTAACATATACACATATATAACATGACCAGAGTAGTACTTATGTCAAATAGCTTTTCAGAGTTAATAACATCAGTATTCAGATGGGCTAATCTTTCAACTATGCAAGCAGAGAGTCTTTTTTCTTTTTAAACTTCATTCCCTTACAGCATTCCATTCAAAGCTGAAGTCACTGAAGCATATGAGCATGTGCTTAAATATAATTGTTCATTTAGGTCCATTCTTACTCAGCAAATCCTTTAAGGCTGTGCTTAAAGTTAACCAGTATGTTACAGGACTGAGCCCTTTTGCAGCAGATGATGATAAGTTTGTACTTCCTCAGAGTCCTTCTACTACAGAGGCAGATTCACTTAAGAAGAAGAAATGCTCTGATTCAGAGGAGGGAGTGGGGATGTGTCATCCTTAACTTATTTTTAAGGCCACCAGAAACCACTGTGATTATTTTCCTTCTGCTTATTTTGATTTTTAGCTGAACATTTTTTTGGATAATATTCAAAAGACATTTTATAACTGTTGTCAGAAAACTGAATCAAAGGGCATATTCAGTAATGGATACTAGGTGTTCTTTAGGAGATTATCCCTTGAACTGCTGTTACTTAGAGGACATAGTAAGGTATATTGTATCTCAGTTTAGTAAAGAGGTATGTATCTTAATTTATTACCTTCAAAAGTCAATGCTAAGCTTCTTTAGTGTGGTTTCTTTAAAGGTGTGATAGCACTGTCTTTCATTCCTCATCCCCCTTTACTATTCCATATTAACCACTTGAACCCACTAACCAATTTCAAGAAAATTTAAAAGAAAGTTGCAAGTCTCAAAGATATCATTTTCATATTTATTTCATGAAAATGGGCAGCTAAAGCAAAGAGAGACTCTGTTAATGTCTCACTGGCAGAAATCTTTCAGGACTCTGGTTCTTAGCAGGCATCAGAACATCGATAGAGGTGCTCAATGTAACTAAGCCTGGTTGCCTCTGAACTTCTCCATTAATTTCCGCTGTTCATGAAATGTATTTCTTCATAGTACCAGTGCTATTTCTGCTGCATGTCTGGGATTATTACAGGCTAAACTAGTCAAAATTCCCTTCAAAATTACAGCCGTGTGTTGGACCATATCATGCGAAGTGCCAAGCCCATCAGTCCCATTCATGGTTCCTTGCTGAACCACATCTTCCATTTATTCTGCTGTTACGATCTCTACTCCTAGGGGTCCATCTTTCTATCACAGGCATAGTAAGCATGAATACATATCCCCTCTAGACACTCCCTCAGTATAAAAAGCATAAATCATTTTTTGAGTGGCTGTAAGTGCACAGCTATTAGTCTAAAAACAGAAACCTATTAAAGCTTCATTAAGAAATTCAAGTCAAATATTCCACTGGAAGAGTACTCTATAATAAAATCATATTAATTCCTTTCCTGTGGCATCATTGCTGGCAAAGGTTATGTCTACTGTCTTAATTCATGCCAGTTCTACTCCGTTACATGATTACGGAAAGAATGTCTTTTTGGTCAACAGTTCTGCACTCTGAAAAGATAGAGATGCGTCTGAGGATAGCAACAAGAATAAAACAGAAATCTTTTTTTTTCCTCCCATGATTTACAGTGTATACTGACTATAAAGATAATGCATAGAAATTACCACAAAAGGAGCTAATTCTGTTCTCAGAACTTTGACTGCTGAATGACTGAAAGAAAGGCTGGTAGGGGGAGGAGGGGATGGAAAAATATTTCCAGAAGCAGTTAAACTAAAATGTCTGATTTTTTCCATATAGGGAATGTCTGCCAAGCCATCCTTTTCCTGATATTTTGACATGTCTTCATATATACCCTATATATTTTGCTGGGTAAAAGTTAAAGTGTGCTATGGTTTCGTTGTGTCCCTGTGCTGAATGACCAGCTGGCAGCTAATTCACAGAATGACTTTTCAAAGTGACTGGATTTAGGCACTGAATTCTACTTGCCTTCTCCAGCCTGCGAAATTAATTTAGGTCTCTTCATTTTGCCTAGCTGCCAGTCTTCATAAACAGGATAGGGACTTCATGTTTCTGAGATTCCTATTCTTCTGTCAAATCTTGTTGAGATCGACCAATGAGTTAAGAAGTAGCTGTCATCTGTGATAGATGAAGACAGGGCACAATCATCTAAGTCTTGTTTCATATGGAAACTGAACTTTAAGAACACATTAGCTGAAACAGAAATATTTTGTGTTCCACTTCTGTAAACAGAATGTATTTGTCAGTGCTATGATGCAATAAATACGACCAATCACGCAAACTTTAAAGTTACACAGGGTTAAATTGTCCTTGCAAAGAACAGTGTGATGTGAAAGTGAAACAATATATTGGAATAATTACTGAATGTTCCAAAAGGTAAATGAAGCTTGTTTAGCACTGGGGAATAATAAATAACTGCATCTGAACATGATCCTTCTTATGTCAATAGGAAAAATTTCCTGGTTTAGAGACAGAAGAAGTCTCAGATACAATAATTTTACTGAGTAATAATTTATTTATTAGTAATTATTATTGCTTACCACCAATTTAGATGGAATTCTGTCAGAGTTCTCATCTATCATGAGGTTTCATCAAAAATAATATTTTTTTTCACATTTTCATACTTAAAACAGTATGGCATCGCTTTGTGTCAAAATCAAGTAGAACTTAACAGGGAAAACTTTACTAATAAATCATTGCTTATCTTCTTAAAGACTATCATAATTTGGCAGGGGGGAAAGCTTATGTACTTGAAAGTCTGTAACTAATGCAACTATCCATTGGGCAGAATAGGAAAACCTATGAGCACATTGGTCCTATGTAAGGCCTGTGTGAATTTTGTGTCTTAGCCATACTGTAGAGCTCTTAATAAGCAAAATGTAATTTAAATAACATGAGAGATTATTAAACTGTGACCCAAAGGTGGCAGAGCTGTTCTTCTTGCAGCCATGTTGGAATCTCAACATGGGAGTCTTAATAGAGATGCTGTCAGAAGCATTATATCCTCAGCCTCACACAGGGCATCTTAGTGTTTTTTCGGAGTGTGCCTATCATCACAGAGGTTGCAGGTGTGACCATATTTGTATTTGAGCAATAAACTTCTTTAGAACAGTCATTTTCTGTCTGATAAATGCTTCAGACTTGTGATCTCATCTCCTGACTGTAACTTGACACCCTGATTCTGTGTGTTAGCTTTTGACACTTTAGTTTCTTCCCACTCCTAGTTCCTGACCTTAATCATCAGGCAGGACCATCTAATCCTTGCCCTTCTTACGTCTGTTCTAGCCATCAAATTTTTTGTGTTCCCCAACATGGCACTGTACAATTTCTCTCAGAAAAAAATATATTTCTGCAGTGTACTTTTATGATGGAAACATATTTGCAGGCTAAAGATAAAATCACAGTTTTAAAAAGAATTCTGCTGTATTCTTAAATGATACGGTTGCACTGGCTAAAGTGTAACCAAAAAAAATGGAATTGAGTCCATAAAAATAAACTATTAAGAAATATCAGAGAGATTTAAATCTAAAACCTTACATCTATTAGTCCTGTTTAGGTTATTTCTCAGTACCTGTTCACAATATGAGGAAAAAACTTCTGGAGTTTTGGAGACAGTTAGCAAGCAAAAGATTAATTTTTATTCTGACTAGGTCATAAAATTATTTTTGTTTCTTGTACAGTTTAAAAAAAAAAAAAAAAAAGGTTTGGTCAAGTGGTTTCTCCCAGTGAAAAATATCTTTTGGTAGTGCAGATATTAGCTATCTTTGCCCCAGTTTTATCATCTTTCTGAGAAAGGATTCATGCCTGAAAATATTAATAAAATAAGGCTTATCATGAGTAGCTTTTGGGCCATTTGTCATTTCAGTCCCTAGCTTGGGGGGATCTGAGTGACAGACAGTGGGGAGGGGAGGAGTGTCTTACGCTGCCCGTAAGTACTTTTGCAGGTGACTACATTTATTACTGGAACTAAGATTTTGTATTAAAAGATAGCTTTAGATTAAAAGTTGTGATGGATAGATATCGTCTTTACTTTGGGGGATTTATTTATTTATTTAGGATTTTATGGATTTGTATAATATGCAAAAAGCATAACTGGCCAGTTCATCCTGTATAGGCAAGGGGGAAATTGCACATTTGTTTGGAACTAACCAGGTTCTTTCAGGGAGAGAAACATTTTACTGAATAAAGCAGGAGAATAAAATACACAGAGCAAAAAGCTGATATCCTGACACCAAAGAATATCATGTTGAGTGAAGCAGGGAGTAAATAGTCAAGCCAGAGGGGTCCAGAGTGAAAAAATCCTTGAACTCCCAACAGGTTGCTACAGCAGAGAAAGCCTGGAAGTGAGGACATGCCCTGACAGTACACAATGGGTGGGGAGACAGTTATGTATGTATCCTTTTTATTCAGATTTTTTTTATCTCTAGTCAAATTGAGTTTCCTCTCCTTAAAAAGTTATTCTGTTTTATTTTCTAACAATGCATGTTTTCTGAATTTTAAAGCTTTTCTAATTTTCTGGTGTGCTCACCATAAGGAAAAGGAATAGGCCAGTCTCCTCCAGAACACTGACTCAAGCATTTTCACACCAGCTGTTAGTAACTGATTACTTTATGCTAACTGATACTGGAAGAACAGCCAATATTCCAAGTGAAGCACCAACAGAGAAGACAAAAGAGATACTCTTAAGCCTCTTTCCTTTCACTCCCTGCCCTTTGCAAGCAAGGATGATGGCATTTAACCTGAATGGTCAGGTTAAAAATGGCCAAAGCATGGAAAGGGTACACACTACAAGTTGTAGAATACCACAGGTCTAAGTAGTAAGGTGGTAGTGGCAGTAACCACGCACTTCTGCCTCTGCCTCTGAAGGTGCATGGGGTGGCTGAATAGACTGCTTCACGTATGAAGGCGAAAGATTAGTGAAGAGTTTCTTTCTAGTGGAAGAATTGAACATTTTTTTTTATTATTTTTCTGTTCCCTTTCTTCCTTTTGGGTAGTTCTGTGACAGTAAATAAGAAAGATCTGCATAGAGACTATAGACATTTGGCCTCTTAAGTCATCTTTGAAAAATGAGATTTGGGAATCTAAATCTAATATGTGTTACAAAGCATTATGCAGCTATTCTTAAATGCCTTTTGTTTCCAGATTTTCCAAGGTATTAAGGCATCTAAAAATGCTAAGGCAGGGGTGGGGGCTGTTCAGAGTTTGATTTGTATCCATCTCATGGGATTCAGTGTCTAATGTTTATGTATTCTTTTCAGTCCTAACTTCCATGCAATTTGGATTCCAGGTAAATGAGGCATCTGGTGCTTTGTAATAATCTATCCAGTTCGGGGGAGAGGGGGCAGGGTATGTGGAGGGGGCGTTAAGTGCCTTATGCAAGTAAAACTTGGAATTTAATATAATCATTATTTGACATAATTAGATTTTCCAGTAACCATGAATTAGCTGACAGCGGGTCATGTTTAATTGAATATTTTAAAATGAGTATACTTTAGCATTTTATTGGCTAATGCCACTATATTTAAGTGCCTGTCAGTATTTTCATTATGAACCATATTTTGGAAAATGGAGTTTAATTAAACAGTATCTCTACTGTTCTAAATTTTGTCAGGCTGAGAGCTGGCATACAGGCTAGATAGAAACTATTTCACAACATAATTACGGCTTCAAAGGAATTGAAGCAAGCAGACAGGACATTCACTTAAGTTCTCAAAGTACATCTGTTAAGAGCAAAATCTAAGGAAGCCAAAATGAATGAAGGGAGTTTTGGGGGTCTGTTCGTTTGGTTTTTTTGGTTTGGTTTGTTTTTTTTTTTTTTGTCATGTAACTTAATAAAAGTGCAGTATAATCAGTTGGGAGGTGAATAGGGTTTAAAAAGCAAAAGCAAAATTAGATTGTCTGAGGAGGAAGGAGAAGGCATTATAGCAGAGATCTTCCCCTATTCCCCAGAAACAGTAGGTCTATTAAGTAAGGTAAAATCTATGCAGTCAGCACTTTATGAGCACGTACAATCAAAGTGTAAAATTCATAAAGAAGTCACACAGGAGAAGTGGTGTATAAATTTTGTTGCAAATATATCTTCAGGGATTTGTGGAGTCATTTAATAACCTCTGATATACTGATAACTCCTGCAATAGAAGAGGAGAGGGCCAATTTTAAACTTTGGAGGTTATATTTTAGCTGTATTGTCAGCCATTTGTTCTTGGAAAAGAAAGAGATTTCCAGTGTATGCAAGGTGGAAACAAAAACTGCTAAAATTATGAAAGAAGATGCTATTCTGTAGTTGCGCTATATAGCAGATAGATGTCTAGTCTTGGAAGCTAAGTCGAAAGTTCATTTATATTCATCCAGGAGCAGGATTGAACTTCCAGTGCTAGTAAATGAGGCATGTCCACCTTCAGTTCCATATCCACCTTCAGTACCATTTCCAAAACACATAAGACTTGCTCAAGTTATTCTACAGTGGCTCTAAAAGAACAGTACAGTACTGAAGACTACTGTATTACAGATGTTTCATCAGTGTAGATGCTGGAAGACTTGTGAATTGGTAAGATACACAGAGAACTAAAGGTGAATTATTTCAGTATATGTCAGGAAATCTGCCAAACAAGGGTGTTAAAATAGATGGTATGAATATGTCCAAGAAAGATTTTTAGTAGGAACATATTAACTGAAAAAGACCCTGACTAAATAGGTTTTAAGGGACGGGTGTATGTGGCGGGGTTTGAGGGGATCGTTTGGGGTTTTTTTAAGAGAGAAAGGCAGAGAAAGGGTACAGGTTTACAGAGAATGGTGTGTGGCTGTGTTTTATTTAAAAAAAAAAAAAATCACGGTCAATTGTGACGATAAAATTAGTTCAAAGGAGCATAGGATTGGATCAAAAAAAACCCCAAAAAACCATTTAGCAACAGTATGTATATTTCTGACACAGCATATGTTTGACTTGTCACTTCAAATCTGTTCAAAAAAGCAAAAAAAATCCAGGGTAATTTTAACTTGTCATTTGTTCTGCCAGATTTTCTATTTCCTGTCTGTAGTTCTAGTGATGTGCCTGATTGGGCTGTCCATACTTCACTGAAAGACTTTTTTTGTTGTTGCTCCTGTTTGTATTTGGTTTACACGGCAAGGCGTTGGTAGTGGGGGGGCTGCAGGGGTGACTTCTGTGAGAAGATGTCAGAAGCTGCTCCCATGTTGGACACCACCAGTTCCAGCAGGCTCCAAGATGGACCTGTCACTGGCAAAAGCTGAGCCAAGTGGTGACATTGGTAGCACCTTTGTGATGCCATATTTAAGAAAAAAGGTAAAAAATGCTGTGCAACAGCAGCTAGGAGAGAGGAATGAGAATATGTGAAACAACTATGCAGACACCAAGGTCAGTGAAGAAGGAGGGGGATGAGGTGCTCCAGGTGCTGGAGCAGAGATTCCCCTGCACTCCATGGTGAAGACCATGGTGAGGCAGGCTGTCCCCCTGCAGCCCATGGAGGTCCATGGTGGAGCAGATATCCACCATGCAGCCTGTGGAGGACCCCATACTGGAGCAGGCGGATGTGCCCTGAAGGAAGCTGCAGCTCATGGAGAGCCCAAGCCAGAGCACATTTGCTGGCAGGACCTGTGGTCCCATGGGTGATGCATGCTAGAACAGCCCATTCCTGAAGGACTGTACCTGTGGAAAGGACGCATGCTGGAGCAGTTCTTGAAAAACTGAAGCCCGTGGGAAAGACCCACATTAGAGAAGTTCATGAAGAACTGTCTTGCATGGGTGGGACCCCACACTGGAGCAGAGGAAGAGTTTGAGGAGGAAGGAGTGGCAGAGGCAAAGCATTATGAACTGACCACAACCCCCATTCCCTATCGCCCTGCACTGCTCAGAGAAGAGGAGGTAGAAGAGCCAGGAGTGAGGTTGAGCCTGGGGAGAAGGCGCGGGGTGGGGGGAGGGAGGTGGTTTTATTCTTATTTCTCAATATCCTACTCTGATTTGGTTGGCAATAAATTAAATTATTTTCCCCTAGTCAAGTCTGTTTTGCCTGTGATGGTAACCGGTGAATGATGTCCCTGTCCTTATCTCAGCCGCTGAGCTTTTCTCCCCTTGATCCGTTGAGAAAGGGAAATGACAGAGTGGCTTGGTGGGCACCTGGCCTTCAGCCAAGGTTAACCCACTACATTTCCCTCCACAATCCCTTTGTCATCTCATTGACCTGAAGTTGCAGTTTCCAGCTGTCCCCAGCTGTGTAAGGATGTGTAGGAGAACTCATTACCCCTTCCTTGTATGCTCACTAGATTCAGGCCTACCCATGGTTGCTGCTAATTTTTAGAAGATTCTTCTAGCCCCTGCACAAGAAGTGGGCTTCCTTTGTCCATACTTTGCAAAAATCTTAGCTGGACAAAAGCTTTCTTTTCCCTTGATCTCAGTCACTTCTCCTTAGAGCACAATGATGCCACCACTCAAGGCTACACCACTCATCTCTGCAGGCCCGAGGTTCATCAATGGTCTTGTAATTGGGGCAAAGTAAAAGTGAAAAACTGGAAAACATAGGCACTATGTACCCTGCCAAGTCTTTGGGAATTAATAATAGTGAAATAGGGAATTATCAGTAACCAAAAGTCACCTGAATTGGGATTGATGGTGTTGGGCATGTGCAGAGGCTCTGGCTTGACTTCCCATTGCAGCTGAGATGCCCCACAGATGTATGGCTTGCTTTGCTGGGGCTTTGTCCATCCCTACTGCTCATGGCCAGACTGGCCTAAGCAGTCACCAACTGGCAGACCTATTGCCTGAAATGTGGAGTCCTGGTCCTCAATTGAACAGAAAAGAGTAGTGGTAGCTGCAGGCATTAGAGGTCTCCTTCTGATGACAGTCACCCCTTTTAGTGCACAGTGATTTTGTGTAGTCAGGCAACTGCACAGCCAGATACAAGGTGAGCTTGACACAGACCTCCATGAAAACTGCTTTTCTCACCTTCCTGCTTTTGGTTTCCCTGTATGTGTTGTATGACCCACTGCCAACAGTTCCCTCCTTTCAGAGACTCAGCCATTACATAGGATGGCAGTCAACAGATTTGCTGCTTTGATTCACCTACTTGTGACAGAAATCAGAAAATCAATAGTTGGCAGCCAGGTCCTCCTACTGTTTCTTCTCTGCACCTTATTTTTCTGAACACAGCTCATAGTTATATTGTTCCCAATGCAGGGAACTTGCATGAATCTACATCACCAGCCTCTACAAGAGCTTCTTTAGACTAGCTAACAAGGAAAAGATTCAGTCTGCTTCATCACATAGTCTGCAGATGTCATCCAGGAAAAGGAGAAATGTTGTTAGTGATATAACAACCTGTTCATGGGTTCATGCTTTTACTAGGGTAATAACTGACCTTGGAGGTGCTGGCTGGCTACCTAAAGTAGTTGCACATAAATGTATCTGCAGTGGGTTATGGCTTGCATGAATGAAGTGAGTAGAAGACAGATTGCAATCCGGCCACTGTATCTAACAATATAGTCACTGCTCTACATGCTGCAACTAATTTGATAAAAATCCATAAATGCAGTCCAAGTAGACAAGATTCCTGTTTTCAGGTGATCTGAAAATATCCAGATCTTATATTCCTCAATGTCTGACTGCAGCCAAAGCTGGTGGATTCTAGAAAGGAAGGTTTGACAAATGGTGAAGTCCAGAATAAATGAGTTCAGTGATCTAGAGAACAGAATGGAAGAGAATTTTCTTGTGAAGAAATCAGGTAACTTTGCTGTGGTTTTGTGACTTATTTACTAGCTACCATTTTTTTTTTCTTTCGTGACTTTAGCAGTCAGAGTTTATGATCAAATTGCATTGTCACGGCTCATCCACTATTCAATTGTTATAATTCATAAATCTAAATAGGATGTCTGGTAAGCATTTTTTTTTTTTTTTTTTTTTTTTGTGCGACTGAATGGAAGAAACTTTCATAAGTAAGAAAAATAGGAGCAGGAAAGAATGGATAAATTGTAAGAATTAATATATATTAAGGAATAACACTTGTAGTTTTTCAGTAATTCAAAAAAATCCTGCATTGGTATTCAGCAGAGGAAAAATTAATTAGATTATTCAGATTCAGCTTAATATAAATTACGATACTTTTAAAAGGTTAGTTCCTGAACCCTAAGAAGTGGGTCCAGTCTGCACATTGGGCCTTCTGTTCCCTTCAGAAGGGAGTCTCCTATGCCAATGACCTGCCTTTTTTCCTTACGGAAACAGTCTTGACACAGG
>JAVJGG010000030.1:9786487-9797015 GCA_035590195.1 Aviceda cuculoides
GGCTGGCTCCGGCCCGCCCCAGCCCCTCCGCGCTCCTCACAGCAGCCGACGCCCCTGCAGAGCCTCCCGCCATCCACTGCTGCTGCTGCCGGCGCCTGGGCACCTGCACCCGGTACAGTTTCTTGGGTGTGATTTTTGTGTATTCACATTGTCCTCCTCAGCTTTTCTTTTTCTTTGTAATTCTGTGCTCAGGAGACTTATGGCAGGAAAAAAGCGAAGTAAGTGCAGGCTCTGAGCCTTCTAATTTCTGCCCTTTCTGAACTGTGGCATTACAAAAAATTCTAGTGGTGTCTTTCTCACAAAGTTCATAAGACCAAAATTAACTGGCGCTATTTGCCGATGTGAAGTTTTCAGTGGTAGTTCTCTAATCCTAATGAGTTACCTGGCTTTATTTATTATGAATAACACCTTCCTATAAAAAAAGATTAATGTATTTGCCTGTGATGTTTCTGTTAAATCCTGGTTTCTGTATTTCCCAAAGGAAAAAAAGAAGGGGGGAAATTAAATCAAAATAACAGGGCTTGTCTTCTTCAGTGTCAATTTTTTTTTTAAAGTACTGTACTTTGGCATCTCTTATAAATTGTTAAAAGTAGCGGTAATTTTATAATGAAGTCTCAGTATTTAGTTGCTATTGAAGTCTGACAATGCTAACAGTTTGCAAAGGCATAGAACTTCCCACTTCTTATACTGCTGTGCAACTATTATAAGGAAAAGGCACTGGATTTTGATGAAAAGGTGAAGAAAATAATGCCTGTAATGTTTTTGAATAGGGATATTGTCATGTGTCACCTCTATAAAGTTGTTGGAAACAGATGTTTTGGATTGTTTGTGGTTAGACAGTTCTGAATAATAAAACAGATTGGTGCAGCTCCCTTGCAAATAACTTGGAGTTGAAGGTTGTGATGTTTGCTATCTGAATGTTAATCACATATTGATTTCTTTTTTTTTTAATAATAAACTTGGATTTAATGTATGACTGATATCATGACAATATAAACATTCTCAGTGTACCCATGCCTCTTACAGGTGTTTGTGTTAATAATTTAGGATCTAAGCCTGCATCACCTTTTCAGTCAGATTATCTGTATTCACTTGAGCAGCTCCATTACAATCAATTGTTAGTGACCTTTTTCTGCCACCATCTGGCTTACGTGACAGCAGTTCAAATTTTTTGGGTGTGATTCTCTAGTTTAATTTCCATTTTGGACCCTGAAACTGAGTACAGTTTTTCATGGCTTGATGTTTTGCATGTGGAAGTACTGCGCAGGGTTAATGCTCAGGTCTCCTAGAGCTCGCTGGAATTATGCTAAGTTTTGGTGAAGAAACTGGGGTTTTTTGTCATTCTCAGTAACAGCCTTTGAAACAAAATTGAGCTAGGAGGCTTTATAAAGGGAAAAGAAACTTTGATTAAATGTATTTTTGTGGCAAAGATATTAGTACATTTTGATGATTGACATTACTAATACACCAAGAAAATGTTAATGTCATGATTTCTTAACATAATTATAATTAACAAGAACAGGATAGTGCAGAATATGTTACTGCACACTAATTAGGCAGAAAATGAATAATCTTGGAATTCAGGAGACATAACAATTAGCACAAGAAACACAGAAATCACCATGTTAGAAAAAAGCACTGTGACCCCTCTGACATCTTTGTCCTCTTCCACATTCCATCGCTGTTTTATGAAGACTATACAATGGAAAAACTGTTTCCAGGGGATTGGCTTTTTGTACCAATGTAACTGACTAAACTTCATTTACTATCCTTGTGGATCAGACCAGAAGTCAGCCTTCATCATCACCCTGGATCTTTTTAGAAAAGATAAATTCATGGCAAGCATCGAGCTGATGTTTTCTCAGGAATCTCTCAGGTTCCAGCATTCACCTGTTTAGAAACTTACTAAGTTATACATTGCCTCAGAACCAAAGATCCTATACTTGAAAAATTGTCTGATATCCTTTTTAACACATTTCTATCCTCTGGTCCCACCACATCCTTTGGCAATTTGTTCCACAAATCCTGTGCGTGTGAAAAGAGAAGAAAAAAAAACAGTTTTAGCTTGTTTCAGATTTTTTAACTTTTGACTTCTATTGGTGTTGTCTTTTTTTTTTTATTTTAAGCAACGCAAGATGTAAATTATTATTTTCTATTTGTGTTCTCTGTGCCATCCCTGATTTTATGGATATTTATGAAATCTTTAATGTTCTCTACTTCTGTCCTTACCAATCTCAATCTTCTTTTCTCCAAAGCTAAATAGAGCAGGACTCTTCAGTGATTCCCATATAGAAGCTATTCCTTACATTCAAGAACATATGCTGATTTTTTTTCCTACGCTCCACACCCCCCTAACCCCCCTCCCCCCTAAGTTTCTTTATGTCTAACATAATTATTGGGTAAACTGTAGTTAAATCATACAATGCTTATAGTGCTAATGCAGGATATGGACAAACTAAAATAATTTCCTTCTTCCTCCCAATGTTTCCTACATTATGAAATGTTTGAAAATTTTTTTTTCCATGGTAGATGTTCCACTGTTAGTGAAACTTCAATTTACTGTATTAAACAGCTGTGAATTTCCCATCTGCTTATACCTAGCTTATTTCTTTTGTATCAGCAAGCATTAAGGGATCAGCTGCTGTTTGCAATATACATTACTAATCATAGTTTGCATAATACTGTTTCTTTAAAATAGCTGTACTGCTAAAAGAGAATAGAGGAACCACTATTTTGAACTATTGTTCAGAAAAGCAATATTGTCAGGTGTTTGATTGCTAACAAATACAGTAACTATCCATTGTACTTAGGATGGAGACCTAGATGGAGTACCAGGCTTGCATGCTTAAGCAGAAAGGACTCTATATCCCCACAACTCTCCAACAGTGTTTTGAATGACAGAGTATCAGGAGAGAATATGTCCGTGGAAGAAAGCAGGTGGCTCTTGGGGTATTAGGCCTCACTGGAAAGGCAGACTTGGCAACTCTAAGCAAATTTTTATTTATGTATGTTGCTTTCCTAAAACTGTAATGCTTGAGTAGCATGAAGATAGAACTGATTGTGTTAACAACACGAAGGTATTGAACAGGACTTGGATTAAAAGCCACCAACTGTGCCTTTTTTATGGAAGAAGAACTAGATGAGAAGCTTTGGATCTGTTTTTGGTTTTGCAGTCAAACCTGTGTTTTTTCTTTTTTCTTTTTTTCTTTGGTTGCTTTTTAACACTTACTAGTCGTACAGGAGAAAGAAGAGCAAAGATTCAGGATGTTGTTTTTCCTGTAGAGTTTCCATAGCCCAACTTGTCAGGCAGAGTCATTATGGCACACAACAAACTTGTCCCAATGTCTGTCTGTTTATAAAACAATTTTCTTCTTACTGCAGCAAGGCAAAAAAAAAAAAAAAAAAAAGCATGGTTTGGCTAGCTCCATCTTCCTTGGTGAAAATTTGGAATTTGGAATTTTCGTGCAATTGAAAGATAGAATTCATTCGAGTATTTCAGCATTTATTTAAGTTGCTCAGGACTTACCTGAATCCAGATGCCAGTCTGATTTTAACTCCCTGCTTTAACCTAGATACCATGTTTTTTCAGGCTAATGTTCTCATAGGAATAAAGGGTAGGAATATAAAGGACAGATAATGACAAACCCCACCAGAAAACATACTCCTTCAAGTCCTTCAGTGCTTGTGTTCTAGTGTCTCAGAAGTCCAACACACACACAAGAAAGCAGCAATAAGGAAGTGTAGAGAGAGATATTGGTAGAACTGAGCCTTAAAGAACCACTAGGTAACAGCAGTCAACAGACCAGTCCCATAAGTCCTGTTGTTTCTGATCTATGAATTTAAAAAAAAACAAAACAAAACAAACCCCCAAACCTACAAAGTTATCAATAATAAAATAACTAAAATTAATCTTAAATAAATCTATTAGGATTTCCTAAATGCTGTATAGTAACAATAGTGTACAGATTTATAGTAGTTACCTAATTAATCTTGTTGGAAGATAAGAATCTTCGGTCCAGAACTCTTTTATTTGAGACACTGCTTGTTAACCTATTTAATTTTAAAATAACAGACTTAGTTATCTTTGCAGATATTGTGCAACTAACAGAATCTGAAAAAGGTTCATGGACAAACTACATAGGTAGAAGTTTGGGGGTCTCTCCCCCGCACGGTATACTTCGCTGCCTAGCACTTTGACAGTTCTATTGTTTGTACAATAACATTTTTGCAAAACGTATTTTAAAAGTATCACTCTTCCAAAAAAATTTAAAACATTTAAGAGATCAGTATTTATTCTGCATTAAAATCTTAATCTTAAATAATTTCAGATTTTAAAAGCTAGTACAAAATTAGCTGTTATAAATTGCATGTCATGCTTTTGGTAATGTTCTGAGGACAAATGAGCTATATTCATAAAGCAAGAGACTCCTCTAAAATCAAGAAACATTGCTTGTTTGAACCTCTGCCCAAATTTTGTGTTCGGATGTGTTTTTCCCTAATCACATCGCAGTACCTCAGAGCAGCTATGTATAAACAAGGAATATTTTCAAATATGACTCAATATTCATTCTTTTAAAAATGTAGAATAATAGGGCTGTAGTGAGAGGATTGTTTAATGAACGTTATAATAATAAAAAAAAAGCTGCTCTCACTTCTAGAACTAATTTAGAAATTAATAGTAGAAAATCAGTTTACTTCATACTATTATGTGATTATTAAAAATATTTTAAACTTAACTTTTTTTTTTTATTTCTTAAAATTTAAACTTGGGCAGCTGAAAGATAGGTACTAGGTTTTGAGACTAGTACCTAAAAAAGCTCAGGCATAGGAACAGGCAATGCTCTTCCGAATCAAACTACTAATTTGTGCTGGCTGGTGCTTCACAGTGAAACTCAAGAAACCCTGCAAGAGACAATTAAGACATAACATTTCCAGACAAAATTTCCTCCCAACTCTTGACAGTTAGAGGTCAGTCTGGCCTAAAATATGGGGATTTAAATATTTCTCTTGGGTCCATTACTTTGTACATGGTTAGAGAGCTGAAAATCAAAGTTTAAATTCATTGGAGCTGCTATGTGGGATCAGTTAGAATTCTTAATTATGTTGGCCTGGATCCACAAAAAGATCCACAGAATGTAGGTGCTTAAGGCTGTCTCATGCTCTGTTCAACATTTAGGTTCCTTAAGGTCAGTTGCTGCAAATCAAGCTAGTAAAGTTCCCTCAGGAATATTTCTTCTGCCCTGATATTTGGTGGGTTTCATTATTGGGTTGAGCATCTCGTCATCCTGTATCTCAGACAGAGCTTACAGAGCTTGGTTCTAAAGCTCCAGACAGAATTTGTGGCTCAAACTACATAAAAGGACAGATCATCATAAAATTTTTAGAAATAATAATCTCTTCTATACCTAGTCCTGCCACTGGAAGTAATAATACATCTGCAGGTATTGCAAGTGTGAAAGGTCTACTTAGAATCACTATAAAGAAATAAGGAAAAAAATGTTGTTCAGCAAATTGTTCCCTGTAGAAAAGTTACCTGTTGTGTTTGGATAAGAAAAGATTTGATATCAGGTCCTCCACTGGCTTGAATGACAGAGTTCCATTTCACTTCAGGAAAGCGTTGCAGTTTTGGCTTAGATTAGGCAAAATCCAGGGTTTCACAAAAGTTTAAAAGTACATTTCTTACAAAAGTAATTTACCCTATGATTATGCCCTTCAGTAGCCTAGCTGATAAGAAATTGAACACATTTTAGAGAAACAAGTTCGAACAGGTTGAAATGGTTACTACCCTTCTAGATATTACAGTGCTTCAACATTGCAAATTCTTAAAGTAATAAAATAATCATAGAAAAAGAAATTTTGTTCCCTTTTTATTAAGTGAAGAGTTCCATAGAAGTCAAGTAGGTCTTTGACCTGTGGCAGAATGGGAGAGAGTGGGCCCTGCTGGAAAGATAAATTGTAGCTTGTAGTATAGCCTTATCCTAAGAGGTTCCTTTTCTTAAGTAATACATTACTTACAGATCTAGACATAAGCACAACATTTATCTTCTGCTCTGTGGGGGAGCAGGATGGATTGCTTCTGCTTTACTTTTATCATGATCTTGTAGTAGGTATACCTTTAGTAAAATAATTTCGATTTCCTGGAATATTGGATTGTGGGCTGTGGGAAGTACTAAAGCGTGTAAGAAAAGGCATGTAGGGTACTGATGAACTAATGAAGGGGAGGAGTGTGCTGAAAAACGGTTTCACAAGTGGCGGAATTTTGGACATCTCTGTGGATATGTATTGTCTGATGTCTATTAAGAAAATTAAGGTCATACTCTGCTCTTAACCCGAGTTCTCTCTCCTCTCTCTGGCTTCCTGTTTTTACAAACCTCATAAGAAACATGTATCTTTGAGATTATTTCTCCTTTGCAAAATTTCATTGAATTCAGCAAATGGTCTCAAAGTTGGAGGGAAACATTCAAACAAGAGTTTCGGTGTTTGGGGTGGAAGTGTGTGAATAAAGCTAATATTATGAAGTTTTGCTTCCTTTGAGTAGTCCTGTAGTTCTAACAGAAAAGACAAAGGACAACAAAGACATCCTCATTGCAGTTATGAAGGAAAGGGCTTGGATTTAAAGAGTAGCAGTTACTGAGCTGTATGTAGTTTTGAAGCATATGATAGGTATGTATTTTAAAGTATTATATTAAATCATACAGGATTTCCCATGTCTTGAATGTTTCGGCATTGTTTTTTTTTAAAAAAAAAATTCAAACATACTTTATGAAACCCAGATGGCTTTGCATAAAAGTCCAAGTATAATCCTGGTAATAATTATCCACAATTATTTGCATCCTTTGTCAACCTGTTGCTTAGTCTTTCAATGGATGTTGTTTCTGTGTCTTTAAAATTTATTTCAGCTCTGTGATAGCATAGCAGTAATAGGAAAGAAAGCAGGTAGCAGTCTGAGGGGGTATATGAGAGCAGATGCCTGTAGTGTTGTATGTGGCAGGATAACCTTCCCCATCCCCAAGACTGTGCTCCCTCTGATCCCAGGCCAAGGTCTCGTATGATGCAGCTGCATAACCTTGTCTCAGACCAAGGATAAACTATAGAGATGAACCACAGAAGAAAGAACAGTAAAACTGTAGACTGAAGTTAGTTTGTTGAGAGGGGCTTACATAGCCAGTCAAGGACTGAAGATGGGAAAAAAATCACTGACATACAAACATACAGAATTAAAAGGAAAAACAGGGAGTTGGAAGGTGGTGACTAAGCAGTGCCACGGAGCTGTTTCAGCGAGTGGGGGAAGTCCCCCCTTTCTCACCTCATTGAGGACTGCTTGCATGTCTTAAAAGCGTGGTACCTACAAGGACATACTCATGCTTAGTCTAGTTCATTGGTATTTCTTGTGATCTTGTGTGTGTTACCCACTGTTCAGTGTCTTTATAACTGCTCTGTACTCCTGTGCTATGTATATTTTGCAGTATACTTGTGCACATCAAAAGGTACCCAAAGTCAATGAGGCAGCAAGTGAGTGGATTTCATGTCAAAATTTACAATTGCCTTGTCAATCACTAGGACTGGCAAGATCTTGCAATTAGAAATGCTCATTTCCTCCTCTGCTTTTTATTTAAATCATCCTTGCTAATGTCCGGTGTGAACATTTTCCCAAACACATTTGCATTTTATAATATGCAAAACCAAATAGAACTTTGGTTTTGCTCCTTCATTAAGGTAGTTAAAGACTTAACTACTCAAATTTTCACTTAAACTGTATTTTGTACCTGAAATCTTAACTGGCATTCAGTTGAGGAAGCAAAAATGTAAACATGCAAATTGTTCTTTGAAAAAAGTCTTTTTCTTTATAGCTGTAACACCAAAATAAGCATCAACTTAGACCTCTGGTTTGTGCAAAAATCTTTTTAATCTAAAAAAAAAGTAAGAATTGGATATATGAAATGAAAATATGTGCAATAGACTACATGAAAATTCCAGCTCAAGACTCGCATGCATCAGTGTTTTGGGAATAAAGCCATCCTGGATATTATAAACTTAAGAGGTTTGGAAGCTTAAGATACTGACCAGATAAAGCATTCCAATTTTTAGATACTTATCGTGATGGAATTACTTTTGAGGTCCTTCCCCTTATCACTCATCTTCTCTATTTGCTTTAAGGAGATGTACTGCAAATCAGAATAATTTATTTATTTAATATTTATTAGCTTGCAGTCTTGCTGAATGTTATATTAAAGGCACTACTATGAATGTGAATAGCAAATTAGTATCTCTTCAAATCTGATATGAATAGGATGCTGACAATTTTCTTCAAATAAACCATGACTTTTAAAACAAAACTCAAGATGGTTTAATAGAAGAAGATTGCTAATTTAATATTTTGATCATCCAGATAGCATATATTTCAGATAGTTGACTTTCTCTACATGTACAGCATTGACAATAAGAAAAAAAGAGGCTTTCTACATCAAAGCATTTTGGAAAAACTAGGAAATATCATGTTTAAATAAGATGGTAGCGTTACTGAATCCCAAAATAAATCTGCCACTAAACTATTATTCATTGGGTTCATTATTGTTACATGTTTAAGATCTGCATTATCTAAAACTTCCTGTCAGTTGCACGGAATACATGATTTCAAAGAATGCCTTGATCTTGATATGCAAGAAAATTATAGGTGACAATTCCCTTGAATTTTAAGAAACAATCTTTCTCTGAAATTTTCACAAGAAATAAAGCATATGCAATGTTAATTCTTTAACAAAGAATACTGATCCTAAAAAAATAAACATTTTTATGAAGAGAGGTTCCAGAGGAATAAATGAGTGAAGTGATTGATTAGAGGTTCAAGTTTAAAGGTTTCTTGAATTTTGTTTTAATGGGGACTTCAGAAAAAGAACAAAAAAGAAAAATAAAGCTCCATCTAAAGCACTATCTATATAATAGAGAAGATAAATATTACACATTGTTTGTAAATACCTCAGACACTTGCAGACAACTTTTTGAGACAGCGAAGGATTCCATGAGCAATTTTGTTTATTACCCATCCTGTATTCTTGTAAAATGGAGCATTTATGAAATTAATTACTTTATTATGCTAAGATCATATGGAAACCTAATATATTTGTTAATAAAAATTGCGTTCATGATAAACACTTCTCTGTGGCCAACTTTATTAAAAAAACCCAAACAACCATAGGGACCTAGTAGTATTACAAAAGTTCTGGAATGGTCTCAAAATATATAGGCAATATATATACCAGCCTATGTAACATAGACACTTTAAAGTCAGGAGCCAGGTTTCACCAGAGCTTGGTAAACTAGCACAGTTAACTTCTGAAAAAAGAGTAGACTCAAAATCAGTAGGTCAGACCAAATACTATGAAGAGTTTATACATGTTTCTCCAGGCTGTTAGGGGTGAGAAGGGTCTTTCTAGTGGGAAGTGGAATGGAGGACTTGCAAAAGAGAAATTCCTTTATTAGAAAATGAAGCAGTATTATTTTACTGCTCTTGACATATATTCACAGGTAGCTAAATACCCTGAGTGCCTAGAAGCAAACAAATGGTACACAAAATGAGAATACTCAGTCCTGTGCCATTTTAAATACAATAATCATTTAATTGATGGTACACAATGGAACAAAGGAAAAACTCTTTCTTTCGGGCCACAGTTCAATCTTTCACTGGCTGTTGGGTATGAGTTAGAAATGGCCACTCTAAACAAGGTTACCAGGCAGCTAACAGGAGGTTTCATGTGTTGCCCCAAAACACCTAAGGCAGTTTTATTTTTTGATATGCAGGGGCATTTCCCTATCAAAAGTATCTTGATTATGTACTCTTATATAGTTTTGAAATTAATTGCTTCATACAGTCATTAGGATAACACAGTCACTCATTCAGTGCCTATCAGATGTTTGGGGCATACATTTTTCTGATTGTTTTTTTTTCCCAAGTTTATGAAGAAATATGAGTCAAAGCTATCAAAAAGTCATGTCATAGTTAAACACAGTTCTGTTTCAAAAAAAAAAAAAGGTGGAGGACAGAAGCAGAATTCTTTATAACTAAGGAGCTTTGATAAAACTGTACAAAAATATAACACAAATTTCTGCATTTAGACACAGGTAGGAAATCCAGTGAGTGTTTCATCAGGTATCTTTTTTAATATACATTTGTAAATTGTAACTTACAAAATCAAAACTCTAATGAAGTAGGGGGGGGTTATTCAGTTACTTTATTCACTAGCATTATTATCTACCAGAATTTTCTGATTTGACATGTCTAAATTTAAAGGTCAATTTGTTAAGCTTAGCAAATTTTCAACGTGTTAAATAAATGTTAGTAATCTCCCTATCTGTGTGTTTGTAGAGGGTTTGCCTTTAGCTTGGAGAGTTTGACATATGCATGGTTTGAAACATGTTGAAAGTTCCTGAATGCTAGAAACTCTACTAATATTTCTGAGCCTTCCCATTTTTCTCTGAGTGTCCACTGTGCACTTAGGTTGACACATAGTTCATGATTTCAGGATGAGAA
>JAVJGG010000030.1:9797059-9819654 GCA_035590195.1 Aviceda cuculoides
GTGCTGGAACCTAAATTTTTCTTTTTACTTATTTTCCAGAAGGGAAGGAGTAGGAACACAAGCCATTTTCTTATTTGTCTACTGTTGGACAGTAAATTTTATTATTATTTTGGTAGTAGTACTGCACATTATCCTTATAAAATAAATAGTTTTTTTTTTTTTTCTCTGAAATAGTCTGTTGGCTTATCCCAATCATTTCCTCATCACAACAAAAGGCTTACCACATGCTTCAGAAGTGGCACAGTGATATTTTGCACTTCCTAATATTTCACAGTCACTGTAAAACTAGTTTCAAGAGAAGAAATCATTCTGAAGAGCAGCTTCCTTTAAGTTTGCCTATATATTTTGAGTACTTCCTACTTTTATACTTTTCAGTTGTAAAGCATGTGTCATACAAAACCAGAAAGAGTTAGATTTTTTTATCCTCTGCTTTTGAACAATAAAAGTGGAAGGACAGTGAAATTTACTCATAAATTATCAAGCTTTGAGGTCGAAAGTCTATATAAATGTGGAGTTATATATCAGTATCCACTCCTGAGTGTGGTGAGCTATAAAGCAAGGAGATACTTTGGTCACAGAAACACCAACATAGGAAATTATTCACAAGTACCTATTATATTTGAAATTCACTCCAAATTCTAATTCAAAGTTAGTTCCAAATTTAGAAACTCTGTGAAGAGCACAGTAGTAGCAAAAGGTAGTTTTCCAGTTTTACAATTACCTTTAATGCTGTATATAGCTATGAAGCTCTGACAACTGTTTCCTGGAAGGTTACGTATTTGTGTGTCATTTTTACTAGTCACTTTGATAGGGTAGTTGTGTGGCTCCTAACAGATGAAAAACTGATGTTACTTGGTTCCTTGCCTGTCTCTTCTTGAAGAATCCCTCTGGCAGAAATGCAAAAATACTAATCTTTTGAGATAGAAGAAGAAGATACTGGGGGCAAGATAAGATGAAATACCATATTACAGGTCTGATGAAGTGTGTATTTATGAATATCAATTAAATTATTTAAAGCCTGCTTGGCAGGACTACAGGCGCTATGGAAAGGGAAAAGGCAAGCTATGCACTGTATATTTGTACGTGTTTAGGAAAAGCACAGACTGTCATTTTTGTATGGTTTCTTTCAGAATATGGGGAGCAAAAAAAAAAAAAAAAAAGAGTTTGTGTGTGAGGTTTATGTTTTGCCTCTTCAGGACTTTGTGATTTTCAAGTGAAAAAGGATGATAATAGAGGTGAGTGTCAGGATGTGTGGAGGAGGTTGGCATACCTGAGAACAGGATGCGGAAAGGGTAGGGGTATAGCAGGAATACCTGCAGGGTAAGATGTCTGAGCTTCTACAACAGGAGGGATTAGACAATTGCTATGGCAGCCCAGCCGTGGTGGGAGGGAGGGAGGATGGCTGTAGAAGAGCACCTGGGAGGTAGTACCACTCCGTCTAATAACTGTCTCGAGTTGGAGCCCAAGGTCATGGGTGGCTCACGCACACTGAACTGCTACACAAACGTCCCCGTGTGCACACTGCTATTTCTTTGTGCTTTCAGAAATAGTGTAGTCCTGCCATGCTTCTGCTCTTTGCTTTCTCACAGCTAGGTCACAGGGCCTTATCTTGTCTATGAAAAAAAGGCACTGTTTTTTTGGATCCAATCAAGTCTAGCTAAAAGAAGACAAGGTCAGCTGAGCTAGAACTATTGCACGCTCATTACGGTGGGAAGGAACAAAAGAAGGAGTATATAAACTCTGACCCTGACTGCTTTATTTCTTCTTGTAGATTGTTCTGTAGAGCTCTTTCGTGTGAGTGGCTCATCCAGTACTTGAAAACCTCACCTTTCACACTTAGTTAGAGGGGAATTTCTTCAGCCTGTTGTGTATACAGGATTTACTGAGGAGTCTGTTTTCTACAGCTTACAGTAATGCACAGTGGGAAGTAGGAAAAGAGAAAAAGTTTACTTATTTGTGTTGTGAGATACAAAACAGGGAGAACTGTCACTTTTGTACTGGCTGGTATAACTAAAGCTGTGGTTTCTATTTCATCTTAGAGTCTTTTTTTTTTTTTCTTCTTCTTCTTTTTTCTCCTTTCTTCATGAATGTAATTTTTAGCAATTTCCAGTCTAATTATTTCCTTTTTACTCACAGGAAAAACTATCATTTTTTTACTGTAAACCAGTTTGCCCTGAGGTGGACTGGGGAGCACTTGAGAAAGGTTTTGGAGTCATAAACAATGCCTTTCTATAATGACTAGAGAGTCAGGAAGAAAATATGGAAATGGTGTCTTAATCTGTGCTTTGATCTGCAAAATCAAAGAGATTGCAAGATACTGTATTTGTTTTCATTGTAAGGGAAATTGGATTACAGTCTGGTGATTCAGTTCTGCCGAAGACGACTTTCATTTCTTTACAACTCTGTGGCAGTCTGTGTAGGGCATGTACTTCTGTTCTAAAGGCTGACAATTTATTTTTAATTTTGTCTTCATATATGTTCTCATTTCTGCTAAACAGAAGAATTTACATTGAAGTGTCTCTCAGATTTTCCAATTGCATGTCTCCTTTGGAGATTCCCATGCAGCATTGTGTTTCTTTATAGAAGTGGGAGTGGTAAATGCATCACTCCGTGGTAATGTGAGTCCACACACTAGTACAAATTCCACACCTAGGTTGAAAGCCACTATTATGCCATGGGAGATAGTAAAGTAGAAATATAAACAGAGATTAAAAGATCCAGTGCCTCGGTTCCTCCCTGAAATCTGTGTCTCTTTTTGTCTCTAGTAAAGATTGTTCAAGACTCAGCACAGTAGTGCACAGCATATGCCTGGAAAGCTGTAATTTCTGTATGACATGCAGTAAACCTAATCATCACTCTTGGCTCACTTGAGGTCAGGCTATTTTAAGGTGCAGTTTGAAATTCACTCCTGCTCTGACCCCACTTGAGCTCATCTCATGTTACAGTTTCTAGGATTGCTATTGTCAGTTGGATTGCATTGGTCATTCCATTTTATGCCAATACGAATATGATCTATATGCTGATAATGTGTGGGAAAGACAGGGTCATTCTCACGCACATGCATAAAAATCTCAGTGGTCAAAAGTCCTTATGAAATATATCTTCTGTTCAAATTGTGAGCCAGAACTCTGACCCAGAAGCTGGGTTAAAGCACTCAAAGGCATAGGAAAAGAAAAATCTCTGTGTTTTTCTTGAGGTTCTGCTTCAGTACTTGCAGTTCAATACTGCTCACTACTCAGCCACAAGACATTAATAAAAGTCTTGTACAAAGGGAGCGTTACGTGTTCCTTAGTATGGCTCATAGGGGTTAAGCTTTATATTGCTGCAAAGGCCAATCTTTTGAGAAACTTGTATGCTCAGTGTCATACAATTTTTTTTTCTGGGCTACAAGAGAATTTGGTACGTCAGTGGCCTAAATATATGACATTGTATAAGACTTTGGCAAGCTAATTGCTTATTACAGAGGAATTTAAAATGAGTGTTTAATGAAAGAACACTGCCTGCTTAAATATCAGCTTATGGCATTGTAAATCAAGGTTACTGTGCTTAGGTCATGCAAGATTAGGAACTATAAAAGTGACCCTCTATCTCAGTGAAATAATAATTTTAATTTTAAATGGTTTTAATTGAAGTGTGGGTTATGGACTGGAAGAATTAAGGGCTTTTATTTCAAACCTGTATTTTCAACTGCCTGCCTTCAAGCCTCATAGCACTGTGGAGGAAGGGGGAAGTTACATGAACATACAGATGAAGTCCTGAGCAGCCTGGTGACCCCACAGCTGACCTTGCTTTGGGCAGGAGGCTGGTGAAGTGACCTCCTGAGGTCCCTTCCAGCCTGAATTATTCAGTCTTTCTGTAATTCTATAATATTAAATAACATCCAGAAACAATACTCAAAGCTGAAATCTTTCAGTGATATTCATTCAACACATACTTTTAATTTAACTGAAAACATAATTTTTTATCTATAACATTTTTTTCACAGTCCTGGTAGTAGGCTAATATATATATTCATACAGATAATATTTATGTTTTCTGACTTGATGACAAAGCATTTAGACATAGGAAAACCTGCAATCATTACCAAAAAAGATGCGTCCCAGGAACTCATTACATCACTAAGCTCATGGCTAACCCCCCAAATCCATCTTTAAAGGATATATTTAAAATCTGAGCTGCATAGAAACTCGTATCTTCTGGGATGCTGCTTTTCCAAATGAAGTTAATTTTTTTTTTCCCAGTTTATATTACGCTAACGTTAAAGATAAATAAACAAACAAAGAAGAAAAAAAGCTGTGTTTGGGAAATTGAAATTGCTTTGCTACTTCTTGCCATGCTGCACTGGTTCTGGTGATGACAAAGGGAAATAAGTAGATTCTATTCTGCTCACATCTAGGATTACTATGCACTTTACACAGGCCCAAAATTAATCCTAGAGCTGAGTAAATAACAGCAAGTAAAAGAAATAATAAATGGGAAATCCTATGCTGCAGTATTTTTTCCAGTTCTTAATCTCCACAAATAAACATTCAGCTTTTAATTTGTTTCAAGTGTTTTATCTATTTAGACAAATAACACTTAGTTTTAAGAAGCAGCAACAGAAAGATGCGGGGGGATGTCCAGCTCTTCCTGCAGATTTGGGAAAAAGCAAACAGTTGCGTTTATCCCTTTATAGGTATATCCCTAGATAGAAAGTCTGCAATAGTATTCTGCCAGGTGGACAAGGTACATCAATACTTTATGAGAAATTAAAATCAAAATACAGGTAGACAAACCTGGGCTAATACTGATCTAGATAAAAATGGATTACAATACCAGCACAGGGACTAGTTGTTGGTAACCCCACACAGTAGGAGGAAAAAGGTAGTGTTTTAGAGGCAAAATGAGTGTTTGCATCACTTTTTTCTTTGTATGATATAACTTTATGACAATAGCTAGCACGTCAGTACCATCATATTAGCCATCTTAGTGTTTTTTAAAACTCTTTGATGAAATCAAGAGTAGTTTCAAAGCTACCCCTTGCATTATGTCACTATAAAAGTTTTCTGAGATAATCAAATTCAATTTAAAGGGGAAATATCTGTGTACAAGGAAAAAAAAGTCTATGCATATGGGTTTTTTTCCTCTTTTACTTCTAATTTAAGTGATATTTCAAACATAGGGAGAACTCTTTGGATAGTTGTATAATTTATATGATTTTAAAGATTTTTCTGGTTCATATTCTGTGACCATATTTTAAATATCATGCAGCTGCAGATACCTCTGCTAAATTTTCTTTTTCAAGGATGACTTATCAAGAATAAAGAAAAGATGCTTCCTTCCTCTGCCAAAACATTTTTTTAAAAAAAACAAAACAACCCAACCCTAAAATATCCTCCTTCCACTCCAAAGTCAAGTAAATCCAACGGATCTTGCAGAGCTGACTAAATTCCTTCTAGATGTGAATTTCAAATAAGACCTCTTTTGCTATAATATGCAAAACAGGTATCCCTAAGTAAAAGAGGAGTTTTGAAATTAATCCAACAGTGGATCTCAATTGCCTTCACTATTTCCTTTTAGGTTGTAAGTCTGTGTGAAGATACAGGCATTAAAAATAATCTCCAGAATCCTGAACTAAAAGGAAAAGAGAGCAAGCACAAAACATAGACAGTATACTGATAAACAATATACGCGAGGGTTGTCTTTCCTATACCATTTTCATCGCTCCTTGCGCCCTACCTCCCTATCTCAATGAACCAAAAAAGCATGTATGATGTATGAAGTATGTTTGAGACTGAAAGTTATTGCCAGGTACAGGGTAAAGAAGGAAAATAGCAACAAGAGAGAGCAGGATGACATGATTTTAAAAACAATCAATCACAAGTAGAAATGTTCAGAAGAGTATGGAAATTAGCTTCAGCAAGTGATAGCAAATGTCAAATGCTGCACTGAAAAAGCACACACCCCCAAAAAACCCAACTCACTGCATCTTCAAAGGTTATTAGGCAATGCATTTTTTCTTACTTGTAATTCCAGATTAATTTTTGCCGGAGCCAAAAAATATGACTGATTAATGATTTTGGTATCATTACGCCAACCAGTTTTACTGATCATAACTGATAAATTAGACACACTGTTTATTAGACCATTTACCCTGACTTTAAGTTAAAGAAAATGAGAACTAGATAATTTTCTGAGCTGAGTATATGAACTGGGGGGAGTTGGCCAGGAGGCACAGATCACTGCTTGGGAACTAACTCGGCATCAGTCAGTGAGTGGTGAGCAGTTGCGTTGTGCATGACTTGTTCTGTGTATTCCAATCCTTGTATTAGTATTATAATTTTATTATTGTTTTTATTATCATTATTAGTTTCTTCTGTTCTGTTCGACTAAGCTGTTCTTATCTCAACCCACGAGTTTTACCTTTTTTTTCCTGATTCTCTCCCCCATCCCACTGGGTGAGGGGGAGTGAGTGAGCAGCTGCATGGTGCTTAGTTGCTGGCTGGGGTTAAACCACAACATGGGGTAGAATAGAAAGTTCTGTAGAACTTAACAGATACTGTATAGGGTGACAGTATAAAGGATAATGAAAATTTGGTATATTGACATAAGATGTAGGTTAAATACACCACCTTCTAGTGATTGATTTAAAAACACATGGAACCTTAGTAAAGTTTACATTATGGCAATATTAACGGCAATGAAAGTCCTTTCTTGGACATAATTTAATTGCTCTCAGCTACATTTTTTTTATAATCCTGTCTGTTCCATTATTATTAATTTGTGTACTTTACAGAGAGTGAAAAAGTATTGTTAGCTTTTGCAAGCAATTTTTCATAAAGCTTTCACCTTTACCTCAGCTACACAGCAGTCCTTTACCATTACTTAGTGCAGGTTTCTATAAGCCGTAAAGTCTGTGGCATATTTTTACAACCATCTTTCAAGAGCTTCCTTGAAACAGAAGGAATTGAAGGTGGAAAAATGTTGCAGTCCAGCATAATAAATAAAGATTTATGTTGTACACATATCTATCTATTTTGTCTATCTATTGACTAAACTGAACACAGACAATGGCATTCATCTGTCTGAATGTGGAGCTAATCCCACCCTAAATGCAGCAGTAAGAAATGAGGCAGCTTCCCTGGGTTAGTTAACAGAAATAAACTAGTATTCTCAGACACAGTGTCCTGTCCCTGCCCTCACACACCATTTAGCGTCTTAAAAGGGTGATCGACACTTCACTGCCTCTTTCTGTTTACTATACACTGCCCATTAAGGAATGATATACTTGGATAAGGTGTCTAGCTTCATTATTTTACACCTGGGTACTAGTGGATAATTTTGCTTCTGTATCTAGAGGTTTCTTCTAAGCAAAAGCACTTCTGGAGAACACTGCCCCAAGCTGGACAACCAGGTTCTTTTACAAATGAGTTTCCTAAACTATTTTTGCTCCACATTTGCATGTGTAAAATGGAAATAACAGCACAACCTTTTTTCAACAGTTTGAATTGTCAGTTTATATAATATGACATTTGTCCTAAAACTGTCTTTTAGAGTGTGCAAGTGTCCATCACCTAAGGTCTGTAATTCCTGATAGGGCCCTGCAAATTTTATAAAGTATGAAGAATAACTAGCTGCAGTTTACATATTATATATAAGGAAATTTTTCTGGCAAGAAAAATTGACTATATTCTGCAGTAGCTCCAAAGTGCCAATTAAATGCAGTCACACATAGGAAGTCCCATAGTCCTGAATATTCAGAATATAGCAAGGTCTAGAATCTTGGCCACTTAGAGACTGAGGAGTGATCATACAGCCGTGAGGTATTTTTGAGAGATTAATTTAAGTTTTTGCTTTGCTACAGGGATTCCTATGTGAACTAGAGGAAGGAAATCTGCTAATGTGAGGTCTGTACAAAGGATTCTGGCAGCAGTTGGATACCAAAACAACCCTTTTTGTACTTGTGTTCTTCAGACCAGGGCTCAGCTCCTGCTTAACCTTGGAGGAACTGAGCCACCCAACATGCTGAGCTTTTCTCAGTGACTTCCGTAGACAGGGGTCAATTTCCAGGATTTGAAGACTTGCAGGTGTTCAGACCAAGCAGTAATAAGAATAATGATTTAAATTAAAGTACTATAATTACCTGTTAATTACAGTGAACTTGTCTAAAGAAAGAAAATGTCAATAGAGGCCCAGGAAAAAAAAAAAGATCTGTGAGAAATTACACAGAGGCAGTATAAACATGCAAGGAAAGGGTAAACGGGATACACAACATGAAGGATGAAAGAAGATTACTAGAAAGGGAAGGAAATATCATAGGAAAGAATATTCTATCACAACATGCAAATCTTCTCTGCCAAAATGCAAAGTGGAAGAGACATATCAATAGAATCACCTTGAAGATATATAAAAAGCAAATCAGATACAGGAACAATAAATACATAATATAGCTTATTTAAATATGCTGCCAACAAACAACCCTTCCTTTGTCCACCTTTAACTTATCGTATATATTTATGGTTAGTGTTTTTTATTATTTTGTCTTCCTCAAAGAGTTCTAATGTGCATTATTGAAAATGCATAGAAAAGCTAAATAATAAAGCTAAATTTTATAGTACCAAAATATCTGACTTGAAGCCTAAAAAGGTTTAATTGGAGAAAGCACAATCCAAGTGTTACCTTAGCAGAGGCCAGAGTACGATGCTTACCTAAGTATTCACTGTGATTGTGAAACTTTTTCTCATAAAGGAAATGATCCTTTCCCTATGAGCTAGATCAGGAGGGAGTAATTTCTTTTATCTGTCTGGATGCAGAATCCCAGAGAAGAAGATGAGGTGTTAGTTCTGATTTTCTTTGTAGCTTGGAAAAGAAATTATGTTAAGTGCTTATAAACATTTTCATCAAAGCCTTTTACAAAGGAGATCCAAATTGTTTGTTTCATTCTCTTTCTGTAAAAATGAAACATGGGAAGGCTAAGAGACTTACTTTTCACAGTTTGATGCCTGGGGTTAGAGTTGGGAGCCAAGCCAGCTGTATACTCTTCTTAGCTGACTCCCTATGAGTACCAAAGATGTACTAATGGTCTTCAACTTAATGATATGAGATGCACTGAATTTAAGGCAGGATATTTGAAAGGTTAGATATGTTAACAGTGAATTTCTGGTAATTGAAGTATCACAGTGAAATCTTCCTTTTCCACTTGTTACTGAACTGTGCTTTTGCTGCAAATGTTCTGTATAAATGTCTTCTCTTATTTTTCTTTGCATTGGGACCATTATAAATTGTTATTTCTCTAATGGGGGATTGACAGAGATCACAACCTCTGAAGCCTTTCTATGAAGCGTTTTATTCATTAAATTGTTATTACTAATGCAATCAAGCTGTTATTATTAATAAAAGGTAAGTATTCACACAGTGCACCCACTTATTCTCACCTCCCCAGATAGAGCTGCAGTTGGGGACCAAACCCAGCTGTTTCCTCTGGAGCAGGGGGACATGCAGATGTCACTTGGCTTTTAGGCAGGAGTTTGTGCAGTCCTTCAGAGGGGTGTTTGTTTCATCAGGTGGTCATGTAACACTGTAGTCTTCCTCTGCACAAAGCAGCTATTCCACTCTTGGATGTGGCCTGAGTTACACAACCTCTTGTTGATGCCAAGTGTGTTCTAGTGGCTTTGTACAAATTCAGCAAACTCGTGGCGTCCTGACTTTATCAATTCTTGCAGTACAGCAGGACTCCTGGTTGCCAGATCTTGTCTGTGAGCTTCTACACACTCCCTGCTCAGCATGTACATTTCCTCTTTTCAGACTTTCGTTTTCTGGTAAATATTTCTTCATCCAAACGTATTGAAAGTTACGAAAGTTACTCATACAAACTGACATAAAGGGGGCTGTTCTGACAGGATCAATCCTACGTCTTTCTAGGTTCTTTGCCTGTTTTTTTTCTAAACTTCAAAACTAATTGACTTATCAAATTTCATAAGACTGTTCTTCAGTTCAGAGTAGTTTTGTCAGAATACTTAGTAGATTTTCTGAGTTCTCTTCTAGCTCAGTTGCCCAGATTTCTCTCCTGCTTCCCACTCCTGCATGACTCTAAATAATTCCTCTGAGATTTAGATGTAAATATCCTTCAAATATTACTCACTTTCTTCCTAGATGTCTCTTTCTTTTAACAGAGGCAATGAATATACACTCCATTCTTTCAAATTTCATAATATTCCCTGTAATCTCACTTTTTTAGTATATCTCTTCATGTTGTAAGTAACTGCAAAACAATGAAGCATTAGCAGTGAACAGAAAATGGTAGGTGGCACACCAAAAATCATTTAGTCACTATCTGATACCATTCTGTCTCTTGACATAACTTATCTGCCTCTCTCTGCTCCCCTTTACTACTCAAATTTGTAACTTTCTCTTCTGTTTTGATACTGTGCATTTTTTTTCCAGGTTTCCATCATCTCTTTCAACACATATTGTTTCAGTGTCTTGTATATTAGTGTTAAATACTGTGGGATGTAAACAGAAGTAGTTTGGCCACTGCATGGGGAGATCCTGCATAATAAGACTGCAAGCAACAGTCACAGCGTGGAGGTCTAGTGTGTTACTAAACCCATCAGGGAACAATTAAAAGATCAAGATTCCCTATATCCTAGGAACACATCAAATAAAACTTTTATCTCTGGAATGCCCAATAAGCAATTATGTTGGTTTATATAAACTGATTGCAGTTTACCTTTAGTCTGTAGGGCACAAAGTGTGGTTCATATTAGCATTTGCTGGAATTCAGAGGATTTGAACAGCTTTATGATAGCTAAAACAAAATCATTGTTGCTAAAGAGAAGCTGAGCATTTTTAAAGAAATGAGTAAAATGTATTCACTGCTCAAATATTAATATCTGTTCAAGCAAATTTGGAATAACAGTTTAGCCTAATGTGTTTGGAATATGTCTATCATCAAGGTTTTAGCAGCCATACATCGCAAAAATATGGCAGATATAAAATGTAGTTATTGTTCTTACCCTTCAGATAATTAAATATATGATTCTCAGAAAAGAGCTCACTATAAGGACAGTCATTGTGAGCTGCCAGGATATTTATCAAACAATAACATTTCATATTCAAGCACCTCGGCACTCTTGCTATTAGGAACCTTTTAAAAATAACAAGATCCTGCAGTTGTTGCAGGCCCTAGAACTTGGAAATTTATTATGTGGGGAAGCTGCAGGGTGAGAAAAGTGGAGGCATGATAAATGTAATGGCTTTGAAGCAGTAATAAATTTTTATTTGCCCAGTTATATTGACAGACAGAAAGAAAACAATGTAAAACTGTCACATTTGAGTTCCATATTGTTAGAAAACTTTTAATTTGGATTTTCTTTTTTTTTCTTTAAAAATCGCTGCATAAAAACTGAGTACTTCTGTAAGTAGCAAAACTGTTAACCTTGGAAAGCTGAAGTCTGTTCACATAGAGGAATAGTTCAGACACTAGCATTTGACATGTTAATTGACAAACAGTAGTGACATTACAGATTCATCTTTAATGTCATTCTCTGCTCTAATAAATTGTCATTGTTCCCTTGAAATCAGTGTCAACTGAGTTTTCATATTCCTTCAGTCCTTGACAACTTTGTGAAAAGTACTAATCTGGTATTTTAACTTGAAAAAAAGACTGCACAGACATGATGCCTAAGTCAGAAACCCTCTAAAAAGCACAGTAACTTGGAGGATCTAGCATTTATTACAAAAGTGAACCATGGTAATGACTGTGAGGGTGTTTTTCCTATTTTAAAAGTTGAACCAGAACCATTAAATATTTCTCTGTTGTAATTAAAAATTCAGATAAGCAAAATTTCCCACAGAGTTTCTCTATTATGCAACATCTGAAAATATCTACCCAGGTTCTGGTGGAAAAAGAAATTATTAGCAACTTCTTTGGATTTAAGATTTGCTGTGATTTTATAGTCATAAACATTGGGCTGTTTAGGTAAAGTTTAATTGCTAACTCAGAATTCGTAATATGCACATATCATCTGGACTTGATTTTGCAGTGTGATTAGAAAAAATAACTTTTAGGCTGTTTGGTACTTCTGATATTTTTTTTTTCTCCATATGTAATAGCTATGAATTTTTCACTATGATGGGTGATATAAAATCCTGTCCCTGGTGAGGTCAATAGTAGTCATTAAAAGCCAGCTTTTTACCTCCTTTATTCATCTGTTCCTAAAAAGAATTTTATGCTGAAATTAAATTAGCTTCCTGCAGTTTGAGCAAATGTCTCTGATTGCATCTACACATTCCTCACATGTTCAACCTTGTGCCCGATAGGATCTCATCATGTGTAATTTGATTTTAACAGGTCCAGATTAGCTCTGACAATTGGGATTCCGCATTAAGGCATCCTGTAGACAGAATACGGGTTTGTACTCAAGTTATAGATCATTAGCAAAGCAATCCTGCCTTAAAATTTTCCTGTGCTGAAGATGGCCCAGTCTTGGATTCCTTCACTACAGATTTAAGGAGACAAAATCAGCTGCAAAAAATTAATTTATGGTTTGGCCAAAAATTCCATCTAAACAGTTACCATGTTGCCCTATGCCATCCTTACACAAAGTATAGCTATTCCATGATCCTTGATTTTACCAAAGAGTTCTATTTTACTTAAAGCATTGAATACTTCATTGTATACCTTAGAAGAAAAAAGGAAGTAGTTTTTAAGCTTTCAAAAAATCTATTACAAAACCATTTAACTGTCTGACAGCTCTGAACATTAACTTTGTAAAGTTAAAGTTAACATTTTGTTCAATACTGTGAATCTGTATGGGTTTTGCTTGTCATCTACAATCTAGACATACCTAAACCATATACATACCTAAACTCTATACAAAGGCTGCACATACAGCCTGCTCTAGTAAATGTCATTGTACTATAGGCTCTAGAATAGTCTGATCAAAATAATAAGTTTCCTAAAATAGTGCTAGTAGCATGGCTTTCTACTGGGGGATTGGGCCTATTTTTATCTGGTGTGGAAATCATGACTATAAATTTTCTCGCTGGGTGCGTGGCATGTTTTGAAAAATCTCTATTTAGAAATGTTAAGTAGTAATTCAAGTGAATTAGATTACTTAGAAACTTTATGTGAAATCACACCAAGCCAGCTCATGAAAATCTCTTCACTTTTATAGCAAAATAATTTGATAATTGCTATCTTATTTTTAGTGTATGTATGGGACCTGGTGTAGTGAGTTGACCCTGACTGGATGCCAGGTGCCCACCAAAGCTGTGTTATAACTCTCCCTCCTCAGCTGGACAGGGGAGACAAAATAAAACAAAAGGCTCATGGGTCAAGATAAGGACAGGGAGAGAGCACTCACCAGCTATCGTCATGGGCAAAACAGACTTGACTTGGGGAAAATACATTTAATTTATTACCAATCAAAATCAGAGCAGGGTAATGAGAAATAAAACCTAAATCTTAAAACACCTTCCCCCCAGCCCTCCCTTCTTCCCGGGCCCCCTACATTCCTGACTTTCTCTACCTCCTTTGCCCAATCGGTATAGGTTGATGGGGAAAGGGTGTTGGGGTCAGCTCACCACATGTTGTCTCTGCCACTCCTTCCTCCTCAGAGGCAGGAATCCTCACACTCTTCCCCTGCTCCAGCATGGGGTCCCTCCCATGGGAGACACTTCGTTCTCCACAAACTTCTCCAACCTGAGTCCTTCCCATGGGCTGCAGTTCTTCACAAACTGCTCCAGCATGGGTCACCCGCGGGGTCACAAGTCCTGCCAGAAAACCTGCTTCAGCGTGGGCTCCTCTATCCATGGGGCCACAGGTCCTGCTAGGAGCCTGCTCCAGCGCAGGCTTCCCATGGGGTCACAGCCTCCTTCTTAAATATGTTATCACAGAGACGCTGCCGCCATTGTTGATGGGCTCGGCCTTGGCCAGTGGTGGGTCTGTCTTGGAGCCGGCTGGCATTGGCTCCGTCAGACATGAGGGGAGCTTCTGGCATCTTCTCACAGAAGCCACCCATATAAGCCCCCTGCTACCAAAACCTTGCCATGCAAATTCAACACACTTGTCTAGGACAGAGTGAGTTTTCTTCATAGCAGCTCATATGGTGCTGTGTTTTAGATTTTTGACCAAACCAGTACTGAGAACACACTAATGTTCTAGCTTTTGTTAAACAGCATCAAGGCCTTCTCTGTTTCTATCTCTGCCCCTCCAGTGATTAGACTGGGGGGTGTGCAATAGGTCGGGAGGGGACACAACCAGGAAGATGACCCGAACTAACCAAAGAGATATTCCATACAACTCTAATGCCATGCTCAGCAATAAAAGGGAAAAGAAGCGGGTTTAGGAGGAAGACCAATGCCCAACCAGTTCAGATACAGTGTCAACTGTGTATCTCACAGTAGATGTAAGTTAGTGTGTTCTTCTTCCCTTCACTCTTGAATTATGGTGATTTATCTCATCCTTATAGTAGGTTAACAATGAACAGATGTGATAAGTGCTGCACTGTAAGTTCACTAAGTCTTTGCATCATATCATGATACCTGAATTGTATGACAATTTGGCTGTTCAGTAGCACATTTAGGTTTCTAAAAAATTAGACTAAATAGCATATACCCTTTATGCACAAGAATTTTAACAGTATCTTTGACACGTGTATATATTTATGGTTGGACTTGATGATCTTAAAGGTCTTTTCCAACCTAAATGATTCTATGATTCTATGTATAAAGAAGAAAATATGCACTTAAAATAATATCTTATTTTGCTTCCTGTAAGCTTCATAGTGTTTTCAAAGCTATTTTTGGCTAATAAAACTCATTAATTTACAATTTTCAATCTGTCCTCTTGTTTACCATAAAAAGCAACTGATCTAAGAACAGAGAAATTTTATAACCAAATAGTTGGGGGTGGTGGGGGTGGTGGTGTTTTTTCTCATAGACACCCTCTTCCCAGCACAAATAGTGAACATTTTCAAATCTAATGCAAGGAGGCAGGGGTTAAAAAATACCAATCTCTACCTCCCCCTCTTCCTCTCCCTTTCCATCTCCCTCCCCCTAAAAAATACCTCTCTGTCCTTCTCCCTCCTCTCCTCCCCCTTAATTGAGATGTCAGTTTCTACTTACTACCATATGCAATGTGCCTTCCATGAGTTCATCAAATTAAAAATAAGAATATTCCCATCTCTTTCCTGTCATTTCTGCCTGGTTTGGTATACTTTTGTTCCTTCACAGAAAATAATTTCTCCTGTCTCTCTCATCCCTAAGCAACAGTATGCTCAGAATGCTTTTGTTCTTTTTTAATAGAAACAGTACTATTTTGTTTGGAGGCCAGAAGTCTGCTCTGTTGATAATTACAGTCTCACCCTCTTTCAATTACAAAACCCTGCTCTACTGTATTATGGGACAGCACAAGTACCAGAAGACAGGCTTGAAATTTTAAAGTCAAGAGTATTGCCAAAAATCTCAGACAGGAATATTTATACATTAATTATACTACCACATAAAAAAAAAAAAAAAAAAAAAAATCAATCCTGATTTTTAAGGTAAAATACATCTAAATTCTTAAAGCCTACTTTGATTTCAGGACTTTTTTTTTGGTCCCAGTTAACATGATATAATACAGAAATGTAAATTTTGGAGAAGAACAGTAACCAGTAATTTTAACAGTAACTGTAAGATGCGAAGGGTAACATAAAAGTATAAAATTTAAACAGAATTAATGACTTCTAGTTCCAAAAGAAATAAGAAGTGAACTGAAATTTTCATACTGATTGTTCATATCCACAATGAATTACTCCTTTAGCAATTTCTGTGGTTTAACTGCAAAATCTAGAATCCTGTAAATAATTAATTTGCCTTTATTTGCTTTACATTAAACAGGAGATCTGAGGTTTGAGAGTAGGCAAAAACTACTGAGAGGACAAGAGTTGTGGAGAAAGTTAATGAAAAGATTAGTGATATTGTCAGAAAGAGGGATATACACATCACATTGGGATAATTATATAATAAATGTGTATAATAGAAAAGAATATGGTGGCACTCGGGATGAGGAACTAATAAGGCAGGTAAACAGCAGAGACTAGAAGATTTAAAACACAGAAATATAGGAGAAATGAGTGCAGGAACTCTACAATTGGAAGGTTGATAGGTAACTCAGCTTTGCCTTTAGGTTGGTGATAAGAATAACTCTGTCACTGGTGATATAAATTCACTGATGTTTCATAAAAGCAGTAAGAAAGAGGCTAACCAAAAATAACTGCTGTAAGTTAAGCTGGAAGTAATAAATCTATATGGTTAGAGGGAAGATAGAAGATAAATAAATACACAGTATTCTGTATTCCACACATAAACAGAGATTGTGATATTGTAAGTGTGGATCATTCATGTCAACTAGGTGTAGAAAATAATGCTCACATTCATTTGTATGGACAAATAAAGATGATTGCGGTGTACTGAAATCTCATCTAAATATATACTGCAGCACTGTAGTACAGGAAGGTTAATGGCTTAGAGCCAAGGTGTAATAAACTGGGTCTTCCCATATGAGCTATAACCAATTTTTCTTCACTCAATGAATAATGGAGAAACAAATGGCAACAGAGGCAAAATCAACTCTGTGTCATATGAATAAGGTTGAAAAATACAGCTTTTACTTTGATTCTGCATAAGCTGCACTGACATAAGATAAATATTTCATAACAAGGTAAGATTTAGTCCATGAAATACACATTGGTGTAACCAAATGGGACAAAGCTTGTCCAAATGAAATTCTTATTGTGCTGTAGACTTTAAAAATATAATAAAAATCAAGAAAGTCTCATGCATCTTGTATGTTCTTGTCTGTGTGTAAGATTGTTAGCCCTCTGGAGTATAAGTGGCCTTTATATTATAATATTTAAATACAGAGAATTACAATAAACTCATTATTTATGATCCATTCTTTCTCAGGATACACTGGAGATGCTTTGAACTAGGTTCTACAAGAAAATCTGTACGTATCTCTGGAAAAGATAATCAAGACCGTATATTTCATATCAATTATGGGAAGAGATGGATCTTAGGTCGTAATTAAAAACAAGAAAGAATACCACAGAAAAACCCAAACCCAAATAATTTCATGGTTTCCATTCCACTCTGTTTAGGAATTTAGCTAGAAAGAGGATACCCCCCATAGTAATAGCTTCAGTCATCTGAACTGCAGTCGCCACTAACAGTAGAAATGCTAAGTGAGATTAATAGAAGCACACATACCTATGCCTGTCCTATTTGTTGGAAGCTAGGTTGTATTATGAGAAGAAATGTTATGGTAAGAACAATTTCTTGCCTTCTGAGAAGCAAGTAACATGGAATCATCCCTGAATTCTAGGGCAACTTAAATATGACGTCACAGAGCTATTAATAAGCATGTTTAACCCTTTAACTATTTTGGCTTTGGTACTAAAGGAAAGAAAGGAATCAAATAAGACAGCGGCTTCCATTTCAATGCCTCAAGATGAGTATCAGATCTTAAGAGGCAAGAGTAAAGTGCAAGAATTTACCAATTTATTAATAAATACCATAAAACAAGGAAGAATATGAAGATGGAAATCATACCTCAGATATCCACTAGAGTTGTTTGAAGGATTCAGTGTTCCCTAGGGCTAGAGGATCTCACTGATGTAATGCATCTAAATTTTCAAGAAGATTTTGATAGTGTCCTTCACCAAAGGATCATAAAGAAGCTGATTTGTTCATGGGATAAAAAAGGAAATTGCTTCGTATACTGCAAACTGGTTAAAGAGATAGGAAAATTGTTAGCATTAAACTGTCACTCCTCATGGGGGAGCATCCCAAAGAGTGCATTTTTTGTGCAGAGGAAGATTGCACTTTTTAAACAGATACCAGGTTTATCTGCAAAGTGCTTTGATTTGTGTCATGGAGTAAGTCTTGGAGTGCATACAACTTTTTATTTTGGATAAAACCAGAGTGGAGAATGTATTTCAGCAGCATATCTAATATACTCTGGCCATAAGGGCATTCAGACTAGACTAGAGCTAGTCCCAAATACAAAACCACTTGAAATGTATAGCATTGGTATCACATCTTCGGTATGAACTGTTTTGCTCTACAGATCCATTCCCACTGGTCTGTCCTACCTGATAGTGTAGACATAGCAAGGAGATCTGTGCTCAGACCAGTATTATGCAATATATTCACAAACAATCAGGAAGAAGCAGTGAATATTAAGAAGACAAGTTTGTTGTTGCTCCCAGTATCAACAAATACTCCCAATAATCAAAACATAAAGATTTTGAAGAGCTGCAGAAAGATCTTCTGTTACTCTGTGCCTGAAGAGTAAAATGGCAAATGAAATTCAATGTTACTGCATGTAAATTAATGCATGTGGGGAAAAACAACAGGTTTAAAACACTGCCAATATTGAATGAGGACCAAGCAACAAACATTTTTGAGGTTACTAAGGCAACCTTGTGGAAGTGGCTGTGAATGTTACAGAAAAAGAGTCAAGGAAGAAAACTGAATCAACAATAAAAATGTTGAAAATGACTGATGATGGAAGAAAACGAAAACCAGAGGATAAATCAAAGCTAAACAAATCCTAAAGCTACCTAGACAAGAAAAAAAATAAAAGATCCACTGTGTATGTCAGGGATCATAAGAGAGGAAAAGGAGTCTAACAGGCAAATATGTTCAAAGTTTCAAGTTCTATTCTGATAGATTTTTTAAACTGGGATGCAAACCATAGAAAGGAAACAATTGATAGCTAGAAAGAGTCTTCTGAGGATCTATATAGAGATAATGAACTATTACATGTTATTGACTGGTCAGGAGAAGAGAACCACCAGCATTAAAATTTAAAATTACACTTTTAATTAAAAGGCTCAGGAAAAAAACAAAACAAAACAAAACACCACAATAAACCAACACATATGATAATAACTCAAGGTAACTTTTTATATGGACTTCCTACATTTAATATGTTCATATATTTAGGAAACTGGACCATACACTAACGTCAAGAAGTGTTGCTTGGCAGTAGTTTGAAAACTGTTGAACAATTTCTTTGTTATTACATGTAAGGAAGGTCAAGCTGAAGTCACTTTAAAGGAAAATGAGACAAGAGTTACCAACCAAGTGCCCAGACTCAGAAAGGGGAGGGACACAAAAACTTCCATATAAATCTTGATAATTTAATTGAAGAGGTATTAGAACTGGGTTGATTGTTTGTTGTCTCTAAAGCATTTTATGCTGTTGGTTGTGACAAGTTATGCCTGAGTGGTGTTCCAGGTGAGCTTTCTACCACATCTGGTTATTGTCTATGACACAAGCTTAATTGCCTTTAAAAACACAACATAAGAGATATTTTTAGCCTGCAAAGATGCAGTGTGAATATATACACTGTTACCGTCTCTCTTAAAATTCTCTGTTGGAGATAGCAATAGTACAAAATGGAAATATTTTAAAGATAACCATAAAATAAAAATCAGGTTTAGATATTCCATTTACTTTGTCTCTCAAGAAACTCTAGCGGCTTTGGGTGATAGGATGTATGGGATAGGAAAAGAGTATGGAATCTTGATTAACGTATTAAAGATGAAAATGTTGATCTGTAGAAGAACAAGACCTGAAGACACGCTGAAAGGTAAAAACTTTGGGTTTTATCCTTATTAATAACATCATTGTTATTATTATTATTATTATTATTACTATTATTACTGCCATACAGTAAAAAATCAACATAGTTCATATGAATGACCTAATTGTAGATGATATCACATATCATGAGAAGACTAATATAACAAAGGCTTTGGATGAATGTGACAAACTTGAAAATTAAAAAAAAATCTGATTTCTGTGGGAAACTGTGGAAGACGTACCTACTTCCATGGGCATGTATGACTGGAAGGAGAAAAAGAATTGGAGAAGTTTTAGAAAAGTTTTTTTTATTCTACAAATATTGAGTTATTTGAAAAGTAAAACCATTAACAATAAAATTGCAATGAATGAGCACCAGAAAAGATTGTGCTAATAGGGCCTTTATTCACAGCAGACAGCACCTTTATTTTTTTTTAATATGCAGTTATAAAGAAAGTGAGCACCTATGAAATACAAGGATCCACAATACGAATCCATACATCTTAAACTCTGTATGTACTTCTCATCAAACATATGCTGATGGTTCCATGGATTGTGGAAGGACTTCTTTGTGGTGACAGACAGCTTGTCTGTCGGTGACAGACAGCTTGTAAGACTTATCTTCCTGTGTTCACTACATTTCTTTAATGCCTTTCATGCTGAATGTCTTGTTTGTCTGCTTTTTGATATTGTTAATATATAAACTTTAATAAAAGGTCTTTATGTTCAGTCTCCTGCATCGTGACACTAATACTAGACAACTGAAGATTTGCTCAGAGCAAGCCCTTATAATGGTTCATTAGCCTATGGCTCTGCCATGCACTGTCTCTTAATTAGATATGGATCCACCACGCACCACAGAAAATGGCTTGGGACACTGACATACAGAACAGATATTCAGATACAGCAGAACAGAACAGGGAAAGGAAACAAAAATGTTTCAGGATGGAATCAGAAGGGACTTATGGAATAGAATTCAGCAGCGTGAAAAAGTAATAGATGAGAGGGCAATAGAATAAGGCCTACATGGAGATGAATGGAATTAAGATGATAAATAGAGAACGATTAATCACAAGAAGTCCACTCAGTGAAATTATCAGTTAGCAAGCTTAAAAGAGAAATAAGTATTTTCTACACTATCTATAATTATAGGTATAAATTACTTCAAAATAGTTAAGCTATCAGTGCCTGTTAAATGCAGCATTCCAAATGCAGTCTGTAGTTCTGAAATCCATGACAACCTGTAGCTGTGATAAATACACCAGTGAAAAATACACCAGTACAAGGACAATTCTGCACTTGCCATGTTCCCATCTTCTTCCCTACCGCCCTCCCCTGGATAAGGAAAAATGGACTGCATGGCCCATTGTCCTGACACAGTGTGGTAATTTATAAAATCTTCTATATGTCTTATGTCAGAATGTGAATATGATGCCCAATGATAGCTGATAGGATCATTTCCACAGTAAGTTTGCTGCCAGCCATTTTGAAGAGTTTTTAACAGAAAACACACAGCAAGTTGATTAATGTATATATGTATTTAACCAGAGTAGAAGCAGAATCACGTAATTAATTACTTTATTCCTTTGATTTAACATCTTTAAAAGTCAAATGCATTCTGGAAAAAAGTCGACAGAATTCACAAGCTAATATTTTAGATATTATCCACTATAACCACTGAAAATGTTAACCCAGATGACATTTGGATGAGTAAAATGAAACCTTATTGGATTTAGTGAGGCTATTCTTGTGACAAAGCTTTACTCCTATTAGCAGCTGAGGTGGTTTTCTTCTTATTCATTATACTGTTCCTATGAGTGCCTGTCTGACTTTCACGCTGTTGATGTAAATGAACCCTTTCATTGATGAGGATAATATAGTAGAGCAGCAATATGTGTGTATAATTGTACTCTTTAAAAGTACCTTTTAAATTTAAATCCAAGCTGCAATTATTTTAGGTATGCAAATGATCAAATTGAGGGTAATGCTACAAGAGAAATTCATAACAGGTTCAAATCAGAATAGAAATGGCTATCTCTGCCTATAGGCTTATTGAAGGCATCCTGATAGAATCCAAATTCATACCAAGCTGAGGAAAAGAAATAACACCTTGTCAGCTTTATGTCCTCCTGCCAGAGTCCAATACTCTCTGTCCAGGTTCTTTCAGAGACACCCTCCTCCGCATGAAGAGGGCTTAACCTGTAATACTAAATTTACTTACCATTACATGGGATTTTGATTTAACAGAGTGATGCAAGCAATGTACTGAAATCACAATACAAGGACGACATAGCGATTGCAACATACAGTTGAATCACAGTACAAATATCATTCCCATTACTGGTCTCTCTACATGCTCACCATCATGATGCTGAGCATCCCCAGTCACTAGGAAGGAATAATAAGTTGAAGCCAGCTCAGGTCCATTGCTCTCTTCGAAGTTCATGTTGCTTGTTCAATTTTTATACCCTGTGTTGGACTAAGCCATGTTTACACTTTTCCCATGCTGGTCTGTCCAACTCAGGAAGATGGTACTCTCTGTTCATTAGCTCTGGAAAGGCCATTTACATAACCAGTTGACACACTCAGCTGATACAAACAGTTGATCCACTGATAGTCGTTTATCTAAAGCAAAGGCCACTCACTGCTCCCCTTGGTATTGAGTTAAGTTCAGCTTTCTCTGCAGCAGTCAGGCATTCCCTACGTCCTTCCCTGATCTTCCAAGTACATTGCTGTTGCCCGTCTTTTCTGAGCCATCTTCCATTGCAGGGGTTTGTTGATCTATCACACCTCCTTATGCTTTTTTGGAAAAGAGCCAGTTCCTATATACAAAATCTTGAATTTGTCTTGTCCCATCTCTTTTTTTTGGTTGTGGTTTTTGGGTTTTTTTGTTGTCTTTTTTTTGCTTTGGGAGTAATTTGTTTTTACTTATAAACAAAACTTCAGAGCAATTCTTGGGTGTATTTTAGTTCACATCA
>JAVJGG010000030.1:9819754-9830357 GCA_035590195.1 Aviceda cuculoides
AACTGATTTTCTGAAACAAATTGCCCAGTCACTCCCGCATGCTGTGTTTCAGTTAGTTTCACAGAGCAGTCTTAGAGCTTGTGAATTCGTTTGCTTCAAGATTAAACTAAAATTAGAAGATGCAAGGGTGCACTTAATGCTTAACACCCACGCATGGGCATTCAGTCCATAAGATCAGACAGGTACTAAAACTCTGCAAAACACATACAATGTAGACGTCAGGTCCTTGGCATGAGGTGTTTAACTTTGCAAATTTGCTCTTATTCCACTCTAAAGCGGCTTCCATTGTCTTCCTGGGAGTGCAGAAATTCTCTTCTGCGTTAGAGGGGTCCTCAAGGCATTACATTTTGGCACATTTAGCTCACAAAAAGTGTTTTGTAAGAGTTGTTTCATTGATCTTTGAACATTTTGTTCAATAGTGGCTGCATGAGATGATCTAGAGATGATCATTTCCTAACTTTGCACACTGAAGGCATGTCTATTTTGATATGTCAGCTTTGATTACAGCATACATAGACATGCCTGAACTGGTTAGCTCAAAAACTGGCAAAAGCCCATTTGGGAATCATAAGCTTCCTCTGAAAAGTCCACACTCTATTTTGAATCCTTTGTTGTTTTGACTTTCTTGCTGTCATTACCCCTGGTAAACATAATGATACTTTATGTAGCCTGCAGTATTGCTTTCCAGTTACAGTGTCACTTTCCAGCTGCAATGTCCTTTTATTCATATTTTCCCCATACTCAGATGAGAATCGTTTCCTGGGCACTAATACAAGTTATACACTTCATAAGACACTTGTATGTGAGTGGCATACTGGGATATTTTAACAAATAACAATCAAGGCTCTGTAAGACATCTGATAAAAATGAGACGTTGTCCCTAATGTCTTTCAGGTAAAGGACAATGAGTACTGTGTATTTTTGTTGAGAAAGAACAGAAACAACCTTTCATAAATACTGACTGTTGGGGGGGGGGGGTGTTGGTGGTTGTTTTTTGGTTTAATATTCAGTAATGCTATAACAGTCTTGGTCTTAAAGTAAAAGAGTTGCAGCAGCTTAAAGTACTAGTGCATTATGAAATTATGATAATTCAGAGACTGATTGTTTTTATATAATTATTGCAGTAAAGATGCTTGAAATGACAGTATTCCCACGCTATTCTACAGTCTTTTTTCCAGTCATTTCTTCTGTTGGCTCTCTTTCTATGTTAGGAGATCAGTATTAAACTAGGGGACTGCAGAGGAAGATGAAAACCTTTGCATATCAAATGAAATTAGAAAATGAGTTTAATTAGGAAGAGAAGAATTACAATCCACTGTAATTCATGTACAATCAGCCAAGGTCTTAATTTGGATTTAAAGGTGAGAGCTCCAATACGGAGCTGCCTCTGTAATGATCTTGATTCATTCCCTATCGGCATAAAATATGTTAATAGCTTGTGCAAATATATACATGTATAGATGGGTGTTTTATATCCTGACTTTTAACTTGAAGTATTTATTTTCAGTTAAGTTTGATAAAAAAAAAAATATTTTCTGAGTATTTGTTGTGAAGTTGTGAAGTGTGTCTTGGGGAAGTTAATGCATCCTAGAGAAGATAATATTTTCAGTTAGTGATCTAACTGTTTAGGGCATCTCTTTTAAAAAGTATCCCAAGCAGACTCTCCTTTCATAGTGGAACATTGTGCCCTGGGAGTGTTGTTGATATGTCTCTTCATCTCCTTGCTAAAATACTGTATCTATTCCTCTTGGACTAAACTTGGGTCCCACGAGCCTTCGTATTTTTGTCTTGTCCTTTGGAATTATTTAACTTTTCTTTATTAGAGTTGAGAAGATACGAGGAAAGTGAGCTAGCTACTGTAACAGCAGGACAGAGTTTAGATTGCAGAATTTGCAAGAATGATCAAAGATAAAACTCACTTCCAGATAGATTTTTCTAATTTCAGCCCCATGATAGAAGGATTTAGATGAAACCACTTAGAAATAGCATGATACTGCTGCCTTAATTTAAAACTGTCAATAAACAGGAAGGTATCAGAGGTGCCGGAAGAAGTATCTGCCAGGTTCTTAGTGATTTACCATCATCAGACTTCACCAATGGATGGAGGTGTTGATCTCTTCTGCAGCTATACATTTTCAGAAGTGTTATGCATTATCACAATGCTTGTTTTTAGGAAAAATATTTATTTCGTTGCCTTCAGTTACTCATATTTCTCAGTACTTACCATCCTTCTCTCCACACTTCTTTTTCTCTGGCAATATAGTTATTAAGGTTACCAGGTGCTATGCCATGCATCTCTGGATTGTATAGTAATGGCTGCACAGTTTCATTGTGGATGAATATGGCTCTGATACAATTAATAAGATTACCTGTGTTACAGCCATATCATTAAAAATATCCCAAATGTGTGTATCCAACTTTCAGCAACACCTTGTAAAACAAGTGATCTAATTTGCAATATTGGTGTTTTTTACCCTTGAAAGATGTTTTTCTAGGGAAAGCTGAATTAAAATATTAGTTCAGCTTGTCATAATAATTGTAATAATTATCAAATATTGTATGTTCTGAAGTGCTGTCCAGGAGTCTTACAAATTCTAAGAAACATTTCCTCTGAGAATTAGAGTAGATAATTCAGCTTATTTTATCCTCCATTCAGCTTTGAGTTGTCTTTTTTTCATTTTTTTTAAGATTAAGAAGATTTAAATTAGTAGTAATACTAATGAATCACGTTTTTGTAGACAATCTGAATGCTATTTTTTCCTGTGAAGTTGGTAGTTGTCATGAACATTATGCAATTGCATGAAATAAAGAGTAAACAAATAACATGAAGGTTAAGGCTCCTACTGATAGTGATACACATAGTTAATGTTAGCACAGAGTTTGATCAATTCAAGGGAAAATATGATCCCTCTAAGGAGAATCTCTGTAAGATTTAAGGATTTCTTTGAGTACTTTAGCTGGAGTAAATTGTACCCCTCATGAAAACAGTTCCAAAATTCTTCCTTTAAATTGGATCTGGAAGTTCCTCTCACTAAGCAAACTTGTTTTATAAATAAATACCATTATATGTATATTGAGAAGGAATGGTGCAAAAAAACCAAACACAGTTTTCAGTCAAATCTCGATCGTAGCCTAGTTCAGAGTTTCAGGAGAAGTTCCTTATGGCACTGTCACTTTGATGCAGAAGGAATATCTAGACAATTTATTGTGAGAGACAAGGAGTAGGAAGGTGCATATTTATATGACATGTACCAACCACCTGAGCAGAGCTAATGTAAATAGGAGGTAACAAGATTCCCTTTGTTGTGTCTGATCAGAATTTAGTGTCTACATTTCTAATATTTCAGTTTGTGAGTTTAAATAAAAGAAAATTAAAATAGCTTTTTCTTCCTGTAGTTTCAATTTGAAATTCAGCATTTTTTGGCTAGGTCCACAGATTTATAAATTGCTTAGAATTTCAACTTTGGCTTCTCATTCAAAGTTTCTTTACAAAGAGCTTAATTTTGCATAGTACTAAACACTTTTTGAAATTTTTAATGATCTCAAATTAGTGTTCCAAATGCCAGTTGAGGTCCTTAGAAAATTTTAGCCGAGGTGGTGATACAATTTCAGTGTTAGATGGAATATTTTATTATTAACTTCTAGTATCATATTGCTTGTATAAATACTTTTGATGGAAAATATCTTTCTAAGGATTTAGTATAACTAATTTAAAATACGCTGGATCTTTCCATCCCTGTAATTGAGTAATTATATGTGAAATAATTATTTGAAAAAAAATTTATTATCAGATCTGACAGAGCTGCTGTTGATATCGCTGTTTCTCATTTGTTCATTTTATTCAATTTTGTACAAATAGGTTTGTTCAGTCAGTTAGAAATATTCTGGGCCAAACTGAACAGTAAGACTTAAGGCTAAAATCTACCTGTAGGCAAAAGTTGTGAATTAAATGATTAACATATGACTTAAATATTTATAGAAGAATGAGGTATATGACTTTCAGCCAGAGACAGTTAGACCCTAAGTGGAAGATACTATCCATAAACAACTGGTGTGAATGTTTCTGTCTTAAATGATATTTATTGACAGAACAGAGGACCTGAAGCTTCCAGCTGACCGAGTTTATTTCCTTGCAAGTTATGGCCCTATCATCTATAACTCAGGTTGCAGAGACAGGCACTACCATGCCAAAAGATACAGAGCGACAATACCCCGTTGTCCAACCAAAGACTGCCACTGGCACAACAGAAGCATGGAGCAAATCTGCCAAGACTTGTTAGGCTCTCAGGTTGTGCATTCCTTAGTGTTTTAGCTGCGTTTGGGAGAGCTCTAGCAAAGTGAATATCCCATTTCTTTCCATTTGCTGTGCCGTGGTTCTCCTTGTGTCATAGTCTCACGATGTATGAACAGGATTTCTTCAGGGTGAAACTAAGCTGGAAAATGAACTCCAGGACTCTGCCAGATGCACTCTCACTTCAAGTGGGCATTTAGTCCATGGGACCAGGCTAGCGGTAGTCCAAAGCACTAAAAAAACCCCAAAACGGTTAAGCCAATGAGCCTTGAAATATGCGTAGACATGAATCTGGTATTTTGCATCAGCACTTTCTCTCTACAGATTTGTTGATCCATGCTGTTTTCTAATGTAGACCTAGTTTAAGATTGCTAACAGATTAATCAGCAGTCAGAACAGATAAGTCTTCTTCTCCTCTTGTACTTATCTGAATAGCTGCAATTTACATGTCTTTAGAATAGGTGTAAATGAAAACTCAGCCACTTGTTTTTGTGTTCCTCTGTATGCCAGTCTTCAGCATACCATTTTGTCCAGATTAAGTCTAAACTAGCTGGATTCCATCCAGATCACTTTCTCTGTCAGAAATTAGGAAGAGAGAGAAGCAGTTCTGCCAGAGACTGTTGAAAGTTAAGGTAAAGGAAATGTCATTTATTTGTGCAAACTTCTAGTGCTACAGCAAAAATCCCTATCCCATGGTACTGTTTCAAAATGTTCAACACAAACTTTTTCTTTTCAAAGAAATACATAATTCAAATAAGTTTTTTGATTGTACTGTCTATCTAGAGAAGAAAACTGGAGTCAGACTGTGGAGTCCCACAGAATCATCCACGGGTAGCTACAATTTAATCAGGGATCAATCCTTCTGGATGTTAGTACCTCATTTAGATGAATGGAATAATTTATATTTGTAAGTGACGTTTCAGGCTGCCTGTAAACCGAGACTTACTTTACTGTAACAGTGGTGCTCAGTTCACATTTGTTAATTTATTCTCAGAACCATGAGATGCAGGAAAATATGTGTATGTGTGCATTTGTATGTGCTTTTTTATGTGCCTGTACCTGTACACCTGTGGGTCTATGCAGAGATACCGATGCAATCAGAAGCCTTTTGCCCAGGTGTGAAGGGTAGGAGGGAAGAGAGGGTGGGAAGGAGTTTGCAGCCAATGTGCCTTAATGCAGCTATTTCACTTTGATGCCTTTGATCTGTTAACTTAATATACAGTAGTTAGACATCATAATTACTAGTGTCTAATCTTACAAAATTTTTGTCATAAAATTACTTCACATCCATCCAAGACTTTGTTAGGTTTCTTGAATGTAGAACTATGAAATTGCTATTAAAAAAAAAAAAGAAGGAAAATAAAAATGGAAGTATGTATGACTCCCTTGACTTCAGTTTTTGAAAGTGTATTTTCCTTTGTAATGCAAAAACTACAGTTTCAGGGGTTTTTTTAATTTAAAAAAAGAGATTTAAGTAGTTTTAATTTCAGGATTTGATTTCAAATCATAAATCAAAAATTGCTCTGGTTCTGCTGTCAGTTTGGAAGAATAAATGATAACAGTATGAAAAAAGCAAAGGACAGAAAATATGCATGAGAACAAGGCTCCCCTAGTATATCAAAGTATGTGCCCATTTTATGTGACTGAATAAAAATATTAAATATATTGTTAGCATATACTGTAATGCAAAACTTTGGAAAAAACACTATAAATAAGTGGTGTGAGATTTTATGTCACGTTATCTATTGCTGAAACTCAGATTTTAAAGGAGTTATAGCAGTATAGTTTTTTAGTTTATGTACTGTTTGTTTCATCTGTAAGCTATGAATCTTACATAATGCTAAATTCATGCTTGATTTGTTTGGGTTTGGGGTTTGGGGGGGACTTATTTGTGTTCCATACATAACACCATTGAAATCAATGTGAATATAATTTTACTTGTATTTGTGTAAGTTACCGTACAAAAAGCCATACGTGTTTGTACCTCAGCTCAGCGCGAGTGATCCCTGCTTGCTGCGTAGTTCCATTTTCTTTCCCGCACTGCTGTCTGCTAGCAAGGCAGCTTACAGGAGCTCTGCAGGGCAAGCCTCCTTCTCCGCTCTTGCATTTCAGGGGCCAGCTGTGTCCCTACGCAGTTACAGTGGCTTAAGTGCTTGTGCTTTTCTGTTCCTCGTAATCAGTATGCAGCAAGGTCTGCAACCGAGGCGCCTGTCAGGTGGAGCTGCCAGGAAGTCTTTGCTGAGAGGATGGAGGTGCCTGAAGGACTTTTAAATGCATAAGGGTCTGACGGACCCTCAGATGCTCCTCACTAGCCAAAGCATTGCAATAGTTCTACTCTTTGTCCCTTCTCTGCGTTGCCTCTGTCTAAAGGATTAGGACTTTCTGGCTTATTTCAGTCACCATCTGCAAAATACTGTCCGTGCACCAAGGAACTTTTATTCCTTTTAGCTGTCCTACCCTCAGTCATAGCTTCAAACATCAGGAGAATTCTGGTCTCAACTGTATTTTCAGAAAAATATATTCACAAAAGCAAACTTACTGACTTCTGGTGATTGTATTGAGCCAGCAGCTCATATGGTACCAAAGGTGCTACAAACCCCCTGCTACTAATTTATGAACCAAAGCCATTTCTGCCCTTGTGGCATAAATTGAGCTGCGTGTGCTGTGGGTAGAATATTGCTGTTACAGAGTATAAAGTTACCATTCCGTCACAGTCTTTCACTACTCAGATTTCACTTCTCTTTAAATAGAAGATCCAAACCTGAGACATAAAACTATTTTCCATCATAAAATATTGCTCATACTGAAGAGCATCCTGAAGCATTTAACTGAATTTTATACTGAGGTGAAGAAAAGGAACTGTTCAAGAGTTGTGTAATTGATATTAAAAGGTTCTTCAAGATACATAAAAATTACACCTGAACTGAAACCATTCATTAAAGGAGATGAGTAAAACTACTGAGGAGTGCTGCTGTTTTTCCCCTGGATATCACTACAGGCCTTCTTAAAATATTACACAAGTACTAATTTGTTTGCCTTTCAGGTCTGTGATAATTTGTCAGTGAAGTGAGTTTCCAGAGAAAATGGAAAATAGGAATAAGTGAAAAGAGAAGAGTAATGAGATTTGCCTTCTAAAAAAAAAAAAATAAAATAAAATAAAATAAAAAGGAATTTGAAGAAAAGTCTCAGAACATATGGTCTGGAGGCACAGCCAGAATTGCAATAAAGAGGAAAGTGCAAGAGACTCCGGAAAGGACAGACATTTATGAGCAAATCCCATAAGTCTTTCACACCAATAATATGAAAGCCACTCCAATAAAATGTGATACCTGTATAAGCCATAAGGCAGTCAGGAAAAATAATAATTGAACAGAAACGTAACCTGCAGTAAAAATCAAAATAAGCAAATAGCACAGGTAAAGAAAAGAAAGATGCTATACTAAACTCTCATACCTATGTAATGGAATGTTTGCATTTCAAACTGCTGTTAAAAAGCATATAAAGCAAGATATATATGAAAATTTACAAACTCTTATTACTGGAAAAGTAGCAGTGGTAAAAATGTTGTCTCATCAAATTTCCTGGAAGAAACATGTAAAAATATTACACAGATGAGTTAAGAAACTGAAGTTACTTCAGAAAAGCCTTAACATCAGTCATCTAAAAATATGAAATTGCAAGTCATTATACATAGGTAGAATGTTACAATATAATAAATACATGTAAAAATACACTAAATGTGAAAATGCAAATGTGTATATATAAGTAGAAAGGCAAACACTGGCATACATTTCACACAGAAAAGTTCAGTGGACTAGACAATAGAAATGTGTCTTGAGAAATACTTATTTGGTACCACAACGGTAGTCAGTTTGTTTTTCCAGTTGTAGCAGGACATAGGGAAATATACCATAACATAATATAATATGTATTTCTTTTCTGAATTTTACATTATGCTTTAAGTTTAAAAATCTACTTTTCAGGGTATTAAAATAGAAGAAAGTATAGCTAGCACTTTTAAATAACTTTTTTAGTAAAGTATGATATGACAAAAATGAAGTAAACCAACAATTAAAATTTTCAGTCTCACTGGAACAAAAATAATATGTATTACTGAGTTGGGTTTGGTGAATTTTTCCCTATGAAATAGTTCCTACAAAAACATCTTGAAATGTTTGAATGTTGTCACGTCAACATTTTCAGCATAATGGACTTTTCATTTTTAAATGTAGATACTAACAAAACAGTAAACGTGAAAAGAAACCATTTTGAAATCATCTTTACAATGGACTCAGCAAAACGTTTTCAGTTTTTCAATCTATAGAAACTACCAAATTTCCCCTAACTCTATTTAGGATGGTATTTAATTTTTTCATCTTCCAAATTCTATTTCCTATCATATTTTCAAGTAGCAATTCTAGGTAACAAACAGAATCTCTTCTAATATCAGTTATCCACATGGCTTCTGTCAAAGTGAACTCACTAGCCCAAAGGTTCCTATTTTAACTATAATTTCACTGATGCTGATAAGCATCACAAGCAAGTTAGTAATTAAGAATTTCCAATATTAGTGTGCGATTTTGACCCCATGTGCTTATAGGCACTGAGAGATTACAAATGTTGAATCTGATTAAATACCAAAAAATGACTATTGTTCTACAGTAGAGTATCTTACGTTGCTCAGAGAGACTATATAGCAAAACATAATTCATCTATGCTCAGAAGGAATTATATCTTGCATAAAGCTTTCTTGGGAGTGAAAATCAGGAGAGATCATTTCAAGATCTTTTTACCTTTAAATGGAACTTCTATCAAACTGGAGGAGAACACAAATGAAGTGAATAAGCAGTGAAGCTCTGTTGAGCAGTGACACTTCAGTGAACAATGACATATCTCGCTGTCTCAGTATTAAAATACACGAAGCATCATTCAAGCCCCTCTCCCTGTGACAGTTCCTTCCCCCCTTCCGTCAGTGCCCGAGAGACGCAGATGACGGCCGTAGCCGGTGCCTGCAGCCACGGGCCAGGACAGCAGCCGTGAACTTCTGTGAGCTTTGCCGTGGGTGCTACACAGATAGAGTCCGAATGAGTTGATTGAGAACAGTCTGCTGGCTGTGTTTCTCGAGACAGGATGAAATTCATTCAGTCCTGCCTTTGATAAGTGAAGAAGCAGGTAAATAAAGAACTAACCAATACCATAAAAATAATCAAGACAGAGGAATTGTCTTGGTTTATGAGTAATTGTGGTTTGTTGACTAAAAAGATGACTTTTTGATATATCAGGCATTCCAAATGAACAAATATCTCTTAGATACTCCTGCGTGAACTGAAACTGAAAAGTTGTGCCCTTCTTGAACTGAAATGCCAGGGGTAAGGAAGAGAGAGAGCACTTTGCAGATGCTAGTATGTGTTAATTGCTATTTTACAGGCTTTTAATGGATTAGTTATCTTTCAGAGGTTCAAAACACAATAATGATATTGAAATACTTCTGTAAGCAATCACCAGCCTCCCAGTTGGTTCTATGGACAAAGGACATATTCCCACATTTCTCAACGACACTCAGCAAGAACTCAGGACAAAAATATTTTCACATTTATGTCCAACAACCTTAGGCTCATTGAAATTTGCAGTAAGGGATGACTCTGATCAAACTACAACATTTGCTTTAGGTAACAAGACACTCTGCAGAGAGGTGTGACATTTAAAAAAGCAATTAAGGGGGGTTTGCAAAGAACTTTGATATAGCACAACTGATGGCTGTACTCTCTGAATACCTGGATTAATCTAACTAGGACAGATACCTAGAGCCACTGTAGAATGAAACTGGAAAATATTTTGATGATGACATCATTTTTTTTCCCCAATTATTTATACTGAGTAACTGGTTCCTTGCAAAAAATCCATGCATTCACCAAAGAGAGCCTTGGAACTGATCTCACAGAGCATAATCAGGACCTCCTTATGTTTCATTCAGCATTTGAAATAAACAGAAAGAACTAGATTTCTATATGGATTCTACCTTTTAAGGTAATTTTAAGATAATATATCAAAATGTGAAAATTTTGGAACATTATGTAAGCAAAGATCATTTAAGGTAGAATGAATTCAGGACTTTTATTCAGTTGCTGAAATTGTAGTAGCATGTTTCCATCAATTTGCTGTGATTATTAGACATCTGCATTACCGTGGCCTATACTAAGTAAGTGAAGCAACTGGTAAAATTCAAGGGTAGCTGGTTAAAACTTTCCTAATATTAAAGGACAACAAAACAAAAAACAAAAAACAAAAAAAAAAAAAAATAAAGAAAGAAAG
>JAVJGG010000030.1:9842412-9859656 GCA_035590195.1 Aviceda cuculoides
CCCCCCCCCCCCCCCCCCCCCCCCCCCCCCCCCCCCCCCCCCCCCCCCCCCCCAGAGAAGAACAGTGAATCAGAAAAGTGTAGCAAGAAAAGAAGCAAACAAATGGAAAAAAAACATCACATAGGATGAAGTATATGAACGTCAAGAGCCTGTCAAAGACCTGATAAAAGACTTAGAAATAATATGTCTCAAGTAGTTTTCTAAGATATATATCACTGAAGCTGAAAATACAGAACTATTTGACTCTTCAAAATACATAATTGCTAGATAGTACTTATGTGTTTAGCAAGAAGCCTCATTTTGCCTAGTCACCCAGTAAATGCCTTTCATAACTATTCGCTCCCTATCCAAAATCTGTTACAGGAAGCATGACAACTTTCCCGTGTTGATACAGATTCTTAAATATCACTTGCTTTTTTTGCTTATTTGTTATACGAACATAAAATCACAAAACAGTAACTACAGAAGAGGCAAAAAAACTCCCCCTGAAAACTACAAGAATACAGACCACATCTGAATGTTAAACTCCTTCTCGAAATTCATTCTTACCTGGCTATTGGAAATCCTTCCCTTTTCACTCTTCATTTTACTTTCCTCATAAACTGGAAATTGCACATCTTTGGCATCCTTTTGCTGCTGCCTAAATTCTTACTTATCCTTCTAATACAGTCATCTGGAATGTACTCTCCCTGTCAAAAGCCATATATGCAATTGCTTAAACAGCCAAATACTTAAATTCCCAAGCACGATGTGTGCCAGTCTGAGCTCCAAGTCCAGATTAAATAGAAATTTTCTTGTAAACTCAGAACACTCTTCTTTCCTATTGGCTTCAGGGGAGGCAGCTAGAGATGCCACAGACCTTCATATACCCTTCCACAAACAAATAAAAGCATCAATAACTGCAACTGTTACCATTTGAAATCTGCCCTACCAACTGAACCACCATCTAACCTTATAACAACTTTTATCAGTCACCAGAAAGAAAAAAAAAAATATTAATTCAACAAAACATTCCCAAAATAACATCTTGCTGTAATCTATATAATCAGTATGGCAGACATACTGTACATGACAGCTGGTAAGAATTTCTGCAGCATATGTAGTAGTTAAAGACATAGGGATACAGCCAGCAGCAATCTCAGACAAAGGCACCATCTTGCAATGCTAAGAAACATCTCCCTTCTTTCGTTTAATACAGTCTCTTTTTTTTTTTTTTTAATGCACTTACACAAAACCTCACTGCATTAGAAAGAAATAAAAGGGAGTCTACATAACCCCATAAGGTATTGCTAATACCTAGAGAAGATTCCATTATTAACATGATACCGCTAGGTTGTGCTATGCTGGAGTAGTGGTAAGAAACAAATAGAAGTATCTATGTCGTCTACCAGTCTTAACATGGCTAATCAGAACACATATCTTCTCTTTCATTTTTTCATTTAACATAAGCCATCGATATTGGAAAAGCAGATCTATTTTAAAAATTCTCTCACAAATCTACACTTTGTAATGCCACTTTACAAATCACTTTACAAAACACATTCTGCTTGCTCACTTTAAAAAAAAGTTAATCTATGTAGTGCAGAAGACTGGAACATTTGGCTTATCAATGAGGCACTGGAAGACAGGAGGCCCTGTGCCTACTTCAGGGAGCTGGTATTTTAACACAAGTATCAAAAGCTCCAGAGGGTTTATCAACAGTGTAGAAATTTAAGAGTAATGCTCTGTATTGTTCTAAAGGTTTTTATACTTTGAAAATGAACATAAACAAGCTTCCCTCTCTGTGATGTGAAAATGAGTATGTTTACTTGTTGCACAAAAAAAAAAAAAAAAAAGAGAGGGAATTCCAGGTGAGAAGACAGATTGAAAAAAATTGAAAAGAATAAATGAGAAATGAGATTGCCAAGAGCAAGCTCTTACTGCGCTTTGAAGGTGAGGAGTTTGAACATGATACAGAAGGAACAAAGCCAGCAAATGACTCTGAACAAGGGAGTGACTTGGTAAGATTACTCTTGGTGAGATCAGCATGAAGAAACGTTCCTTTAATCTCTCAAATACTTTGCTGACAAAAATTGGGCAATGGGAAAACACAGAGTTGCAAATGAAGAGGTTGCTGCATTTTTTGATGAAACCTATCAAGGTTGACAGGCATGACTTTATCTGCGCATGGTTTGCTTTCCTTTATGATCAAGTGTTAATGTATTCCCTGCCAAAACAGCGTAAGCTCTAAAATTAAAAACGACCCTGATATAAATATCAATGATATTTAAAAAAGAGAGTAACCACACACAGTTCTCCTATTTAAATTTGATTTTAAAAATCTGAGATAGCATCTGACATTCCACTACCTGCTGAGAAAGTGGTTTTAGGTTCATTTTCTGTCACTGTCACTATTTTGTTAATGTTCAGGTGCTTGTCCAACCTTCTGAATGAACACGACATCAGTGTCACACATCCTTCTCAGGTATTCCCTGCAAACTCCTGTTGCCAGGATCTGGAGGGCCTTTGGCTAAGCTTGATTTGGGACTGGTACCGTGTCCCCCTTCTCCTGAAACCCCCTTGCTCCCTTGAAATTCTTTTGGAATCAATTTAATTCCTTTAATATCCTGACTTCAAACAGCCCCTTGCCTATTGAGGAAAAGAGAAGGTGCTAATTTTAGCTGTCACTGTAGTATACACAAATATACGTCCGCTGCATGCACAGAGTAAATGACAAACTCCATTTGCTATTTATTTTTACTTATCCTTTAAATTTTTCATGCATCAAAGCTTCCTGGAATATGTTTTTCTTCCAAAACATTTTTATGGTACTCTACTTGAAGCAGCTGGTCAGCTTTTTGAAAAGGCAACTAATCCTAGCTGAAATTATGCATTTTTTTTCCAAGATAAATGTTCCTGTATGCTCTTTACTATAACAAAAGAGCTGAGTGAGCCAGAAGAACGCTATGTTAACATTTATCTCTCGTCCGGTGACAAGCTGGAGTTTGCAACTCCGGTTATTTCAGCCAGACTGCAAAAGTAGACAAACAGCCTGGCGCAAGCGAGCTTTCTGCTCCGTGAAGTACTGCTAGAACTGGCTGGAACCCATAATGCCTACAGAGAGTACTATGCGTCACATTTCATGTTGCTCAAATGAACACATTTTAGCGTGGAAGTATTAGCGTAGAAAACAAAACCGATCCACACGTCTTTATCGGGTCTGAATTGGTACGTAGGCATTTCCTAGCCGTGCCCTGCATCACCACGCTCCCCTCTGCTGTCACTGCACCTTTACAAGCCCTTCCGCGATGGCCTCCATAACCTCCCTGGCCTCCGTTCCGCCTGAGCTTTGCCTTTCTTAACCCCATACCAACGTGCTCAGTGTTTCTAAGTTCCTCCAGCATCATCCATCCCCAAGTCCACTTTCCCTGAGCTTCCTTTCTGCGAGGGAGCTGTGTGACGAGCTCCCCACTCGGCCGGCCGGGCCTTCCCACCCCAGCACCCCCCACCTCCAGCTGTCCCTGCCCCTGAAGGTGAACTGGCTCTCCCAGGGCCTGACATTACTCTGCTCCTTAACTGGCAAAGAACTTTCCAGCAATATGTGACTACCTCTCTGTAAGTAGTGCAGAAATCCATATTCTACCCGTTTATGTTAGCCCCTTATTCCATTAAGAGTTACCACTGGTTTTAGGTGGGAGCTAATACTTCAGCAAGGTGTCAAACTCAGTTACTCCAGTAGATCTTGGCCAAGTTTTCTCCCAGATTGCCCAGCCCTAGACTGTCCTTCACTGTACAGGAATGCTTAATTTTTACAAAAACTATTAGCTCTAATAATACAGCAAAATCTCTCATTAATGTAATTCCACCAACAGAGGCAGGGAGAGTTGCATAAGGAGTACGCAAAGTAGAACTAGATATTTCAGGACAGACAGGAAAGGGAAAGGGAAAGGATCTTCCATTTTGCTTTCAAATGCAGTTGTTTATCCAAGAGGTTTGTTTTGTTTTCAAGTGTACAGGTGAACAAGGGTTAGAAATGCTAGGCAATAAGAGGCTTACATCAAAAGGATAACCTGTTCACCTCTCAGTATTTTACTTCAGAAAAACTACCAGAACTTAGGTCCAGGGAGGTCTCATCGGTCTGCGTTTGCTCACAGCAGTTCTACTCCTCTAGTCCACTTGCACTGCTGACATTATATTACTAGTTGGTTACAACAAACCAAACAGATTTCACCGTCCCACAGAAACTAGAAGCATTTAAACTACCTAAATGAATGGTCTTTCAGCAACTGTGTTTGCATTCACCATGGAAAGAACAGGAAATTTGAAAGTAACAAGTTGATCATTACTATACTGTCATAACTCAGATTAAATCTCTCTGTTTACAGATTATTTCATCAGGTAATCTTCCCCCATCTTTTTTGTATTTGGTAGACACTGCCTCAAAATGGTAAGCTTTGAGTGTTATATATAGAAAACTGCTTCTTTAGAGTAGTCCTTCAAAATACACATCCTTTCTACTTCAAATAACAATTTAATAGCAATTCTATCCTGTTGTCCTACGTGCTTTCCTAAAAGCCCTTTGCCTCTCCAAATGTTATGAGAACTTTGTAGCCATTTTGTAAAGCAACATCTGAATGGACTTGTACCACAATTTACCAGTCTCTCTATTTATGAAAAACAAGTTTATACAAGGTTTGGGATTTTTTTTACTCAAGTATTTGGAAAAGTTAAGGAAGGTAATTTTTTCCATTTGTCTATGATATAAACACAAAAGAAACAATGCATTCTTTTATCCAGTTCAATGAAAATGACCATTTTCCTTCCCCAACAAAAGGAGATTATTTATATTTTATACTATTAACTGTCTCAGATCTGCTCACAGTTTTCATTTATGTGTTCATGCCATAAATTAAACACATACTTCTATATAATGATTATAATCAAGTAGCTATATGTATGACAAAGTTTAATAAGTAGTATATTCTCATACATATTTTTTTCATTTTGGAGCAGTCTTAGCGTATATGAACTGCACTACTTTTTCATGAAATTAAAATGAAAGATGTGCTCCAACAGTGTTTTGCTGTTCCAGCATTCCCTGGAATCGGCGTAGAGTCCGCTTAAAGTATCACGTCTCAAAAAATACAGGCTGTGGCCACCAGGTCCTCAGCACCCACTGTTTTCCTTCTGTGTATCCATTCCCACTGCCGATTACTTGCTAATATAGATATAGTCAAAGTTTTCCCAACCTGAAGCAGTTTTTAGTCCTCTGGTTGTGAAACATACCATGTGAGATCATACCATGATCTCAATGTTTTCCTTGAAATAATGAAAACAGTTCTCATTCCAGCCACGTTAATCCCACTAAAAGTTTATCCCATGAAAATTAATTTCATGATACCCAGAGAGATTTTTTTCCAAAACCTGCCTCCTACGGATAGTGAAACTGCTCAGATAAAATCACTAACAAGAAGAAGGGACTAGATATCAGAAACTCTTTTGTAGGAGATAGTAAGCTCTTCCATGGGGCTGAGACCATGCACTTCTTAAGCAATTTTAACTTCTAAAAATTTTAAGAAACCTGTAACCTCCTACTGCCCAAGGACCTCCTGCCTTTGAGACTCCATAGAAAGCAAATTAATAATCACCTACTTACATTAACAGGGAATGCACAGAATAATTATGTTCCACAAATAAATTCTCAAGAACAACTTACAAGAAGTACAACTTTCTCATTTAGATAAAAAGTATTTTAATTATGTGGTTCAATTGTAATGCGTTGTTATGGGAAAGCACTGCTTTGGAGCCAAGAGTTAAGAATCAGATAGGATAATGAAAGGCTGACAGCTCTTTAATTCTCTCTCTTAACTATTCATGCTACTAAACTGGTTGAGATATATTTGGAAAGCAGAATTTAGTCATCCTGCTTCAGAGTTCTCTGATTCAGACTGGCGCAAGTCCTGATGGAAGACAACTTCTCAAGCAGGATATTCAAGTAGACTGAAACTCCACCACTTTTTGTCACCTTGGTATCACAGCTTGTACCTTAAGGCCCACCACTAACGGAGCTGGTTTTTCTCAGCTCTTGTATGAGATTGTACCTCATTTATACAGAATCAAACGCATGCAGTTAAAAGAAACACAAAGTTATAGTAAAACCCCTGCGAATTGCAACCGCATTAACACAGCCCTCAGCTTTGTAATTGTTCCATTCAGCGCATTTGTGTGAATTGGTGCTGACACAGAAATACTGTCCTGAATAAAAAGCCCTGAATATATATTCATGTAGGTACAAAACTTGCACATGGTACGACAATGCTGATATTAGACCAACGTACATGCCATTGTCACACGCATTCAACTTTCCTGCAGGGTAGACACTCTTCAACCCACTGATTTTATCTCAAAGTGAAACAAATTATCTTGTAAGCAACAAACATCACCATGTTTCTCCTAACTGTCCTTCTCGTCAAGTTTTGCTGACATTCCAATTTTTCTCTTTATTCACTCAACTCTGTTCTCTCTCTGTAGGATGGCTGAAGTTTAGGATTTGATGCGACCCAGACACAGTTTTGGAAAGTATAGAAGCACTGATATATACCATGACACATTCTGTCCAAAATTTGCTGCCTTCAACAGAGCTGGCTTGTAAGTCTGTCCCTATGCTGCCCAAAAGCGTGCATTTAAGGTTGTTTCTAAAGAGCCCATTAAGCCTGCAATGCAGAAAATCACTTTTTCCAGAAAGGCACCAAGTCTTAAACTGAAACATTGACAGATGAACAATGTATCCCTTACATTAGGAGGTCTCCACTGGCTTAACATGCTACAAAGATTTAGATGCTTCTTAAAGTACTTGTGTAACTCACAGTAACTTTAGCCCATTATTTACCAACACTCTTCTGATTATGTAAAGTTGTAGTTTGTATTAATTGCTATTCCTTCTTTCCGCCACTTGTTACATGAGACTATTTTTGCCAAATTTGTTATTTTTTTCAGCGTTTAGTGGGCATGGATGATGGTTGGACTCGATGATCTTGAAGGTCTTTTCCAACCTGAATGATTCTATGATTCTATGATTCTACGATTCTATATTACTGATACACTTGGTAAAAGATGATAAGGAGCTCCTCAGGTTAAATGCACACTGAATGAAGGGAAAACTCCTTTTATTTACTTTTGAACTTGCTACATTTATTTGATGCCCTTCAGTCCTTGTGCTGGGTGTCCTGTTTATGCCACTAATGAGTTTGCAGACCTGTATCCTGTCCTCTCTCAGTTATCCTGTTTGTAGGCTGAAAAGACCAAGCCTAACTAGCTCTTCTGTAACTACAAACCTATTAGAAGCTTCTCCGTGAAAGTTTTTGAGACTCTGGACCTCTATGCTTACACTATACATGAAAGAAAGGGAAGGTAGACTATTCAACTCTTTCCAGCACTTCCCATGACACTTACATTTTCACAGCTACGGAGTGGAGACAGGATAACTTTCTTATTAACTAATGGATGTTAGAGTTTGTTTTTAACATTGCCAAGGTCAACTACACAAGAACAAAGATATATAATATATAAGTCTGTATATTACATATATAGGTATGTATCTATGAACATATGGTATTCTGCATTTTTGGAATTTGGTATTTTTATTTTGATTTTGCTCTCTGGGTTTCTCTGTACATAACAGAATTGTGTTAGTCAACAGTGAAAGTATAATCCGGTGCTTTCTGTGCCCTTTTACCACTGAAAGGCCCGTGGCAAGCAGCTATACTTCCATACTTATTGTTATATACTTATAACTGTTCAATTATTTTCAGTTATTTCTTCAGTTGCATCCTGATTGTCTTACTTTATTCCACTATTTAGCTTTCGCTGTCTGATTCCTCCAAGTCAGAAAGTATTAATGGCTTATTAAAATAAACAAAACCAACCCCCTTGTGTTTGAGAACAGAAGTATTAGTAAAACAACTCAGTACCTTTCAAAAGTGTTCAGAATAGAAGGAGCAACTTCTGTGAGAGCTGGAATAATTAAAATGTCAGTCCTTTGTTGTTGTGGCAATAGGTATTTTATGATAGGTCAGTAGTAGCATGCATTGGAGTAAAACACCTATGTCTGATGGAAAACAATTGTGTGCTCTCTCATGGTCTTTTAAAATATCTTCTAAAGAACACCAAAGCTCTGGCATGCCTCAGTTCATCTTGCTTACAGATTATATATTTGATTCTATTATTTGCATTTCACACAGTATAGTTCTATTTCTTAATGAATGCATGAAGTTGAAATGAGGCATTCTGAAGAAAGAGGATGGATATTTCAGTCAATACATTCAGTTTATAAATTAATTTCTTACTCTGCATGAAACTGTGAAGGCATCATTCAGTTTCCAGACTAGATAAGCTAAGGGTAGATTACGAGCAAAAAAAGGCTGTCTCTTAAATGCTGTGTTCTCAGATGATGATGAGATAAACAACTGTGAACAAATTGATTTTATGCCCTAGTATCTGGAAAAGCATCATTTCTGTCTAGATAGTTGATGGAAACCTTCTCTTCAGTACCTATATGAAGATTCACAAGGGAGAAACAAAAAATCCTTGCCTAGCAAAATTGTAAATATTTGACCAGATTAAATGTTGCATTTTTTCTGAGATTTTAAATAAAGCAGAAGTTTATACCCTCCTGTAGAGGGCCTCGGCTGGACCGAGGGGCCTGGGGAGGATATTGACCTTGACAGGATTACAGTGTTCCCTTGAGAGAACAAGAAAGAACGAGAAGCATGCCTGAGAAACTAAGTTTAAGGAGTGTGTTGACCAGTTGCAGTTGTGATAAAGAACCTGAAAAAGTCACCCAATAAGGGATGAGAAAAACAACTTCTGACGACTTTTGACCAATACAGGACAGACACATCTATAAGGTAACAAGTATAATGGGTATAAATTTGCTGGCTTGGACTAATAAGAAAACTTCTTTGCTTGTACTATAAGAATGCGTACGTGTCGTTTGTCCGTCTCGACCACGACGCATGAGTATAAATGTACATCTGTTAGAATTGCCCACCTGTTTGCATGAAAATCATGGGCAGAAAAAATTGCCTGCCAGTAATTTCCAGCTCCTTTGTCAATGTTTTCCTCTGAGATGGTCCTTAATTCCAACTGAAGTTTTATTAGTGTTTATTTCAATCCAAGAAACTTCTGTTCATTTGTAGACAGAGATCTGAAGGGTTTAAATACTCTCCAGGCTCCCTGCCAGCAGATAACTGTGGGTGGAAAAGGTAGATTGACTCAAAAAGTAAACTGTTTCAGCCCACTGAGAGAGATGCTTGGAGCTTGATAATAAAGACAGCAGGATTATATCCTGCCTTTTCTTCAGGGATGGAGTACTGCAGTTTCCTGTTGATTAATTCTCTATATCTTTTGCTTTCATGTTCAGTCTTGCCACAGTCTTTGCTAGCTTCTCCACTGTTCTTTTGAGTGGGAAGTTTGATTCCCAGAAGCAACATGATTGGCTTTGATACTGATGAAGAAAAGTATGAAATTCTCATTTTAGAAATATGCAGAATTTGAGGTCTTTGTTTTGTGAGCAAGTTCAGGGTCACCTCCTACAGCACATGTTTATATTCTCTGGTATAAGCCCTGCAGAATAAAAAAACTGCCCAGAGAAAAGATATTGAGGTGAAGAGTCCTTACATTCTCAATGTTCAGTAGAAAAACCTCTATGAGGCAGCACTGGTATTTGATTTTCATGGAGAAATTTTCTTCTTATCCAAAGAGAAATCATTTCAAAACTGCAGAGTTCATAGAGGATTTCAATAGAATTAATTTTGGCTCAGTAAATTAAAAATTCACACTCTCCACCCCTCAGGGTGATTTTTAAGAAAATGTTGAAGTATAAATAATGATCTTATCCTGAAGTTATTTTATTTGTTCTGGAAAGGGCACCTGAATAAATTTAAGTAACCAATCAATAGCTTTGTTAATATGCCAGTAGATATGAAAATGAATGTTAGCTATAATAGTAATTTGCTTATTCATCCAAAATTATTTGATTTTTGTTTCGGGACCATTTCATATGCTTTCTCACCATTTCATGTTGTGTTGTCATTCTGCTGTAGATGGAAGGTGGTCCTCATGACTATGGTTGAATTCTTTTATATGGAATGCAATTAAAGATTTTTCTTTGTTCCAACCTACTTCCAGGCTCAGGATCTGGTGAAATAGGCAGTGTGATTTATAGCAACCTTGTGCTATACTGGGGGAAATGTAATCTGCATTTCTAGATAGCCTGAAGGGCTGCCTTCCAGAGAACAATTGCCCTGAGACTGCAAACAGATTCAAGAACACAACACTGAATGACATTGCTCTGTGCAATAAAACTTCATTTGCTGCTAATTAGGATTATAAACAATAGAAAAATCAAACTTTCAAGAAATTATCATAGTACTAAATTCCATCAGAATATCTAAGAGTTCATTTCTGATTTGTTTTCCTGGTTGAAATATTTCAAGCTTCTAGATTTATCAATACATTAAATATATGCATAACATTATCAATGTTTCATTTTATGTTGTATTGATACATCATACAAAACAAAGAGTATTTTTTTTTCTGGTTTGGAATCAGGGAAACCAAGATTTTTTTTGCACAAATTAGACAAAACATTTTTTCAATTAAAAAAAATAACATTTTTTCTCCTTTAATCTCATCAGTACATCTAACTTCAATAGTGATAATAATATCAAGCGCAAAATAAACATACATATGCACATGGGCTATTATACTTTTACCGTCTTCTATTCAAAGACATCTGCTTTCCAGTGATGAATAACAATATTTCAAAAATACAACATGGAAAGCTAAGTTACTTTATCAGTAACCTGTACATTTTTTATTATTATTATTTCAGGCAATGTGTATTACAGGTGTGAATTTGTGTAGGCTGCGTTTTACTTCAAATGAAAAGAGCTTCCTGCCAAGCAACTTTTCACTTTTTGATTATTCAGAGTGTGAAAATTCTCATTTTATGGAAGTTCTTCAGTCAGGAAACTGCTCAGAATAAAATAGTAAAGGTTATTGTCTGATGTCTTGGCAAAATGAAAAAAAAAAGGTATTTGTTTCTTATTACACAATGTATATAAGAAGGGATACTTTGAAACTACATTAATATCTGTAAGGTAATAGATTATCTTTGAACAAACGGTGCTGTAGGAAGCAATATGTTACTTGTATATGTATTACATTAAATAATAAGCATTAAAAGATGAGCAGAAGCTAGGAGAGTTGAACTTGCAGTGTTTCCTTTAAATTATCGTCAAAAATTGGGAAATAATGTATTAAAATGTTTCTGAATTCCTAAATCTGTGGTACCTAGTTATCAGTACAGGCAAATAGTCATCAGATTCTGAGAGAATTATTTCTGTAGAATGCTGTTAGTGCCTTTTTCCTCTGCCTGGTAAACTTTGGAGCAATATAATTAGTTGGGAACCAAAATGCATGCTGATAGAACTACTAAAAAAAATGCCAGTTTATGAAATGATGTTCCGCATCTTCCATTCGTCATTCCTTTTTTTTTCTATTTAATATTCTCTGCAGCCTAGTCTTACAGAATAAGATGGGAAATCAAATATATCATTATTCTCATTTCACATTTGCCAGCTGTATGAGCATGCCTTTCACTGACAGATATGAAGGATGACCTACCCTAGGAACATAAGTAAAAAACAATTCAGGCATGCTATACATATATGTATATAAAACCAAACACATTTTCTGGAAAGTCAAATGTAAACTTTAAACTTCTCTAGTTTTCAAAAATGGCAGGCACAGGCCATAAATGGTTAGATCAGCATATTATAGCATCAAATTGATATAACGTGTATTATAACCCACACAGGGTAAAGTGATTCAGATTGTGATTGCTGGGAATTTTGCAGTAATTTATTTAGAGAGAAAGTTGCACTGTTTGTATCTACATCTGAGTTTGTAGTCTAATCAACATCATGGATGGTCACTTCTGAATTTTTTGCTTCCCTCCCCTCTGATCAGAATATTTAAAATAAAGATGTCAGATAGTTTCATGTTACAAAATCAAGAGTGTTTGTATGCTTGAAAACAAACCTGAATGTTTTTTGGAGATTTTATATTTCTGTGTTACCAATGTAAAACTTTCTTTTTTTGTTTGTGAGAAATTTTTTGAGCAATAATATTTATTATGTATGAGGAATATAAATGGAAGGAAGTAGAAACAGTCTTCAGACTGAAAACAGCAGTGTTTTTTTCTCACATAACTTAACATCCTGTGTATTACTTTTAAGTGTGGAAGTGTTGTCCTTCCACATGGGCTTCCTATTTTAAGGTGAAGGTACTTAGAAATTACATGCAGTTGTGAAGAGTAATGAAGGTACATGCCAAAAAAACCCGTTCTGAAGACAAGGGGGAAAAATTACATCAAAAAGTCAGCGTGCACCTATATCCAGGAACAAGCCTTTGTGTTTGCTGGTAGATTTCTACTTGGTCTTTAAATAAAATTGCTTGTAAGCTTTACAGTACTTTAGAAGATTTTCTTTGTGATATAGGTACTTTGATATGGCTAGTGCAAGGTCTAACTGTTCTTGTAGGTTGTACTGCCTCCTTTTCTATCCCCCTAAACTCAACTTACACCACGTGAGATAAAGACATACTCTTTTTTCCTTATTTCTTTGCTAGTGGAGCCCATTCTTTGAAGATTATTTCTAAAACTGTGCCAGTCTATGTTGAATTTCAATGCTACTGTAGGTAGTTTGAATCCAGCTTTCCTGGATGCGTAGAGAGGGAATTACAGACTCATAAATGACTGGCAGGGTGATTTTGTATACATCGGAGTGTCTGGAGTAGCGCATACAGCAGAACAGCAAAGAGCTCTTTTGCCTGTACTGTACAGGTGCTACAGAAGGCTGTGAGCAGGGAAGAGAGGGACCCAGCCAGCTCCACTGGGCAGAACTGGCAGCATACCAGTAACTTTAGCCATAAAGGCTAGGGTCAGTTGCTTTCCACCCTCATTTGCTCAAGTTTAGTACCAAATAGAAGTCAAAAGATGATGCTGGTTGAAGAACTGAGTTCTTACAGTTGATGACATTGAATGTAGATGGCTGTATACTACAACAGTTTAATTTCTATTGTGTACGTCTGGAACAGGTTGTCCAGGGAGGTGGTAGATGCTCCATCCCTGGAGACTTTCAAGGTCAGGTTGGACGGGGCTCTGAGCAACCTGATCTAGGTTGAAGATGTCCCAGCTCATTGCAGGGGGATCGGACTAGACGACCTTTAAAGGTCCCTTCCAACCCAAACTATTCTGTGATTCTATATCCACGGTGTTTGTATGTCCCGACTCTTACTATCAATATTCTTTAAGTACAATACTGGGTCATATTCTCCCATTATTTGCACACAAGCACAAAATCAGAAGTTATTGCAGAAAGTAAGTAAAGGTAGTAAGTGAAGATCTTATCCTTAGAACAAGCAACTGCAGTGAATTGCATCTTTTCCCCGTTCTGGTGGTTTTGCAGTTCCTCAGCAACACAGAATATGCTGGACCCAGCCAGCCAAAGCAGGAATCTAAAGGGAAACTGGTGGAATAGTTCTGCACCCTGTCCTCCTAGTTTCTCACAGTCATACCATTGTCCAAAGAGAAGTTCTGCAGAGAAACCAGAGAATGATACTGAGTTGCAACAGTCCTTGGATGGCATAAAGCTCACAGAAAAACAATGGGTAAAGATTTGCTTTACACTTTAATGGTGGGTAATTTTAGCAGGTTTCTTTATCTTTTAGAAGCAGAAGAAATACCCTTTTTAAAGTGTGGAGTCTGACTCTGGAAATCACGTGACTGTCAGGCTGAGGTTAAGAAGTGTCTTATACTTTGTTATTTCTTAAGTCTTTTAGGCTGGGGGGTGGGTCATGTTTAATGCCACTTAATTCCTTTTCATCTAAGTTTTTGTTTATGGAATATAATTCATATGGCTACAGAACTGTGTAATTAGTCAGAGACTCAGTAAAGAGCCTTTTGAAAAAATGGTCCTTAGCCTTTCACTTTCATGAGCACCAAAATTCAATCAAAAACTATTTTTAAAGTGAGTAAAAGCTACAGTGGCAAATCTATTAAAATACGTTTAATCATTAACTTCTTTGATTTAACATCTGTCTAAAACATAACATCAAAACTTGAATAATTTATCATGTAATTGCATAAAAGCTCAAGTAATGTAAGGCATTAATTAAAAATGTATATGAAATTCAGAAGAAGAAAGTTGAGGAGGAACTATTTGATTACTCACTCGGTAGGATGGCTATAGTTACTTTGAAACAGTAATCTACTGTATTACAAATCACAAATGCTTAACTGTGAAAAACACTGTAAACCCCTTAGGTTTATCTGATGATTTTCAGAAAGTGCATTAGTTATAGATTATTTCAGATTCTACAGTTAGATGTATAGATATGCCAGTTCCCCAAGAAATTATTCTTCTTCACTTTTATGACCTATTAGCCTTACTAACTGTACAAACTGCTATGTAAACATGAGAAGAGAATAAGGTTTTCAGAACTTTCTGAACCTTGTTTCATAAATATACAGACTTCAGGAGCAGGTCTCAGGTTTTCTTCTCAGGCTCATATTCAGTCAGCCACAGAAGAATTATCATAGCCATAAAATCAACTCTAATGTTAAATATATTATGGGAAGGAACAATAAATAGTTATTATATCAACCATATTATCTCTCCAAATAATCAATTAACTTTTACAACTTATGCAAACTAGAGAAGTTTTAAGTTCAGGTTTCTTCTTTCATAGTCAGCTAATAGTATTTGAAAGTAGTTAGTTATTTAAAACTGACATTTGTGCCAAACTGCCTTTAGAATTAGAAAAATTGGCTCAGAAAGCAGGGTATCCAGATGGATACAAACATAAGCACAGATTTTAATTTAAACAGGTTTGTCTGTTGCAAAAAAAAAAAAGGGGCCTGCTAAGCTCTCTCTTTAACATTCCCACCAAAGCCTAGTCTCATGAATCATTCACTGAGATCTACCTATGTAAATGAGTACTTATGAAACCAGGCTATAAGAGTTGCCTGTATTTCAAGAAATTTAAAGTACAAATCACCATAGTTTGGGGTGCTTTCTGAAAAAATATTTAGAAAACTATTACAGAGTTTTATACAGAGCATTATTGTACAGAGCATTATTGTACATAGTTATTATTTAGACTATCACTGATAAATTTCCTGAAATCCAGAACTACCTGAGAAAATAATAGATTTAAGATTAGTTTTCTCTTCTCTTTTCTGCTTTTTTCCTTCTTTTTTTTTTTATTTTTTAAATGGATTCTTTCTTCTGTTTCTGCTGACTGCTGTTTGAGTCTTTTCCTGCCTGCTGAGAGGATGGGATATATTTCTTCTACTTTAAGGCTGTGCTATTGTCATTCCATCCCCTTCTGAGAATGAGATTACTGTTCCCAGTGTTCTCAATTTGACACTGCTAGAGAAGAAAATGATCAGAATTATCACAAACAAAAGTAAAATAGAAGATACGTTTAAGAAAAATAAAATGGAATCAATATGATAGTAACAATCAGGAACATTAATGACACTTCTAGGTTTGGATAGCTCACAAAAAGACTTGAAAAGATCAATTGCCAAGTGTTTTGAAAATACACTTGGAAATATGTACATTTGTAACATCAAAATATTTTAAAAAACAGAGGGTGCCCAGACTTCAGCTAAGTGACCACAGTTTAGAAAATACCTGGGTAAAACTGTCAAAAAGCTGAGAGAGCTGTCTTTTAGTATCAGGTTTAATAGAACCCATTTTTTTCCCTCCAAGTGGAATGTCTGAAAGATCCAGACTCGGATCTTGCATTGCAGATAGAAAGTACGTAAGATGCCCAGAAACCTACTCAGCTAGCTTTACCTTTATGTTCTGCTCTTTTGGTTTCTTTTTTGTTTCCCTTTTACCTCTAAAACTGTACTGCACTGTCGTAAAAAAACAGCTGTGGTGCTTCTGTGAGCTGTATGGATCACAGTTATGAAGGTTTAGAGTGCTTTTTGTTGTACTAATGACTAATACTGCCCTACAAAGATGGTGCAGTGACTGATCTGAAAGAAGAATTAAGTTATTTCACCTTTCATTCATTATTTAAGATCTCAAAGAGAAAAAATGAAACGGAAGAAGCATACCTATTTTGACAATGATCTAAACAAGAAATGCAATTAATAAACCAGTTCTAATATGCATATATTTATGTCTGGCTGTGCACTTAAGTGCACAACCACAGTCCTGTACATGTACATAGACATATTCATAACTAGGTTATAAATACATGTATTGAAGTAGCATTTCCATTTTGTAAGGAAAAGGCTTTATGACTTGAACTTAAATGACTTTGTTACAAATTGTAAAGAAAAAAAGAAAAAAAACCCCAACAATTTCCCACTGAAACAGATCTGGTAGGTTTTTGTGTGGAGAGAGAGAAGATAGAAAAGAAATGTTTGGTTATCTGTCTTAGTGGTTATGCCCACACAGTACAGGGATGAGTACAATTGACCAAAAGGATATATTTCTTTTTTTGGTAGCAGTGACAGCTAAACATATATGAAACTACAGGCTGAGTCTGAGGGATTTTAAAACTACATTTTCTTATTCTGAAGAGACTGTTTGAACTGGAAGCTTTACAGGGTACTCTGGAATCCGAATTTTCAGTATCTGTTGTTGGCCCTGTTCTACTTCCTAGATTGGAATATTAATTGGAAGAGAGATTAGCTCCTATTCCTCCACTTCCCAGATGAATATATGAAGCACCAAGATGCCAGACCAAGGCAAAATATTCTGTCGTGGTTTAACCCCAGCCAGCAACTAAGCACCACGCAGCTGCTCACTCACTTCCCCCCCAGTGGGATGGGGGAGGAAATCGGGGAAAAAAGTAAAACTTGTGGGTTGAGATAAGAACGGTTTAATAGAACAGAAACGAAGAAACTAATAATGATAATGATAACACTAATAAAATGACAACAGTAATAATAAAAGGATTAGAATATACAAATGATGTACAGTGCAATTGCTCACCACCTGCCGACTGATGCCCAGTTAGTCCCTGAGCGGCGATAACCCCCGCCCCCACTCCCCCCAGTTTATATACTGGGCATGATATCACATGGTATGGAATACCCCTTTGGCCAGGTTGGGTCAGCTGTCCTGGCTGTGTCCCCTCCCAACTTCTTGTGCCCCTCCAGCTTTTCTGTCTGGCTGG
>JAVJGG010000030.1:9869952-9892370 GCA_035590195.1 Aviceda cuculoides
GTGCCCGGCGGTGGGAACCGGCGGGAACCGGCTGGCTCCGGCCCGCCCCAGCCCCTCCGCGCTCCTCACAGCAGCCGCCGGCCCTGCAGAGCCTCCCGCCATCCGCTGCTGCTGCTGCTGCTGCTGCTGCTGCTGGAGGCGCCTGGGCACCTGCACCTGGTTAATGGTTAGACACAGTTATATTTTGTATTTTTTCCTCTGTAAGATTTGTTTAATCTGTACAAGGTATTTCATAGAAGTGGTAGGCACTTTCAAATTACAGTGAAAGCCTAGTTCACTAGAAGCGTTTTGCTCATGGTAATTTGAGCCTTAGATTTCCAGGGCTGTATATTTTAAACCTGGATCTTACTTGATTTCAGTATGGTTGCAGGCTCACAAAAAGGAAGAAGTAAAGATTTAGAGACCAGTCCGATTAAGTACAACATTCCAGAAGATACTCTATTTTCTTAAACAATCAGTGTATAAATACCTAAAGAATAAAAAGAGAGGAGATAAAAAAAAAAAATCTTAATTCCTTCTTTTGTCAGGAGAGTTTGGCTACTGGATGGGAGGGAGGCAGTAAACAGGACTCAATATCCTTGAGTTGAGGTGGCCTTGCCATTTTCCTGTTAAAGTGCTATCATGTACACACAGGGAAGCACAGAAAATATGTTTTTGTTAAACTGCAGTTCTCAATCTCCAGGAGAATCACAAATGGTTGTAAAAATTGTAAATAAATTATTAAAAATAAAATGAAATTGTTATAAAAAAGTAAAAGGTAAACCAAAACAAAAGTAAGAGTTCAACCTATAGAAAAACAGATTCAATCCCCATGATCCTTAAACTCATCCTAAAATTTTGATTGTTGTTTCAGAAGTTAAATCCTGAAGAGTCGCTGCTCATCCAGGATTTAACAAAACATTACTGTAACTTTAGTATAGATAAATGGTTCTTTTTTCCCCTCTTAGAATTGTCAATTTCATTTGAAAGAAATACCAGACAGCCTAAAGGTAGGCAGACCTTTTACTTGATGGCTCTTCAATCTAATCACTGTCCATGAGGCCACTTGTGCTCAATAGTCTTATTACACCTTTTATCTTACTGTTATTATTGTATCTTGTTACCTCCAAAGACTTCATGAGGCTTAAGTTACTGCTGAACAAATACTTAAATGCAATGAAAAAAGTATGTGAACTAAGTTCCAGCCCAAAAGGAAAACAGTTATTTGAAAGAAAGATTTTCAATAATCCCACGACCATGTTTAAACCAGTGTTGTCTTTGTTTCATTTGGAACAGTTATTTTGCTTGAATGGAGCACTGGTTATCTTATCAGTTAAGGTATGCCAATATGCCATTATTGATTAGCTATAAAGCCAAATGATAGAAGAGAAATTTTGAGATTATATTGCACAGAGATGATGCAACATTAACAGTAGGATGATGATGATGTGGAGCTAGGAAAATGCAGAATACAGGGCTGAATTCAATAAGACAACCCCTCCATATGCAAAAATAGAAACAGCGTTAAAGGAGAAAGTCCGTCGATTGTCTCTAGCTGAGCTTAGATTATGTCACTGTCAAAACATAAAGAACAGTCAGAAGTAAGAAGCATTTTTCTTTGCTTGATTTTTATCTTCTTGTTAATGACCTTAGCTTCATACAAAACGTTGCAGGGAACTACCAGTAATAACAGAAAGCCCTATGCGATAGTCTCTGTCCTTTGAGTACCATTCACTTTGGCCAGAAATGTTAATTAATTTGAAAATACTGAGTTTATTATTGATTCAGTAGTAATCTGTGAAAGATATCACTATAAAATTAAAAAAATCCATTTTAATTTTGTTAATGTTCCTATTATTGTCTCTACTGTACTGCACCTCTTCTAAGGATTAAAATCTTCCTTCAAAACAGATATCGGGCTACAAGTGGTAGGATTTTAAAACTTGTGTAAGAGTTTACTTAAAAAAAAAAATATTGAGGTTTTGTTTTGTTTTGTTTTGTTTTTTGTTTTTCCTTTGAGCATCAAGAGGTGAAAGGCTAACCCTCTGAATTCCCTATTCTAGGCCTTCCAGAAAGTGAAATAAGCGAGGCTTTTGCTATCACTTCAGGCATTGCCATCTACTTTCTTTGGCCTTCTTTGATGTGTACACTTACCTGCTGCAACCACAGAGCAGCTGCAGGAGGTTGTGGTATTGTGCCAGTATGTTTGTGTTCTTCCCCAACAACTGTCTGCTGCATTTTAGAAGTATATCGATTACTCAATATCCATAGGTATAATTGCACCCCCTGTGGTCATGCCTACATACCCCCATGTACCCATGCCTACATTGGGTACTGACACCACTGGGGTAGCAGTGAAGACAATTCTGGCAGCCAGATTGCTGGACTTGCATCTTCAACAGTCTTGTACAGGCACTAGCAAACTCAGGTTGCTGCAGTTTAATTGCTTTTGGCACTTCAAATAGCTGAATGAAGTCTAGATTGATGCTATGTATACATGCATCCGTCTCTACTTTGATGTCACATAATGCCCCATCTGAATATTCATGATAGCAGTATACACTGGACATTTTTAACTTGATGAGAATTTTTAATTTTAGAAATATGGGGGCATTGCTTGCTAGAGAAAAGCTATATTTTCTCTCATTACACCCTCACGAGCTGGAGAAGTACTTTTAAGGACTTTTGAGTGTAAACATTACAGAGGAAGAGGTAGGGCGCGGAAGCGTGGCTGATTTACCTGGGATCAGCTGAGAAGTTTTTAGCAGAACAGCATCTCCAGAATCAAATAAGAAAGTTGTGATCATTAGGTTATCTACATTTGTCTTGATTGTTTGCTTGTTTCAGTAAATAATTTCTTATATTATAATATCAGAACCCTGATAGATCTGTGATTGATTTTTTTTCTTTTGCTACTTTCATTTATGACATAGCATCTACTGATGCTTTCCTCTGGATAAAGAAAAATGTTTGTGAGAAAGAGCTTTGGGATTCATTCTCATATTTTTAGAGCTAAGCAGCAAAATGATTTAATAAAGATTTGCCAGATAAACTTGATTGCTTCTTTGATAGAATTATAAAATTAGCGGGTGAAAGAAAAGCATAATATGATATGCATTTCCAATTAATTAAGGAAAACATTTGATACTGCATTCTATAAAAGCTCTTCTCTCAAAATTAATTTAAATTGGCTTGAATATGAATGTTATCATGTGGAATAACCATTGGTGGAAGATAGTAAACAAAGGGAAGTGATAAGCTTCAAAAGAGTGACTTAGGAGTAAAAGACTGCTGGTTTACTGCCAGAGAAGGAGGTCAGGTTACATTCTGTTCCTCCACTAATGACTTAGAAGAGAGAAAGAACAGCACATTAATTAATTTGCAAAGGGTACTAATTTGGGAGGAACTATAAAGGCTAAAGTGCTGTGAGGTGTACCTCTGCACTTCAATGCAGAAGATGAACTTGAATACTAAACAAAAGCTGAAAAATATCAACAAACATATTTTGTGTAAGATTTTCCAAAACCCAATTTTTGTGAGGTAAGCTGCAGTTCAGCAAAATTCTTATGCGTATTCTAAGCTCTCATTGACTTCAGCAAGTGTTAATCATAAGCTCACATGTTGCATGGAATAATGAAGCAGTTAAGCACAGGTTTAAGATTAGGGTTATGCTTAAGTTCTTTGCTGATGTAAATTCTATAAAGCACAAATGAAACCTAAAAATAAAAGTATAAGAATATTAGAAAGATGTAAATGTGATCCTGCATTAATAAGCTTTCTGCTGTATGGCCTAGGTTACTACCTAGAAATAGGATTAAGGAGAATGAGGAAAGAAACCATAATTTCATGTACCATTATATGAATCACAAGTAAACCTTTGTGTCCTTAGCCATACTCCTGATATGTCTCCCCTCTTCCCCCCTTTTCTTAAAATATAACACACTATTTAATTAAGTGTGAGAAAGTGAATTTGTTAGTGCAAGGAATCAAGTTCAAGAAGAAGTCATACTGTCTTGAAATCAATGGTAAAACTCCTACAAAGTCTAAAGAGGATTAGAATTTCACCAGAGCATGGGGATGGCATGCTCCTGTGCAGACCTCCACCTCACGCTGTAACCTTTGCCACTTCAGAAGCAAGATAGTATGGGAGTTTCATTTTGATCTATCATGAAAAAGAAATTGCATGACCTAAAAGATCTTCCCCTTATGTGGTGGAGATGGGGTGGGGGGTCAAGAAGGGGTAAAAATAATTTGAAAGACTATGAGCACTTCTAAGGTATGCCTCCACCTTCAAAGTATCTGTTTGAATTAACAAAACAAAAAAAGAAAACCACCAAAAAAACAGTGGGGAAGCCTACCAAGACTATGCTTGTGGCCATGTAGCTTTTTTCTCCAGCTTCCACCCAGAAGGGTCCCAGCAAGGACTGCATACTATCGTACTAGAATCAGAATAAAGACAGCCAGGGAGCACATTTGAGGTGCAGATAATTCACAAAACAGCTGTGTGCAGCAATGCTTGCCCGCTGTGGATCAGCATGCGAAGCTGATGTTCATGTTGCGCTCTCATATGTGGAACAGGATGAATACTGTGAATCCCTTCCCTACCTGACACTGCTTATGTGCAGCCACAAATCACTTCTTGACTGAAATCAGTTTTGCAGGAGGGATGCCTCTAGATTAATTTTTTATTTGCAGCAAATCTGGATACAAGGGAGAATACAAACCTGCAAATTAATTATTTTGTGGCTGGAAAGGCAGGAAGGCTTCTAACAAATTACATTTTCAAAATACTTCCAGCTTGTCACCCAAGTAGGCTGGGGTGCACTTGGAGTCCAATTGAAAAATGGAGGTAGATATCATCATTGAGTATATAAATCAGCAGGAGTGTGAATGTTAGCTAGAAGAGCTGAGCAACTACAGAACTAGACATTGTGTGAGCAACATGCCCAGCTAGCTTCAATTTCACACATGCAATGTCCTTGGGACAGGTATTTAGCATCTGACAATTGACTGCCTCCTCAACCATGGCCAGACCTTATTTATTATTAAAGGGAAATGAAAGGACAGAGATTTTATTGAGAACAGAACAATCCTTTAACTAACATTATACTTTTTTTTGCAAAGAAAAAAATTTCATGGTCAGAATCAGACTTGGAAAATGGTGTGAATGCAGTGCTGGGGTATTTGCCTTGGATTCGCAGCAGCAGCAGATTTATGCTAATGGTGCTAACTGAATCTTAGGGGAACAGTGATGTCACTAAACAGAGGTTTATAAAGGACAGAGAAAATACACGTATCCTTCAGCAATTTCTTTCTGGTTTTAGAGGCTTTAGGGAAAAGTTAAGGCAGTCCACACCTGTCAGAGCTGGGCAATTTTCAGTACCAAAGTGGGATAGAGAGAGGAGTGCAGAAGCAGAGGATAATGGAAGTGGGGAGAATCAGCTATAGTATCTAATTCTTTCATCCTCATCACTGATAAATTCACAATGCCCACAGTGAGAGAAGTCCTTTTATAGCATCAGTCAGCAAAGTTCAGTGAGCGATGATAGCATCTGTTCATTCATCAGGTTACTCGGATCGTAAAGTAGAATATGAAAATGCTGTTGGAAGCTGGCAAGGAGTTTGCATGGACAAAGCTAAGCCTATGAAAATTTATTTCTAGACTAGTTTTGTCTTAGGACAAGACATCAATACCTTGAATATTCATTTAAATTCTTAAAATGTGGAAGAATTTACTTATCTGCAGGTGAGAGCAGGGGAAATTCTCTCAAGAAGCTGATTCTTGTGATGCTTTGGCTACTGAGTGGCAACATCTTCCAGGACCAGGAAGGGATTCAATTACTTTAAAAAAAAAAAAAGTTTATGATGTCCAAGAGTATGTATTGTTAAGGTTTCATTAGTGTAATGGGAAGATAATTCAGTGTATTATATATGCTTGAATAATCTGGCTTGTCTTTTTTTCGGAATCACAGTTGTAGAAACTGTAGAAACTGATGTGTGAACAAAGTGCTATACTTTTGGTTCGCAGGTGCATGCCCAGCTTTCTCTCCACATTCACTGCAGAATCTCAGTAGTGTATTAGTAGGTTCATACAGAGACATGGTATGAAGAACTATACCTGCGTGATTCATGAGGACTAGTGCTTAGGTGCATATGCTCTCAAAAGCAGGCAAAGCTACATTTTACTGGCAGAAAGAACAAGTAGGACACAAGTAGGATGGATGCATAATTGTACACCTTGCTAAGTTTTTGAAAGAGTTTAGTTAATCATTAGGAAACAGATTTAGAGCGGATCTAAGGCATCTTACCAGCAGGAGCTGACTGAAAGGTAGTAGAATTCTGGAGCAGACAATATTGCAGGCAGCTGCCAACTCTTTATTGCTCACGGAAAATAAAAAAAATTATGAATCCTCTGTAACCAAAAGTACTGATAGCTACCAAAAAGTATTGGCACTGATGTGTGAGCATTCCCTGTGGTGTAAAATTCTCCCACAGAGGAGCAGTTTTATGTTTTATCTGATGCTCTGGAATGAACTGTTATGGAATTGGTACCTGTAGCAAACAATGGAAAGGCTGAGGGAAGAAGGAAATGAGTCTTTTACCGGTGCTTTCTGGTGGTGAGTATCCAGGACAAGTGGTTTCTTTTGTAGGATGTTGAGTTCCCTGGTAGGCTAAAGGAATTTTGGGAGAGGTGTCTGCAAAGGAAGCTACTGCAGGGTGGGGGTCAGGGTTCCTGATAACAGGTACAGCAACTGTGAGATGCTAGTAGTGGTTAGATATGCACTGTGGCAACAAATGGCTGGTGACCCAGTAACAGCTGGAAATGGTTATGAAAACAGAACAACTTGCTCCATCGTTCCTGAATTGTTCCCAAATGGGACAAAGAAACAAAGTTCCACCCTCAGTGAGCCGCCACCTTCACATCTTGCCCACTCTACAGTGGTTCTCCACCTGTAATAACAGAGTGCAGCACTTCCGTACTCCATGCTGAGCACCACGTGGATCTTTGCACCATTAACACCTCAGAAATAATGAATAAAGCAATGTCATGGTCACAGTTGCAGCAAGCTAACACTGAGTACGCAATGTGATATTGGAACAAAAATAGCTAATACAATTGAGGCTAAATTCTCACAGGTGTCTTGCCACAGGTCTATTTTCTGTACAGCTGGAGTGTGACTGTATTCAGAATGCTGCATTAAATGTCACGCACCTCATTGCCAGAAAAATATTGAAGAGATTTCAGAGAAGAGGTTTAAAAACAATTAGGGAGGTGGAGGGATCATTTAGGAGGAAAGATTGGAAGAGTTAGATAGGCATAGATTGGATGGCTGACAGAAGTCCACTAACACGTGAAAAGTAGGAAAACAACGAAAGATAGAGATTTAGGATGTTAAATGGAATAATAGTATATGATATGTCCCAATCAAAGTTCCATTATTCCTAGATACACCATATTTTACTAGACTAAGTAATTCCCTTGAGAGTGATATCTATTAGGCTGTCACAGGAGTGGCTTGTGCAGCAAGGTTAGCTTATAAATTGCAGTACTTTTCAGAGATGTGACAATACATTTTCTTACAGAGCAGAACTTCAACAACAAATACAAGCCACAAGGCTTGTCAGGATCTGCAGCAGCAGCTTTTGCCCTGCTACTTCCTTCTCTTTCACCTTCTTTTGGACATTTTTTTGTTTTGCTGTCTGCTCTTGACAAACTGTTGGCTCCCTTGGTTCTCTGCCTTTCCAGCTGGCAAACCTGGAGCAATTATGCTCTGTTTTCCTGGACCAATTGCTGTCCCCACTAACCAGTAGCTATTTCTCACAAGCATAAATAAGTATTTAGATAGAAAAGGGAAACCATAGAGAATGTAGCTACAAACAACCAGATGCAGAAGGGACGCCAGGAGACAGGACAAATGTGTGTACATCTCATTTTTGCATCCATTTATACAATATATAACAGCCTTTTAATTTGGATCACACCATTCTGTGATGTGGGCTTTCAATTTTTTTCGTAAATTAGCAAATTACAAAGGGGGTAAAAGCCCCATTTCTAAAACTAAATAAAGCTAAATACTTGCAAATGAGCAAGATTATATCCTATTTACTTTTTAAATTATTTCATGTTTCTGGTCCTCTCTTTTGTTTCCTTATTCTTTCAGTAGCTCCTACACTACACTATTCCATCAGAAGCTGCAAAGTATTTGAGTTTCACATCCTATTTTGTCATGGTTACTAACACCTGCAGATTTGTCTAGTGATCTCTGTTTAATGACACTCACTCGTACTGCTTTAAATCATGAAGTTTCAGAAAAAAATATTATTCTTCAGCTAAGGTTTCTATAGTTAATCTCCCTATGGCTTTGTGTGTGTGAATATGTATACACAGAGACACATGCACACATATGATTTCCTCTATTAAATGACATTTGGGTCTTATTGCAGTGCATACTTCAAGAGCAGTGTAGCAGTGAGCAAATAAATCAATATGAGGCTCTCTAACTCTTTAACAAATACAGTATAGGATGTGTGCTTGAATGCCTTATATCTTAATCAAGTTTTCTTTCAGGGTCAGCAGACAGAAACTCTGTTTCTGTAAATGTCTTGGTATATCTTTATGGATACGCTGCCCATAAGTAATTTTTATGAGTTTTATCTTCTTCTCTTGTTTGTAAGTTGGAAAAAAATAGATAACAGAAATAAAACGAGACTTTTCAGAGACAAAACTATAAAATTAATGGACCTGTATAATCCATTCAAAACAGCAACACAATATGGCCCAACTTTTATACCTGTTACACTGAAAAATTACAACTGACTCTTACAATCTTCCTAGAGGACATGTAACAAAAAGTTTGAGAGAAATATTTGATAGCTTAAACATATACAATGTTTAAACTACTGGGAAAGGGCACAAATCTGAATGTTATACGTTCAGATATTATAATTCTTTTGGTTACACTTGGACTTAAATCCACCTAACAAGTGGATCTGGCAGAAAAAAGATCTATATACATGTTTTGTTGCATGTGTATGTGTTGAAAATATACAGATCTGGGCCTTTATATCTTTTCGGAGATTGGAATAGTTTGAGGGGCCATAAAGTAAATAAGAGGAGATTTCAAGTTTGTTGCTCAAAAAACCTCACCAAAACCAAAACTCCCTCCCCCAAATCTCCAGTTGCTTTCATAATGGAGTGGTAATACCTTACCTGAAATATATAGGTATCATGCATCTGGTGATGTGAAAGATGTGAAACTTTGCCTGGTCTGTGCTCTAGAAATAATGCAGAAGCATGCAATGGTGCTAGGAGCATTTTAAGCTATTTTATGCCAGAATTACACATATGAAGGAAAAAAGTCCTGTCTCCCTAATCCTCGTCTGATGGGGTCAGGAAGAGCTTTGGACTGTTGCATGTGGCAGCAGTTTCAAACTACCCTTTCCTGAAATATTTGTGGAGCTTTGATGTTAGTATACTACTGGCACTGATGTACGAATTAGTAGTGTCCTGGCCCACGTTATTCATCTCAGCATCTGACTTTGTGATGGAGTTTGCTCATGTCAGCAGATTGTATTTGATGAACTGACTAGTTTATATCCATTGCTATTCTCAAGTACATTTTGTTTCCTCCTTCATTTGTTCTCTGTCAAGAGCTGGTAGAAAGTTTTACACCTTAATATCATTGATATATTTGTGCAAGGATCACTGCTTTGTGTTATGAAGTGGTAGGCTGTTGCCAATGCCACCAGACCCGCAGCGGTCACTGATAGATGATACCAGGATGCTTGAGTCATCAATCCATGTGTTCCACTTGCTCACCTGAGAAGGCAGCTGCTCCATTCTCTGTGGCCCTTGTGATAATGGGAGCAGGTCTGGCACTTGTGGTGTGGTCAGAAAAACAGGTCTGTTTCTTTGTCCTGCTCCAGTGGCAGTGGTTGTGCCCAAGGCTGCCGACAGGTAGTCCCAGACAGGACCGGCGCATGACTTGTGTATCTTGTTATTCTTTTTCTCATTTCCTGACATTAATTTTCACCACCCTTGTACCTCTCTTTCTCCACCCCAGTCTCTGCCTAGCTAAGCAACCTGCTCTATTTACTCTTTTCTCCATCTTTCCCAGTTTTGTTGCAATTGTACACAAACTTGGTGTTTATGATACTGTTGTCCACATAATCTCAGCCCTATATGGAACTGACGTTGCAAGACTCTGCTCCCAGAAATTTTCCTAGTGCTCCCCTCCAGCTATCTGTGAAGTTTGGTCACTTGTCCCATAGCTCCCCTTTAACCACCTGTGACACCCAGCTATCCCTCATAGCACCATCTGTAACTTTAGTCAGCTTCTCACACTGTTTTCTGTCATGTCCAGCAGTTTCTCATGCTATGTCTTGTCTTCCATGTCAGTTAGCTGAACCTCTCTTAAACTAGTCGTTTACCTGGAGCCATAACACTTCAAACTACATGTTATTAGAGACTTTATGTATTTAAACTTGTATGAACTCAGAGGTGGTGGAGGAACTGCATTTATAGTGTATGAACAGATTGTTTATTATATAGATAGTTGATGATGTTGCCTATGGTTGCCCAGTGAGCAAATTGTATTATTTCAAAAGCATCATAACATATCAAAGGTCAGCTTTTCGTGAATAGGTAAGTCATAAGATGATGCCCTTATTGAACTTCTTTTCACAATTAAGTGTTAGAAGAAAGCCCCTATGACTTTACAACATTGTTGGTACCTCTTTTTCTAATAGAGTGCAGTGAGGAGCATACTGGGAAGTACAGATTGCTGAGTGACGTAAGTTTAGGTATTTGCATAGGGCAGCAAAGCACCTCCAAGCTGCAGGAGGTGGCTGGAAGCACGTACAGCTGGTGGAAAGATGCCTGTCTTGGGAAGCATCAGTAATAGCCAACTGGAAAGCAACAGAAAAATAAGAAGAGGGCCTGAAATTCAAGGGTCTCTCTGAACATGTGGCAATTATACACACTCTTAAAAAAAGACAAATTGGATTGCTGCAATGAGATGTGACAACTGTGTAACCTCCACCAATTCTTATTATCCTTTAGAAAACAGAACTGTCTTACTACCATCATTTATATTTTGTCAGAAGTGATTCACTGTTATGAAAACAGCATGAATGCTTAAAATAGAGCATAAGAAATGGTGATTTTTGAATCATACTAGAGGTACAGTGCCTAGAAGCACTTTCTTTTCTCTATTATCAGGCATCACGGTGGTGTCTTTTCCCTTTAGTACAATGCATATCACTTGTTTGCTTTGGTTAAAAGTGAAAGAACTCAAGTCTTTATTATCCTTAGCAGTGGGCTGGTAGAAATATGTCTCAATGAATTTTTTATAAATCTAAACTGTAATACAATATCTAATGAAGATGTTGGACTTTGCAAAAAGCAGCTACTGCACAAAACGTTCAGAGTCCTTGCAAATTATGATCCCTAGAAAAGTGTAATTCTGATTAATTCTTTTCCTCACATTGATCAGGGTGTCAGAAGCAGTGAAAAAAACTGGATGTAAATCACTCACTAATGTAAAAAGACAGAAAAGTTCAATGTTTCTGTTTAGGAATAAAACTGATCTAGAGATACCTGATCAAAGAATTTTCAGAAGAAAAAGGTGGTTTATCCAAAATTAAAAATTCACGTGGAACAACTTTTGATTTTGTTAGCAATAGGAGTCAAAACAAAGAACTGCATTTCATATTCTTATAGCTAAATTATTATTTTTAATTATGCAAATGCATTCAATTTGATTGTGTTTATAATAAAGTATTGCGGTTTAAAACCCCAGCCAGCAACTAAGCACCACACAGCCACTCACTCACACTCCCAGCAGTGGGATGGAGGAGACAATCAGAAGTGTAAAAGTAAGAAAACTTGTGGGTTGAGATAAAAATAATTAATAATTAAAATAATAACAACAACAGTAGTAATAATAACAAAATTCTAAGGAAAAGGGAGGAGGAGGGAAGAGAGAGAGAAAAATAAAACTGAAGAAAAGACAAGTGATGCAGATGAAAACAGTTCCTCACCAACAACTGACCAATGCCCGGCCAGTCCCTGAGCAGTGGCCCTCCCACCAATATACCCCCTAGTTTTATTGCTATGTCCTATGGTCTGGAATATCCCTTGGGTCAGTCGGGGTCAGCTGTCCCGGCTGTGTCCCCTCCCAACTCCTTGTGCTCCCCCCAGCCTCCTCGCTGGTGGGGTGGGGGGGAAAGCAGCAAAAGCCCTGGCTCTGTGTCAGCACTGCTCAGCAGTAACGGAAACATCCCTGTGTTATCAACACTGTTTTCAGCACACATCCAAAACACAGCCCCTACTAGCTACTGTGAAGAAATTAAACTCTATCCCAGCCGCAATCAGCACAAAGCATTAAACTGTATTTCCAGACTCCACCCATTCTTTCCAATATATAGGGCTACATGGAAAAAAACTTCAGACACCAGTATCTTATCTTCCATCTGACTGAGCTGCATAGAACCTCACAGGAGTAACAGGACTCTTTGTTAGTTCTGGAAAATAAGGTTTGTTCATAAATCCTGTCCTTTAAAAGAAAATCAGGCTGGAGACTCCCAGATAACTATTCCTTAGGTCAAAGGCTCATGGCAAGAAAATAGGTCTGACTGAAATGATACTCCTCCCCCTGCAATAAAAAAAAGGAAACAAAGAAAATAAAATGAGAAGATGGTAAGAGGATTCAATCTTTTACTAATATCTTGGTTGAATTTAGCTATTTAGAAGAATTTAGAGATTTCTTGAGGTTCATTTCAGAAATACAGATAGCATACGGGAAGATGAGTGTATGTTTTATGTAAATAGATGATTTGCAATCTTTGGCAGATAGACATAGAACTTAGCAACTTTTTTGTTAATTGAAAAATAGTTCCAGAAGGTCTTAAATTAGGTCACATGTATCCTTGGTTTGGTCTTAAAAAAAAAGAACAGAAAGTTTTGGAAATTTCAAAGCATTCTATTTGGAATTATTGTAACAAGAGTGGTTTATTTTAGATTTTTTTAAGTCTTTCATTTTTAAAATAAATTATTTTTCATTTTGAGAAAGAATGTATGCTTATTTAAGATTGGCATTTTTTAATCAATAAAGAGGGATTAGTTAGTCACACACTTCAGGTCAAGTAAAATATTTTGGTGTGACCTTAAACATTTTAAAAACACTTCCCATAACAATGTTTTGGTTCGGTCCAAACTAATTTATTTTCTGCAGTTTATTTAAATTGTCCATCAGACTTAAAAATCCACTATTCTCTAAACTTGTGCTGCAACACTAGCAGTGACGAAAACATCTGATAGGGTTCGAAATCCATCTGCAGTGTAAGTTTAAGTAGGTTTAGAGGCGATTTTAAATATTTGATTTCATGCTCTGAAGCCATGGCAGAGATTCCTGTTCTCACACATTCTTTCTTTCATGTGTCAGATATACCCATCCTATCTTGTCATCAGTACTTTTTGCAGATTCTTAGAATCTTTATTGATAATCACATTCAGATGCAGAAAGTATATAGCAGAGAGTTCAGAAACTGACAGACTGCATAATGTAGTTCTCTAGATGGATAGCATACGCTGTTTGTCATTAACCAAAATAGCTGTGTTCCTTGACTCATGATGAACCATGAGGAAGGTGTAGAGCTCTTTCTATATTTCATAGTCAGAAATAGCCTCTTTAACATGTACAGCCTTTTGTTTTTTATTGCTGAACAGCAATTTGACAAACAGGATAACAATTAGTAACTGACTTGAATACTGTTACATGCAGGTAGAATCCAAATGTACAAAATGAATATGAAATTTTTAAAGTGTAAATTTGCTTGAGCTAAACTTCTGACAGTATTCATGTACATGAAAGAGTATTTATATTTTTCGTTTACTTTCATTTCTTTTTGCAGGAGCTGAAGAGTTGTATTTTAATTGCACAGAATTACATTCTCAGAATTTTAAGAACTGTAAAAGAAAACTTTTAAGTATCAGAAAAGCAGTTACTTGTGAGATATATAAATTCTAGAGATAAAGACCAGAAGTAAAGCATTTAAGTATTTGAGTTGAAAGCCTATTTAGAGATTTCCCTAAAATAATATATGTCCAAGCTTTCCATGTATTTATTGTCCTGTCATCCCATCTCAGCGAAAGTCTGGAGCTCTTGACTTTTCCACTCAATTTTTATCACAGGCTTTATGCTAAAGGAAAATTAAAAAGTCCTAGCCACATTGAAATCAAGGCTTTGGAGGAAGGGGAGTAGATACTACAGGAGCAAGAATACACTCACCAGCTAGATAAGAATGACATGGATGGAATTATGGCTTATTTTTTAGATGTGGATTGGGAACTAGATATTAAAATAACTAAAATGTCAAAGTAAGTAGAGCCAACCTTTGCTGGACAATCTGAACATGAAAGATCATTATGAACATTGCTGGCTTTTTGGAAGGTGACAGTTGCCCTTATTAAATTAAAATTCTTTGCAGATCTGGTATTATTTGGATGACATGCATAGCTGTGATATGACGGTGTTACTGCCTAATAACAGCAAAGCAGGTATAGGTAAAAGCTGTTCTTACTTCAAGCACATCAATAGAAAATCTACCAGACAAAATAAAAACATGACAGCTGATTTCCTTGTGTAATAATGTTTCTCTAACCCATGATTTTGGCTGGCTTGATGTTCTCCAAAGAGTGGGAGAGGGAAGTTGTCCTCCATCAGGCACAGCACTGGAAGCAATCTATGAAAACATAAAGAATTGTCTTGAAATCGACAGCTCCCCGTAGAGTGAGTTTACCTGAGACTGCTTAATGTCATTCTTAGGTTCCTCTCAGCACACAGTTCCGAAGAACCTGTGAATTTAGTGAAGTAAGATTTTCCAGAGAAAAGATAAAACTGTCAAGTTTGTATTAACAGCTAGTTATGAAGGTGGAATAGAATTGGTTTAGCTCATATGATGGGTAAGTCCAAATACAGGGTTTTGGCAGAGGATTAATTAAGGTCTTGATTTAGCAAAATATTTAAACAGATGATGAAGTGCATTACTTTCATTAAGAAATGTGTGTTTTGATGAATATGAACATCCCATTGCAAGTACTTAGGTAAAATAGAATAAAGTATCTCTCTCTGAGCTTCATGATGATGGATCTTCAATGCGTATACCTGGGCAGGCAAATTTAATGTTAACCTGTGTATATCTGTTAATCTATGTCCATTTTGCCCAAATTATGGCTATAGCTCATGTTTACACAACTCCAAATTTCATAATCCACAGAATGAATGACATTCAGTTTTGCTGCAGTGGGACAGGAATTTAAACGCTGTTTATGGTATCACAGACAAATGCCTGAACCTTACAAAGCATCTGCCTCTAACTGTTAGGGAAATTCACCTTCTGCTTTTTAAACAAGGCCTGGAGGGATTGCAGCAGTGATGTAGCACTTCTTTGCCTCCTCCTTTGTTCCTATCTGTCCATGTCTCAGACAGACCAAGTACGGAGTAGCCCATTTAGACAAGTATAACCTAACATTATAAGGTGCTAGTGATGAACTGGTGGCTGAAACTCAGTGGTTTCCATTAAAATATTAAGGCAGTTTTGAATTGAATCCCCTAAAGGGAACATGCTATATCCCTTCATGCGTGTTCTCTCATCAGATAGCAGTGACAAAAGCTGAAATTTTAATTAAGAATTCAAGTGAGCAAAAAATCTATACAAGTGTCTGTTGTATATCTTTATTAATCCAATGGCATTTTTAGAAGTATTATTCTGCAAGAATGCTTAGGTGAAAATCAGTAATATATATTTCTCATTGATTTAAAAAAATATATGGCCTTTTTTTCCCCACCCTGTGGTAGGTTGACCCTGGCTAGACACCAGGTGCCCACCAAAGCCCCTCTATCACTCCCCCCTCCTCAGCTGGACAGGGGAGAGAAAATACAGTAAAGGGCTTGTGGGTCAAGATGAGGACAGGAGACATCATTCACCAATTACTGTCACGGGCAAAACAGACTCAACTTGGGAAAAATTAACTTGATTTATTACAAATCAACCAGAGTAGGGTAATGAGAAATAAACCCAAATGTCAGAACACCTTCCCTCCACCCCTCCCTTCTTCCCAGGCACAACTTCACTCCTGGATTCTTTACCTATCCCCCCAGCGGTGCAGGGGGACAGGGAGTGGGGTTTATGGTCAGTTCATCACATGTTATTTCTGCCACTTCATCCTCCTCAGGGGGAGGACTCATCACACTCTTCCCCTGCTCCAGCATAGGGTCCCTCCCATGTGGAGGAGACAGTCCTCCATGAACTTCTCCAACATGGGTCCTTCCCACTGGCTGCAGTTCTTCATGAACTGCTCCAGCATGGATACCTTCCATGGCATGCAGTCCTTCAGGAGCACACTGCTCCAGCGTGGGTCCCCCATGGGGTCACAAGTCCTGCCAGAAAACCTGCTCCGTGGGCTCCTCTCTCCACAGATCCACAGGTACTGCCAGGAGCCTGCTCCAGCGTGGGTTTCCCACAGGGTCACAGCCTCCTTCGGGCACCCACCTGCTCCAGTGTGGGGTCCTCCACGGGCTGCAGGGGGACAGCCTGCCTCACCATGGTCTTCACCACAGGCTACAGGGGAATCTCTGCTCTGGTACCTGGAGTATCTCCTCCCCCTCCTTCACTGACCTGGGTGTCTGCAGGGCTGTTTCTCTTACATGTTCTCATTCCTCTACCCGGCTGCCGTTTCTGTGTGTCCTGCAACTCTTTTTCCTTCTTAAATATGTTATCACAGAGGTGCTACTACTATCACTGATTGGCTCGGCCTTGGCCCGTGGCGGGTCCATCTTAAAGCCGACTGGTATTGGCTCTGTTGGACTCAGGGGAAGCTTCCAGCAGCTTCTTACAGAAGCCACCCCTGTAACGCCCCCACTACCAAAACCTTGCCACACTAACCCAATACAATTCTGTATGAAGTGACTTTTTAAAAAGTCAAAACCTAAAAGTGGTCATTCTATGTTAAAAGAAGAAATATTTTAGTAAGTGTAAACATTCATGATGCTTTTAGTTTATTTTTGTTCTAAAGAAGAAACTTCCTTGCAATGTGGCCCAAGCTGTCCTCATCAAAATAGATAACAACATTACAATGCACTATAACCCAGCAAAATCAGAATGATTATTATTCAATTACATACTAGGATAGGTAAGAGATGCCAGTAAATTCTTTTACAGTTATGAAAAGTTATTCTGCCAGCTTGCTTGAAAACATTTTTCCCACACTTTTCTATTTATTTATCCTCTATAGTACAGTCTTACATGTGCACCACTAACACACGCTTGCTTCTCTACTTGCAATCCCACAGAACTTCTAGCAAATACTTACCAGTCTGGGAAACTAGCCAACAAGACACAAGACTAAGGTTTAAAGTAATTTAAAGTCTTTAAAAGGCTTTAAATGCAACCAACAAACTGACACGGAGATGGCAACACTGATGTTGTCAGCCATCTGTCAGTGTCAGACATTGTCTGGCACTTAGGGTGAAGGACTATGTCAGCAGGCACTCGTAATTTTAAAAAGTGGAAAAAGCTACCAAGTAGGGCAGCTGATGGTTGTATAGCACTTCTGTCCTCTATGCCCACAGCTACGTAGATGGAAGCTAATGCAGCCAGCAGCAGGATTAATTTCCACTTTAGTCTTTGGCATGGATTAGTACAGGGAAACTGGAAATTAAGTTAATAGATCCACAGTAAAGTTTAGGATCAGCTATTCTGTTTTCCAGTATCCCAGGCTATTCAATTCTCCATAGTTATCCTGTATCAAGCTCAAGAAGGAGAATTCACTTACCAACAATCACACCTCTTCAAGACTTTTCACCCCAGGCACAAACCACTCCGGACACATGCCTCATGAGTTTGGCCTTGGGGATCTTTCAATGTTAACAATACCTGCAGCACACATGAGCTTCATGTCAAAGGCACAAAGGGTCGTACAAGCTCACAGTTCCTCAACTCCTTTATGGTACACTTTTATTTCGCTAAAGCCTAACTTCCAGAAAAGGATCTATTCTTGATTTGAAAGCCTTCAAAGGATGGAAAATCACCACCTTCTCCAGTAGTTTGTTCCACTAGTTAATCACTCTGTTAAAATGTTTGCCTTATTTCCAAGGTGAATGTCTGACTTCCAGCTTATGCTTTTTTCTACCTTTCTTCACCAAATTAAAGAGTGCTTTAGCAGTTAGTATTTTCTCCTCATCGAGTTTTAAAGCCACTTATCAGGTCATCTTTAATTCCTCTTTTCAACAATCTTTTTACTTTAGTTCTTTAAATCTCATTTTCTCCGCACATTCTTCATTTTTCCAGTACATTTCTTCAAATCTAGACATCAGCAGCATTAAAAAATTTATTAGTATCAACAAAACTGTACACAGACATAAAGTATGATTTCACTACCCCCATTTTCAGAGCCATTTCAGGCCACTGTAACAGCCTTTTTGACAAAGCATCAGACAAGAATCTTACAGTATCTTACCCATTTCACCCTCACATCCTCTTCCGGGAGTACAGGCTCCAAGCCACAGCTCTTTCTGTAGTATTCCTCAGTCCTGTATATCTATCCACATAAAACTAATCTGTAAAATTAGTCTTGTTTGAACACCCCCCAATTTATCATGTTATTCGTACTTCCTTAGGAGTGCCTTGTCTTCACAGTAGTTTACCACTACAGTTCTTTTTGTGTCACCTATAACTTCTATCTCCAGTGACTTCCGAAGCAGTGATTTCCAAAGCATTTAATTAAAACCCTACAGGCCTACCTGTCAATTGCTGCAACAACTATTAACCAATCCTGAATCCCTTTAACATGCACTAATACACTGCACACACACAGTGCTACTTCTAAAATGAATAGGTCAAATGTTAAAGTCAAATGCCTCAGTAGAAACATGTAATTTTGGTTGTTAAAGCCAACCAATTGTTTAATCACAGAGAATGATATTGCCCAATCACTTATTTTCCAGAAAACCACAAAAACTGTCAGTTATATTCCTCTCTCAATTTTTTATCAAACAAATCTACGGTGAGTTTTTCCACTGCATACTGAATGAGGCTGAGATTTCTGCTCATGTCTCCCTTGCCTAGATAAAAGTGTTGCAGTCAAGACTCATATTCTTCTAGTCTTCTGCAATTTCCTTGATACCCAAAACTCAACAGAAGAGGGCCACAAACCTCCTAAGTCGCTACAGAAGAGGGCCACAAACCTCCTAAGTCGCTTTTTTAAGGCATTTTCACAGCAATTTATATGGTCCTGCCAACTATAAGAAGTTATGATCTCAAATCTCTATCATCTTCCCGTGTATTTCCACACATGCTTCATTATTCCCATGTGCTATAAACAGACTGTCCTGTGTCTTTCCAAATACAGAGATGGCTGACTCCTAATATTTTGTTTCCCTCCCCATGGAGCCATGGAAAGAAACAGGTATTTCTCAAAACCCCAACACTGTACAGCATACTACCTACAGAGTGAGAAATCAAACTGCGCAAGAGTCGAACTGCTTCTCTCTTGCCTTTGTAAGGCCCTTCCAAATTTGATCATATAAGGAATAAGCTTTTGCAGTAATGGCCTGGCAATGACTCATTTTAAGTATTTTGATACAATACTATACGGATTGATAAAAAGTGGATAACAAAATGCATGCAGTAAGTACCACACACACATACTGTGACTTCCTGGAATTTTTGGCCCAAACCCCAAAATTTGGTATGACAGAAATGCCCAATAATTTCAAAAAAGCTTCAGCAATAACATAAATTAGGGTTTTTTTTAATAACCAACTTGTGAATGGAATTCTATTTGAGAACTACTGTTTTTCACATCTTAAATCTATAGTGGTTTTGCACACAAACAATGGTGACAAACTGTATCAAAATGAAAAACGAAATAGTAAGAACGAGAAATGCCTGACTGAAGACAGCACATCATCTAGATAATCTGCGCGGAAGATCCTTTCAACTTTACCACACCATCCAGTTGTTACAAAACAAGCACATAAAAAATTCATCATGTCTTCCCCGTTTTAGACCACGAACTTAAGGATGGGACTTCATTAGTGATTTGTACAATTCCTTGCATAGCAAACCTGCTCTCAACGAAAGTCCTTTACCTGCTATTAGAATGTAAATGCAATACGGAAGAGTAAAGCCTATACGTGTGAAAAGGTATCACAGAGAGACAAAGTACAGCTTTCACGGATTTGACTCTCCTCTTTTAGCAATTTTTTTCTCAGAATTTTCTGGAAAAATGTCCAAGCATACTCTGTTAACAAGCGACAGGGGAAAAGAGCATCAGCCACTCTCAGTCGGCTACTAATTTCCTTTGAACACACACAGTTGTTAAGTCTCACAACAACCATAGAAGCTGTCCTGTATTTCTCCTAAAAATTCATAGCCAGTAAATACAAAACATTATGATGATTCTTTATATGTGGAAGGTTTCTCTTCTCCTTTTGTACCTCATTTTACTAAACACCCTACTGAGGTACAAGGCATCTCACCATTAACTGTAGTCCAGCAGTATGTACAAACACTACAATAAAAATATGCAGGCTAGAAAACACACAGATAAGCTGAATAATTCATAGCCATGATCCATAACAGTAGAATCTTGCATGCATAAATTTATATCTGTATGATTAAATTAAGAATGCTAGTGTTGGTATACTTCCAAACTTCACCAACTTTGCAGGTAGGAACCTGCTCCATTGGTAAATTCCAGTAATACCTTATTCAATAAAACCACATAATAATACTTGTCTTGGAAATGTAAATGGTGAGGCATATTAAAAGCTTAAGGAGTCTGACTATTTTCTATTAAAAAAAAAAAAAGTATCTTTTGGCTCATTTCTGTCAGGCTTGTTTTCAGCAGCATGTCACAAAAGGCTGACAAACACCAATTTCTATGTGATGCATGCATCCACTGACTCATCTAATGCTTGACCTTCCAGGTCAATTATTAAAACAAATCCCTTTTTACTAGGAATGTGCTACTTTGTGAAGTAAAGCACAAACTAGAAACTGTGTGAGACACTCCAAAACTTTCCAGTAATTTTTACTCCTGCAGTTTCCACTTGTAAACTACTCAGGCTAAGATGCCTTTCTCAGCAGATCCACACAGCAAGTCTTTCAATAACAAACGTGGCACCAAAAAACATTTCTTTACAAGCCAAACCTCCTTTTCTTTTGCCAAGATGCTTATTACTACACAATCCTTACATAAGTATTAGCAATTGCAAAAGAACACGCTGTCTACAGGATACCTAACATCTATTTTCAGTTGAAACAGAAGTCAGCTTTCTCTACAATCAGCTCTGCTAGATTCATTTTATAGTTACAGCACAGCATCTAACTTTTTATGACCTATACATTACTCGCTCCTTAAAAAAATAAATTTTACTTACTTGTAAAAGTATGACCGTACGTAACAAAACAGCAATATTTTCAGTACCTAATTCTCTTAGTATCTGAAACAAAATGCCCAACAATAAATTCAAGAAGGGCCAGTCCTGTTTAATCTACTGTCAAACATACAGAATAGAGCAACTACATTACATGGTAATTTCTTTTGTAGGGTCAATTATGTAGCTGATAAAACTACATTATGCAAATCATAAAGTAACTTTAGTCTGAAAATGAAATCCAGAAGATAGCACACAAATGTATCCCTGTTGCATTTTTGTTTTTTATCTACTCAGATATTACGGATGCACAATGCAACTTAAAAGGTCATATTTTTGTAACCTTTTAGAAGTTGAGTAAAAGACTAGAACACAAAACCTAAATACAGCATGCGCCCAAGAAAAGTTCAAGCCATGAAATAGATTTTATCTAACCTTTCAAAAAAAGTCAGATGCATGCTAGAATCTGTTTCAGCATCCTTGCTTAGCTCTGTTTCACTCAAAATAGCTGGTGACCTAACAATTTTAAGGAATTGCCTCATTGCATTGGTTATCCTGATTCATATAATAGCAAGACACAAGAATCATAAGAAGAAAAACTGTAACAACTGTTATTAAAAAAAAGAATCTTAACATTTAACATCATTAAGTCTTTAATAATACTAGTTAGGAATCTCACTGCAGTGCTTCCAAAAGGGAAACTGAAGTATCATAGAATCATAGAATCATTTAGGTTGGAAAGGACCTACAAGATCATCGAGTCCAACCGTCATCTGAGCCCACTAGACCATGGCACAGAGTACCCTGTATATATGCTTTTTGAATACCTCCAGGGATGGTGATTCAACCGCTTCCCTGGGCAGCCTATTCCAATGTCTGACAACCCTCTCAGTAAAGAAATTCTTCCTAATATCTAACATAAATCTCCCTTGCCTCAACTTGAGGCCATTTCCTCTCGTCCTATCTCCAGCCACCCGACAGAAGAGACCAGCACCC
>JAVJGG010000030.1:9900002-9939720 GCA_035590195.1 Aviceda cuculoides
CCCCCCCCCCCCCCCCCCCCCCCGCCCCCCCCCCCAATCCTTCACCTCCATCTCCTGCCTGTGGTCTTATTGATACCTATTGGTATGATAATTATTTGAATGGCCATCTAAAATATTTTTTCCAACATACTACAATGTCTTGTTTTGTATTTTCTTCCTATATCTATACACTAGGTTAGGTTTTGTTTTTTTTCCAATTTTTTTCATCATAACCCAAAATAGCGTGCCCTTATTTTGCTATTAATCCAAACTACAGGTTGAAATCAATCAATACTCTTGAAAAGAGATTTGATCTCACCCTCTTCTGAGGTAAAAACAATCCTTATGCTTCAGTCTTATATATATTGTCATTGTCTGATCATAAGATGATGCTATTATGGATAGCTTATGGGAATAACACAGAAAGAAGGACTGACGCTAACACAATACTGCGATAATTTTCTATGACATATTTCACCCCTAAGCATCTCAAAGAGCTTTACAAATTGATTTATATTCTGCACACAAGGATAATTTCATCCATCCATGTTTATTAGCTGTGCAGCAGCACTTCAGTTTAGGACAGGAATTAAAGGCCATATCCAGCCCAAAATGCAAGGTGAATGTACTCATAAAACATCCCTCACAACAGTTAACACTTCAAACTGCTTCCTTTCAGTGATGTACTTACAAAAAGGCATCATTCCTAAAATATTAGGCTATTGAAGGATTTACTGTCCAGATGCAAAAATGAAATTCATTTTACCCTCACTGTGTTCACAAAAATAGTTTTAGCTAGAATATATATATGCAATGAGGGAGTTTGGATACTTTTTTTGCAGCTTGTAATTGCAACCATTTTAAAATGCATGTGTCTGTTTCTTTGTTTTTCCTGGTCAACTTTCATTTCCTGATCAATTTTCACAATGTTGTGATGTGATAGGAATGCTTTTCTTGGGAATATACATCAGTTAAAATTATGTGCTTCCAGTGGGATTCATGTGAGGATTTTAGAATAATATTCATCTAGCTGGATGAAAGATTCCAGAAACTAATCATTCAGATTTTTATCTAGTTTCAACACAGTACTTGTTCAAAAACATGTTCCATCACTTATTTTTCCTGCTGTGAATTTGTTAACACAGTTCTTTTTTTCTTTTGCCTAAGATACATGTTGAATGACTAGTCATTGGTAGGAGTTTTTGTTGGTTTGTGGGTTGTTTTGTTTTACTTGTATTCATCTACAGATTGTATTGAATTGTTGATAAACTCCTAATGCAGTATCCTTTCAGAACTTTTTAATCCACATAAGAACTCTCCAACTTCTTCACAAATACATGTGTTTTTTTCTGAAATAGATGCCAGACAAGTATGATATATTTCAAGAAATTCAGGTTGCGTTAATTCAAAACAGATTTTCCAAGTGACTTTTTTTCCTAGTATCTTGGAGACAGGCTCTGCTAGGTAGAAGAAGCTGTGCTCCTGAACTCTTGAATCAAGTGTGCACCCAGGAAGCTTTATCCTAGAATGGTCAAGACATCACATGGGGACTGCATCAGTCATTAGGCCATTATTATTTTCATGTATACTATTTCTGATGCCCAAAGCTCACACAATAGCAGGAAGCACAGCGTACCTGCTGAGCACTGATGAGTAGTACAGCTTAGTAGAGATCACTGCTTTGTTGACTTTGTTTTAGCTTCTCATTAATTGAATTCTTCCCTGTAGAGGAGTATATCTACAGGGAAAATTCTCTCATGAATTTCTATAGATAAATCTGTAGAGAAAATAAGTTTATAGGCAAGATTTTTGAGTGACCTTTAGATATTAATATTAATTTGCCAGCAATATGAAGAAATGGAATAATCCTCAATTTAAGAGTTTTTGGGGGTGTGGTGGGGGCTAATCTGTGAAAAATTCTTAGAAGTCAAAGGCTTAGTCTTTGTCTAAATCAGTCAATGACTTAGAAGTCAAAGAAAGTTATCCACCGTTTACACATTCAGCACAGCTGTTAATTCTGTTCTCTGCTTCATCACATAAGGAGGCACATGTAACAGTTCCTTGGGTGCTGTAGCAACAATTTTGAGAAAGATTTCTGGGACAAAGCATCCAAGTAACTCCTCCTTCCAACACTCTTCCATGCGCACTCATGACTTCTGTAACTGTGGCCTGTGTGGTTCTTTGCTAGATGAATACTTTGTATTTGATGACAAAGGCTTGGCCCAAGTTAACCCAAATATGCCTCCCTGTTTCCTGCTCCATCATCTTTTCATATCTGTCTCAGCAATTTATTTTTACTGAATTTCTTTTTTGGTGGAAGTTCTGAATAACAAAAAGTATATTACTGCCCTTGTCAACCACATGAGTAATACTCCATTCTTCTGATGTTTCCTTAATGATGGCTACCTTAGAGGATTCATTTTCAGTAACCTCTTTAGGTAAAATAGATTACCTGTATTACAGAATCATTTAGGTTGGAAAAAACTGTTAAGATCATTGAGTCCAACCATTAACCTAGCACTGCCAAATTCACCGCTAAACCATGTCCCTAAGCACCACATCTACACATCTTTTAAATACCTCCAGGGATGGTGGCTCAACCACTTCCCTGGGCAGCCTGTTCCAATGCTTGACTACCCTTTCAGTGAAGAAATTTTTCCTAATATCCAATCTAAACCTCCTCTGGTGCAACTTGAGGCCATTTCTTCTTGTCCTATCACTTGTTACTTGGGAGAAGAGACTGACCCCCACCTCACTACAACCTCCTTTCAGGTACTTGTAGAGAGCGATAAGGTCTCCCCTCAGCCTCCTCTTCTCCAGGATAAACAAACCGTTCCCTCAGCTGCTCCTCATAAGACTTGTGCTCCAGACCCTTCACCAGCTTCGTTGCCCTTCCTTGGACACACACCAGCACTTCAATGTCTTTCTTTATTATATCTTAATCAGAACTTCATGCAGCCCCAAATCCCTATAAGTCTGTTAATGTCTAGACAGACTGCTTAACCCATTACACTTTATATCTTATCTTTTCTAAGGCTACCCTGGGCTAATTTCTAAAGCTTTTTGCCTAATTTAATTTTTAAAAAATAGTTTAAGTGGGCTTTGAAATATCACCTATTATCCTGTTGGACACTTGTGAGCTTATTATTCAGGCCTTGTGTATCAAATTGCTTGTCTTTTGTAAATATTGACTAACTTCACAGTGAAGGGTTCTTTTTTTTTTTTTTCTTTTTTTTTTGTAGGATATTATCATTTATTTATTACAATTATGGTACAGAAATACTTAGCAAAAATGTATTAGTTGAATACTCTTTTATTTTAATCCACTTCTGTAACATACCATCTTCACCTTGTACAGTGGCTTTCCTAAGATTTGCATAGTCCATGCGGTAATTCCAGAAATACACTTAGAATGGCAAACAACCTGACATGCTAGGGTCCTTACCAGTTTTGTGAACCCTATATGTCATCCTTGATATCTATGGTTGGTGACATCTATTTTTTACTCTCTATCTCTTTAAAATTAATTCTTAATTGCTGTCGTCATTTTATCACTCACTTTGGGTGGATTGTGCTACAATCTTGTCAATTTGTTGTTTGTTTGTGTTACAGAACTTGGTTTCCATTCTCTATTCTATCTAATTTGTTTTTTTTAAGTCAGTGCTTCTTAGAGATTTTCTCAGCTTCAGCAAAAACCATTCATATGAGTGACTGTATATATGCATAATATATATATTACTGAATGGAACTATCCTTTATTCACCAGCACTAAACATGATCAAATAGCAGCCCTGAATCCCTCTCAGCAAGCATAAACTTTGAATCCGGTAGAAAATTATTATCATGGTGACCTCAGAACAACAGGTCTGGAAAATTTTTATGTTTTCAGATTTTTTTTATTGTTCAAAGAAAGCATTACAGCTACTGCTGATAACACTTTCACTTCCATTTTATTTTTTTCTTGAGGAAAGTAGAGTGTAGACTCATTTTTCCAATCATTTATGTTCTGATGTTACTTTGTTAACTTCAGCTGAGTTCTCACTTGCTCCTTTGATTATAAAATAGAAAATAATTTCTATGTGTCTACTTCAGAACATATTTTCTTGGGTTGTTCCCATATTTTGATGGAACCCACAAAGGTAACTCAGAGGTAAGAGGAGCAATCAGTTTTATTCACTGACTCATATTTTGACTGCTGTGGGAACCACAGATGGCATAACAAAGACTACCACTGAACTATTACTTTGTATTGTCTTTCAAGATAACTTTGAAGAATGTTTCTGAAAATCCTTGGGATAAGGAGCTGTGCATCAACATCAGTGTTTATTTCTATCTCATTTTTTTTCTTTTTTTTGTAATGTAGATACTGAGATTTGCTTGAGAAAACAACAAGTGACCTGTGCTCTTAATGAAATTTGAGATTCTGCATTGCTTCCTGAAAGACTGCTACAGATCTTCTGTGCAGATGCAGATAAAATCAGAGTTACCGAATGGTTTCTTGTCAGTGATAAAGAAAGGACCTGTAGTTTCTATTCCCAAGGGATATCATTAGGGACCTTAAGAATTCAGGGAACAGCAAAACAACATGAGTGTTATGGGTCCCATTATATGCTTTGACAGGATAATATTTGTGTCACACAATTCCCTTCTGATATCTGACAGTCTGGGTTTAGTAAAGGAAGATACATGTTTCTTAAAAGTTAGATGTAGAAACAGAAACTTGGTTCTGAAGGGCCAACGTTTACCTCATGCAGCCAGTAGTTCCGAAATTATACTTTAATTACAGTCAAGTTACTATTCTCAGTCTACAAAGCAGAATCTTTCTTGCCTATGTATTTCTGAAGTAAACTTCATTCATAGGCAGCTGACTAAAATAAGGGCAATTTCAGTTGCTGGTGTATCAGTGAGGCTTGTGAACAGAGGACACGAAGCTGCAGCTCAGAACAGGAGGTGCACAGCACTGCTGAGTTGTGCAAGATACAAGAATGCAACTGCCTGAGTTCTAGTTGAGTCTGCCCATAGTGGTAATACCCCATCATTATGGACCTGCCAGAGGCTATTTAGTAATTAAGATCTTGGATAGAGATTTAGTGTGAAAAATAGTTTCTGAAACAGGTCTGGGCTGCTTAACATCATGTTGGAGTGTAACAATAGTTCAGACGGAAGGCAGTCCCTGCGTTCCTTGTACTAGATCCAAGGACAAACTCTGGCTCTTCTGGAAGCCAAAGCCAGTTTTGTTATTGATTTCAGTTGGAGCAGGACTTCAATCCAGCAAAAAATAGCAGAAGTTAATCAAGTTTTGTGTATGATCACAATACAAAGTGTATGACTATGCTGCAGTTGTTCCTGGCATGTTAGGACACAATATCTGAAAAAAACAGCATGATGTTTAAAAAGAACCTTTTTTCTTAACAATCAGTTTTCACAGGATTAAGGCAGCCAAGCAAACAATAATGTATTGAATCTAATTCATTATCTCCCGTAAATTTTGTTTTGATGTTTTATTCAACATTGCTTTTCTTTGGATTCATAAAAACTGTTTTGAGTTTATAGAGTTGCAGTGGGGAGCAAGGTGTTATGGATTTAATTGGATGGTTTTATAAAGCTGGGCAAAGTACAGCAATTAGAAGTAACAAACCCATGACAGTTCATAATTAAAAAGAAAACATGAATAAATGACCATTCCTACCCGAAGAGTATTGGTTACCTCTCTAAGTATCTGAGCTTTCTGACTCAGCATGCTGTTGATTTAAGAAAAAAAAAAAAAAAAAATTAAAACCCCCTTCAATTTCACTGTAATGCCAAAGCCCTATATAGCTTTGGACAAAAAGTGCTAATGAAAGGAAGGCCAAGAGTATGCAAACCCTTTCCATATAAATTCAGCAGTCAATTTCACCAAACTTTTCATAGCAGTAAATCCTTTATCTGCAAGAAAGGTTAAGGCTGATCTGACACTTCATATTCTATACTTATCACTCACAAATTAAATTCCTGAAGAAATTTTTTTACAAAATCCCTTATGGCAAATATTATCACAGAGATACAAACATAGTAAATATGAGTGGGTTTCTAGTTTACCCTATAAAGGAAAGCAGATAGGCAGTTCTCTAACAGAGAGCTATTCTATCGTTGAACATTCAGAGCTACTTTCCACTTTGTAATATCAGCAAACACTGACACAATTCCATAAACCACTAAGCTAAAAATAGTGTCCATGTGCACTACATAAAAATGTCTTATCAATTTTATTTTAATCATAGATGCATTAAATTCTTTTCCTAATCACTGTCAATAGTGATGGTACCAAATATAAATACAGTAATGATTTTTAAAAGAAACTGCATGTTACCACCAAGACAGCTGTGCTTATTAATCAGCTTCCCATCAACCCACCCCAAAAACACCCTATACAAGCAAGTTAAATTACAATCAGGCTATCTGAAAACAGTCACTATAAATAATTCCTTTCAATTAATCTCTTTTAAAACTATAATACAACGTGTCCCAACTAAAAACATTTTGATGAGTGTACCAGTATTTCTCATTTCTCAACCTTTGACACTTTAATAGGCTTACTTTGCTATGAATAAATCACAGGACTTTTTCTTTAGAAGGGATATCAAGCAAAAATAGAACTGATTATGCCTGTATAAAAGTCTCAACCCCCAGAAATGGACAAAACAAGTGCATTTGAAGGGAATGGATATGGGTAACAGAAATTGTTACTTTGGAACATAGGTAACATCAGGAGTAATTTGATTAAGGGCATAATTTTACTTTAACTTCTTGAAAATGTCTGGAGTTATTTTAAAGACAATTACTTGTATATTGTTTCAAATGGGTTTCCACTGTCTGCAGTGGAGCACAGGTCTACTTCATGTAAGTGTAAAGGTAGGTAGCATAGGTACGTAAGCAGGCCAGCTGCTGCAGAATGACACCTGGTGTAAGCTGATTTATTTTGCTTTTCAGAATAATGAGACATAATCATAGAAGAGTCATTTTCTTCAGTGTTGACTACGGAATTTTACTGCCATAAGGAAAAAAATTAAGTGTTATTCTCAGTGCCACCCTGTTATACTTTCTCTTATATCCTTGTATCTTCCAGCTGCTTACTGTAAAGTTACTCTCCATTGTGAATCAAAACAAAAATGTATAATCATCCTGGACAATTCAGCAACTTTGCTACTTCTCCAGGCTATTTGTCTTTTGTTTTGATGAGTTATTTATCTGACCTATTACATTTATGAAGCTTTTATTAGTCTTTGGGAGCCCCCTCTCAAGAAATTAGTTACAATTATGAAGTTGGTTCTGGAAGCAATGTTAGTCTAAGACTGTACATTGAAATTCAGCTAGTCTCAGAACTAAATCAAATTTCTTTTTTCTTTTGTACAAGCAGAATTTGCTGGTGTCAAGTATGTAGGCTGTCTGTGCAGAAAAAGGCTCAGTAGCAACATCTATTCTCTCATAGTTCTCTCATTCAGTTTTATTAGAATTTTCTCAGAGATTCAATATGGGGAATTGTTGGGCGTTATTCAGACAGTTAAAAAAAGAGTTGAGGGTTATATCTGTCTAGTTGTCCTTTCAGCAAGAGTCCTTAAGGTTGGCAGCAATATTCTTCCAGTCTTCTGAACTGTGCTTAACCCGTACGTGTGTCACTAGCATGTCTCATTCGTGGAGTCCTTTCATTATCAATTTTTCTCAGTAATTTCTTTTGGTCTCTCAGCCACTCTTTCCATTGTGGATGCTAGATATTTGAAGTAATATGATTGAAATCACAGCACATCACAGAAACAGCCAAAGCAGTCAACTGTGTCTTGGTGTTACTGAATATTTCTTCTGAAATGTCCAATGAGAAAGAAAATGTCCATTAACTTTTCAATTTTTTAATAACCTCTTGACTTTCAGTTCCAAAGAGAAATAAAAATTCTACAGAACTACACACTAGTCTGCAGTAACAAAAAAGGTACATTTCTTCTTCTTTATGAAAGTCAAAGACTATTCTTTATCACTGTTTGTCAAATAATGTTGTGAGTACGTGAGGTTCTTTGGGTCACTTTTGCAGTCTATGTGCTCCTATCCTGTGTTTTCCACCCACTGATTGCTGGGTTGTGCTCCAAGACTTTCTGAATTGTCAGTGTTTCTCTCAGTGTCAATATGTCTTTGTGTAGGATCATAACAAGATTGCTTCCTCAGATATGCCAAATCTATTTCAAGAATGGGATGAAACTTTTCATAAGAGTTTAAACTCTGTGTAACTTTTATATTTGGGTGAAGCTGTGTGGTGGATTGACGCTGACTGGAGATCAGGTGCCTACCAAACCACTCTGTCACTCCCCCTCTCAGCTGGACAAGGGAGAGAAAATATAACAAAAAGCTTGTGGGTCGAGATAAGGACAGGGAGAGATCACTTGCCAATTACCATCACAGGCAAAATAGGCTCGATTTGGGGAAAATTAATTTAATTTATTACCAATAAAATCAGAGTAGGATAATGAGAGATAAAACCAAATCTTAAAACATCTTACCCCCACCCCTCCCTTCTTCCCAGTCTTAACTTTACTCCAGTTTTTCTCTACCTTGACCCCCAAGTGGCGCAGGGGGACGGGGAATGGGGGTTGCGGTCAGTTCGTCACACGTTGTCTCTGCCGCTCCTTCCTCCTCAAGGGCAGGATTCCTCACACTCTTCCCCTGCTCCAGCGTGGGGTCCCTTCCCCGGGCTGCAGTCCTTCAGGCACAGACTGCTCCAGCGTGGGTCCCCACGGACCCAAGGCAAATCCTCCTCGACACCATTACTGACTGTTAGTGCTTTTGGTTTTGGTTGTGCTTTTAGTTCATAATTAGCATGACTTTACACAGCTTCACATACCAGAGAAAACTGTCACATGACTGTACATCTGCGAAGTATCTTTTCTCAATGTTGCGTGTCCCTGGCCCAAGCTGTAAACCTTGAAACAATAATCTGTGAACTTCAGTTCATTATCACTTCACTGGAAGGAGCAGTTCAGTGAGAGTAAAACTGCTGGTAATTGCTGAAATGCCTGTGGACTTTAAAACATCACAGCACTCTGGATAAGCTGCTGAACAATTTCATCAGCCAAGCAAGGGAAACGTAACTCCGAATAGTAATTTTAAGGCTCTTTCCTTAGGACTTTTATTATCCACGAAGTAGTCATAGAACAGAAGCAAATGAACTGAGAAACATTAAGCAACATATTTCCTGGAGGTATCCTTGGAACCATTCAGGAAAGACAGAACTCACTCTTCTCCTTCCTACTTTGACCTGAATTCCACTTTCTTAAATTCTCAGGCAGATGGGAATGTGTAACTCTTGTCAGGTTGCTGTGCTACTGCTCTATGATCTATTAACATAGAAGATAAAAGCAGAGTGGATTCTGTAGAGCTAACCATGATCTGCCAAATTCAGAGCATAAAATAGAATGCAAGTCTGTTCCTTCTGCAGGAGTGTGCTGGTGAGACCATAGCATCTTGAAGAAACTGGGAATAGAAACCATCGGAGATGGATAAAAAGTGATTCACCTTCATCTCTGTAGCATTAATACTTTGTTTTGTTTTGGGTTCTGTTTTGGGTGTGGTTTTTTTGTTTAGTTCTTTTTTAAATTAGCATATAAATTCAATTTGCTACTGGGATCTGTGAAAAGGTCTTGCAGAAAGTCGTATCAGGTACTATTTCCTTATCCTTTGTCTGATGAATGGTTTGAATCTCAGCATGTGTCAAAATACAGCCTTGCAAGGCTTGCAAACTCAGCAAGATTGAGATAGAACGCATTATCCCTGACTTGCAAATGCTCACTATTACTGTTTTTTTGCTGTTGCTATTCCTGTTATTATTGTTATTACTGTTCTTTCCCTCTCCTATAGTTTCTTATTTCCCATGCCTCCTGCTGAGGAGGTGATGGATCATCTGCCTCTGAAGACAACAGCAGTGCTATGCAAAAGAGCTTAGCCTGTGGGGGGCTGCAAGGGTTCTATCAGGTACCTCGAATTCTACAGTCATGATCCTCCATTCCCAAAATGCTGTTTTCACTAACTTCTCCCATTGTGCATTTCAGAAATAATTAAACATTTGAAATACATTTATGAAAGACCTGAGTTCAAACTCATTACTTGCTCAGAGAAGAAAAAGCTGGTTTTGTTGTCTTTGTGAGGAAAGACAGTTTTTACTTTGTTACTACAAGACAGTGATCCAGCTAAAAGATGAAACAAAATTGCTAGTAACTGTAGTAACTCAGCTGACTAACTACAGTAATTCAGTTGGTTGTATTTGTTCCCATTTTAACCTTTTTAAATTAAAAAAAAAAGATTAAATGCATTGAAAGACATTGTGGGTTTTGTTTACTATTATTAGTATCAAATTTCAGATAGGAGAAAGCATTGTGATTTTGATTCTAGGGTGACACACTTACAGACAGCTACAATCTGGAGCAAGTTTGGAAATATTTCCAGAAAGTTATTAGGTTAGTTTTCCACAACCAAGAAGACGGAACTGGATGATACCATACCATCCAAAATAATGTAACTGCATGTAATACAAGTGTAGACTAGAAGGGTCTGCAGAATACAGACTAAATTAACTTTTTGCAATGAACCTACAACATGTAGTAAAAGATCAAAATTCATAACTCTAATGCACTGTAGGAAGAAGAGACAAAATAACATGGATGTTGCCAATATCCCAGAGTCTTGCAATGGTACGATATTGGCCAAATAAAACTCCTAGATGATCTCAGAAGGTGGAATAAGTCCTGTGCCACAGAGCATAAAAATGTGCCATGAATTTTACCTCATAGGGGTTAGAAATTAAATTCAGTTTATTCATTATCATTGTCTGTTTCTGTATATTATTACAGGATCTATCTAATTGTGTACTTCGGTTATTCTTTAACTTTTATCTGAATAATATTTTGTCAGCTTTCATTTGGCTAGGCTAAACAAACAAAGTCTTTCCATATTTCTTTACAGGGTAGCTAAATCATTCCCCTAGTTAAGCATCATCATAAGATAAGTTACATCTCCCTCCAAAATAACGGTTTAATGAACACCTTGTATGTATTTTCCTATCCTTATCAATAAATAATACATAATTCACTACATGCTTGGACAACACTGATCTGCATCACACTCGTGACCAGTTGATCAATACATCCCTGCCCCTCTCAAAGCTAAGGAAGGTCCCTTTCACTTTATTATAGTTCTTTTGGGGCTAATATTATATATCATACAATTATCCAACAGCATAAGCTTTTAAGAGTTCTTGAACTAGACTCTGCTAGTAGTTGCCAAGCTATGTGATATTGTATTGCAAATAAATATAAGTCAGTAAAATATGTGACATTTATGGGTACATCAAGGGATTACAAAAAAACCCAAACCCAAACAGATTTTTTCCTTATGAAATCCATGAATTTAAAGCTATTCTTGAGTTACTTTAAAATAAAGAATCAGTATTTATTACCAATAATAGAACATAGTTCCGAAAGGACATCACAAAGACAGGCAAGAATCATTAACCTGTATTTGATGATAAAGGAAAATGAGACTAGGAGAAAACAGTTATTTGTCCAGCTTTGTAAAGCACATTAGTGCTGAAATTGGGCACATAATACAAGAACATGGAAAATTCTTCTTCTGGGTAAAAATGTCCTTAAGGGTGGTATTACAGAACACTCACAACTTGTAATGCAATGTAACTGATACTCCGGTGTTAGACTGTTGCTAAATTAGGCAACATTCAGTTTTAAAATCTGTGCAGCCTTCAGTGATGCCTGAGAAATCAGTTCATCTCTGCCTCAGTTTCCCATCTGAAAATAATGAGTGGAATCACTTTTGTTTATGGTTCCAGGATAAAACAGAGGACACATTTGAGACTGGGTCTCTAATGTACTTTGCACTGCAGAAACATATGACATATGACTGGTTAACACAGTGCTCCATGGAAACTATTGTACCTGTGTTTCAAACTGTCATTCAGTTCTGTAGCCAAGGCTCTCTGGACAGCTTTTGCCCCTTGTACTATGTAGTTATAACCCTCATTTTAGGTTTTCTGATTTTATAAAACTGGCCTTTTTTATTAAAAAATTAACTTTTCTATAGAAAGCAGTCTTCCTAACTGCTTTCCATCAAAAAATGAGTTTTGATGGAAAATATGTAGGACTGCATCTGTCAGTTCAAAATCCTTTTAAGAGTTATCCTTCTTAATGCCAAAATTAACTCCATTTCAATAAAGCAGATCTTGTATGTAGCGTACCACAATTCAATTAATTTTGCATAAGTTCACAGGCATTCTTACAAATTCCTAGCTTGAGAGAAAGGGTACTAATTAACTCTTTCTTGCCAGCCTCTGAATGGGAAGCTGTAATAATTTCCTCTGAAATTTTCATTATTCCCCAAGCTATAGCTAACATGTCAATATTATGTACAGGTACTTCAAGGATTTAAAACAGAAGTGTGAAGTATGCTTGAGGCCAAGTCTTTTCATTCTAATCCTCTGCTTGAGATAATTAATTAATTAATTAAGTAAAACTAAGAAATCAACTTGGTCGTTGTTTAGCCAGAAGAATAAATTCACGTTTACTGATTTTTCACATATTGTTTTCCAGGTGAATAAAAGACAGCAAATGTTAAAGCAAAGGGAAAATATGTTTGACAGCCTGTTAGTCTTTACTCTGAGTTTTTGTTTTCCCAAGTGAATCAGCATAAAATTACTTAAGCAGGTGTTTCTGTAAATCTCATGATGTAGGAAGACAGTATATTGAATACCCTGCACATTTCTATTTGTTAGGTGACTTACTGATGCAAAAAAATTGACTTCATTTTGTCACTCAATCATAGTGGCTGCTCAAGTAACAATGAAGAATTTTGTTGTTACTGCTCTCTGTGTTTCATGAAAACACTTGTAGCAAACTCATAGTCAAGGTTCAGTTAGTCCTGTGGTATTTATCAGTTAAAATGAAGCTTTAATCTCATTTGTGAAGTTTTAAATAAACATTGATCATAAGCAAAGTATTGAGGGAACCATTATGTTAACATTTGAATTTCTGATTGTTTAGAGTAGTTCAGGGACTGATGCAAAATCTACTGGAACTAATAAACTGACTTCCATTGATATAATGGTCTCCAGAATAGACACTGACAACAATTAAATTTCATCTCTTCTTAAATTCTCCAGATGTTAAATGATTTAGAAGATGCATAATTTATAAATGACTTCATTTTAATATTTCAACTGTAGGTAGTTTAAATCTACAAAGTTAAGGGAAATTACTGGTTACAGTGATGTTTATGTCATCTCCCTGCCAATCCCTGTATTTTACAAAAGCCTGCTCTTATCTCAAAAGGTATAATGGAGGTCATATACATTAAGTAATACTTCTTTATTTATTAGAAATACAGACATGGAAACTAGTGGGATTAATTTTCAAATTAGAGAAGCAAAAAGAAGTTAAAGCTATGATTTCATTTCTTAACACTGATTAGCTGCTATTCAGGTAACATTTCTAATAATGAGAAATAGTAACTTTTACAATTATTTTAATGCATATAAAATTTTTCAGGTGAATGCAGGTGCAGAACTGTGTAACTCTTAGCTATGCTTAAAATAATACATTCTTTGATTTACAGAATACGGAGTTTTTGAAGAAATACCAGGGTTGAGGCTAAGAAGCACCATCATTTTTATTTTGGGAGGAGGATTCAGAGCTATAGTCTCTATCACCTGGTGTGATTCTGAGTGCACACACAACAGTGTGGCCACAACAGAGTATCTGGAGGCTGTCCCCTTCTGACCCCTTCCTCCTGAGGTGGACTTGCACATGGCTTTAGCTGAGCCCTGGCATAACACATAGACAATAATTGTCATTAGCAAGTGGATGTTTTTTTTCTCTTTACCCCTAGAAAGTGATCTTTATTGTTCCATAAAAAATCAAGGAACACATAATCATCATGATTCAGTCTGGAACCTGACTGCAATGCTTCACAAATTAAACCAAATTAGTCATGGATAGATTTTGAAGTCTTTTGTAGAAATCACATATTATTAGTTGCATTTTTGCTAAAACAATTTAAAAACAAACTGAGATTAGCTTCGCATAAGAAAAAAGTAACAACTCTTAAAATTTACTCTCTTTGTAGGGTTACTTTAAAAAATCAGAATGCAATATTGTTGAAATATTTCTTTCTTTTGGTCTTGTTTACATTATTTACATTAGTAGAACATGTGGTAGAAAGAGAGAAGATTATTACTGTTCATTTACATTTGTTTCTTGTAAATGAAAAGAAACAAAGAGCCTATATTTTATTCTTGATAGTGACATCATTTCAAAGCAAAACCTAAACTGATTTAATGACAGCAGCAAGTGTTTTCAGGAAGTAAATAGTGACTCAGAAGTACAAAATATCATGAGATCAAAATCTCAGAAGGACCTCGGAACCTCCTGGTTCATTTAACTGGAGGAAAAATGATTCTCACTGTCTCATAGAAGTGCAACTCATAAACATAGTTTGAAAGCCCAAATGTTTTCTCAGTGTGTAGAATTTTACATCATAGCTTCCAGTAAAATCACTGTCCTGCTGGTAGTTTCTGAAATAGGGAATAAGGACTGTGTTTGTCACAGGCACAGGTTACGCAGACGGGGAATCAATATATTAGGCTCAAATATGAGTCTTTCCGTTTGTACAGTTCTGTCCTTTGAAATACAGTTTTACTGATTGTGAAAAGTTTACTAGTTTTCCTATCAAGAAAGGGAGGATTGAGTAATTAAAGTGAGCCTGAATAGATCCATGTTGCCACACCCTCTGGGTGTGCCAGGGCTAAGGAAGAGATTTCAAAGGGAAAACTGAGCTCAAATGGGAGTATGGTCTGTGAGGTTTATAGATCTCTAGGAGGGATCTTGATGAAGAATAGTGTCAGTCTTAGGCATCAAAATCCATAACAAGGATGTGAATTAGATTATCTGTTTAATCCTTAACTATTACCTAAGGAGCCTGCTGGTATTTGATCAGTGGGTACTGTGATAAACTTCAGACAGTTGAACCCTCCTGAAGGAAGGAAGGAAGGAGGTCTATAGATTCAGTTATAACTAGCTGTTTATTTTCCTCCTCCTCTCCGCCTTTTTCTTGTGTTTCTATAGAGAATTAAATTTAGGGAAAATACCAGGCATCATTCTTGCACTATGAAGAATGTAATATGGGAACTAATTTATGAAGAGGGGGAAGTCATAGTAAAAGGAATTAGGGTTTATTTCTTTTTTTTTTTTTTTTTTTTTTTTCTGTTAGCATCACTGGATGCCTATACAGATATAAAGAAGTTAAGAAAAGGTTAGTCAGAAAAGACTTAAGATTTCCCACAAGTAATTATAACAGGCAGTTGTCTAAAACATGCAGTCAACCAGTGACCATCTATATGTGAAATAAATGGCCTGGAGCACTTCTATGAGGCGATGATGACATTTCTGCAATGACCACAATTTGTGGAGAATCTCGCTTTACCCCTTTTGGTCCAATATAGCTCAGCAGTGTAGACCGAACAGAGACTTCAAGGTATATCTTGCTGCATTTGAAAGGGGGTTGTTGTGGAACACCAGCATGCTGGGCAGTGACCTCTTTCATTGTTTCTATTTCAGCTGCCACTGCTTTCACATAAAAAGGTATCTCAAAAGTACTTCCCTGTGGGTCACGGCCAGAGGCTGGAAGAATAGTGATTGCACTGGTAGCACTGGTGAAATCCAGGACCGAAGCTGCAGTGCTCTCAAGGTAAGAGTTCTCATACAAATTTGGGGGATAAAATAAAGCCTGGTTTGGAATTCAGGATGTGACTGGATACTGTGCAGAGAGGAGTTGATTGATACTGTGTCAGCAGGGAATTTCAGTTGTCATTGGGGCAGCCCATGGAAGTTGCCCTTGATGGATAAGTTCACTATCTTGCATACTTAATATCCTAGCCTGAGAATAACTCAGGGAAGTCTTGAGGCAGATGTGGAAGGGCAATCCCAGGTTCACAGGGCTCATGCCATAGCCAAGGCAGTTACTGTGGAGAAAAGAGAAAGAAGAGAAAGGAGACAATGAAGAAAAACGTTCTGGATAACAAGAGATAAGATCACTCAGTCTTCTAAAAAGAAGAGGATCCAAGACTTGGAAACACCCTACGAAGAAAAGCTAACATTTGAAACAAACATCACAATAGAGCTTTTCACTTAGATTTTTCTAATTTCAGCATTTTGCTTATGCTTTTAACAGTATTGAAACAAATATCTAATGAGATCATATTTAAAATCAGCATTTTAAAGAAATTTTCATTCAACGTTGGTAAGCATTCAAGGCCATTTTATAAAATAAAGCTTCAGAATTTTCTTGTGGAAAGAAATTTCGGTTTTAGCTAACTCTTTTAAGAATATGAGATAATTAGAAGGACAATATTAGCCATTTCTCCTTTAAAGCATTAAAATGAAATCAATTTGTAAATAATTTAGCCATACAGTAGAATATCTGTAAGAAGGTTACTCTAACCCTCCTCCTGAATGTGCACAAACAGGCAGAGAAGGGAAATTGTTACAGAAAATACTATTTCTAGTTGTGGTATAGAAATCACCAGATATGAATGAAAGAAGATCACCAGGCTCAGTCAACAGGCCAGATTCAGAAATCCAGATTCTTGACACCTTGTTTATCAATAGCTTTTGGGAGATTTTGTTTTGTTTTGTTTTGTTTTGTTTTGTTATTGTTTGGGGTTTTTTTAAGTGAAGTTCCACATTTATTATAATCCATACAGGTAAATATATAAATTTTATTCAATATCCATAATCCTAAAAGGAACAGCATATCTGGGCTGCTACAAAAGGTATTTAATTAAATCTTTGCATTGACATTACCATACATAGACTTCAGCGTAACGGAGAAAATAAACTTCCTGTAATGTCATTAATTGTTATGATTTATATTAACATTGTTTCTCTCAATGGAATATATTTTCTGCCACTGCATTTAACAGCTAATTAGTGTTTCAAGGGGCACAACAAAGCCTGAGTAATGTGAATAATAATTATTTAAAGAAGAAGAACGTTCATTTTTTTTACTAAAATATAACCTCCTATTTATAAACTCAGGAACAAATGTAGCTTGTCAGCTTCCCAATCGTAAAATCAAAAATACTAGAAGGTTTTAAAAGATCATAAGAGAATTAATCTGCAAAGACAATTGACTGCTTTTTATACCAGTACACAAATACTTCCTTAAGCAAGGAATAAGAATTATAAGAAAGCTCCCTTACTCTTACTGGGTCTCTTTCACATTGCACATATTACTGCTGCAATTTTCTGCTTTTTTATGCCTCCAAGATTACTGTTGCTTCTGTACATGACAGAAGTTGACAGTAATGGGAAATACATGTAAATTCTCTTGAGCTCTACCTGCAAGAATGCAGTGGCTGCCTTTTTACTGGCTTTTTCTGGAATTGGACAGATGAGCTGATGTTGGCAAAAGGTAGCAAGACAAAGATATTATTTTAATTTAAAATAAAATATATAGAAATATGTCACTTGATACTCAAAGACAAGACTAGCTCAACTGCTACCTAGCATGCAGAGTCCAGTGAGATGAACCAGAAGAAAGAAGAATTAACCCAACAATTACAGTTGTAAAATTCCTATAAAAAAGGCAGCTGAACTCGTTATTATGCACTTGATTGTATGTCCTGCTAATCTCCAGTCTTTTGGGCTGTCATGTTACTGAACCTCTCCCTGTGGTTTGACCTTTCTGTCAGGACTATGCAGACATTGCTGTCGATTTGGGCATGTGCACTAGATCTGGTGCTTCCCTGCAGTGCCAGCTTTGCTGTATGTCACCAGATCAGCTGTGCTGTGCCTACCTACAGCTAGTGGGCTGCTGGGCATCTGGCTGCGTTTGAGAAGAGCCAGGAGCAGGCCCACAGGTGAATGAATTGGCTTGGTGATGTGCAAATGGGCCATTGCTTTAGGGTAGGAAACACTAACACGAGTAAAAATTACAAATGAAAATAGGAAGTTGCTGTGCTTTCTTAGCCATTTAAACACTTCATATATGAACTATAATACATTATTCCCATTGTATTAATCTGAAAACAAATGTTACGATACCCTGGTTCATCTGGAAGAAACCTAAAATCTTCAGTGCATAAATATACCACACTTCACTAAAAAAGATGCTGAAAGTAGTTTTAAGTAACATGTCTTTAAACAAGTCCATTAGTTAATTTTGCAACTTCGGAGTAACAGTTTCAAATGTTTATAATTTTCTTCTTCCCTGATAAGTTATATAAAGGAAACGGTATTTTTTTCTTAAATACAGTGCTTCACATAAGCTGAAGCACCTATCTTCTGAAGAGTTCAACCTGATTATTCTCATTTGAAAGAAGACTAATAACTTTACCTTAATAACACTGGGGATACACACAGTAGTAGGAGATAAAAGTACTTCATCTGATTTTTTTAAAGAAATGATGACATCCTTCTGAATATTGTGTTTCATTCTCCTGTTTAAAAATGGAAAAATATATAACTTCATCACAAATGTGTTGTGAGATAAAGAGTTTGGTGAGCTACATACAAATACAGAACACTATAAATTGTAAGTATCATTGTTATTATGAACATATGCCTAGATTTCCTTCCAAAGCATTCACTTTATTACACAGAAAATGAGTTATATTTTATTACATATGGGATTTTAGCCGTAAGAACATACCTCATCTTCTCAAACTACACTTAGAAACCAGTATTCTCCATTTATTCATCTCCATGCTGATATACTTGGCTCACGTCTCTTCAGGCGGACGCAGATGAACATTTGGCCATGCTTTAGTTTAAGTCTGATGCTAAGTCTAAACATACCAAACCAAAATGCTGCATCACTGACAATTTCAGATCACATAAACAGTTACTGATCAGATAGGGAATGATCCTTTCTCCAGAAACAAAGCAGTCCATATATTAATTTATCCATAAACTTCAAAACAGACTTAACAGACCTCTGGGTAACAGATAAACTTTTATCTGTACCCATACTCACTCTCTTCTCTCAGCAAGTCTGGAAACAGACAGAGACTTGATCATTTGATTCCAACTCTTTGACTAGACCTGAGAGTAGTCCTTGTTATAAGATAACGTAAGAAGTAATATATGATAACCATTAGAGAAATGTGGGTGTGAGAAAAAGATAAGGTGGGGTTTTCTGCAGCTAAAAGTCAGAAGAAATAGCCTAGATCCAAAGCAGTGAATAGACAGCATTTTAACCTTACTTAGATCAAAATAAAATAAGATTATATGGAGTAACCTTTTACAAATTAAAGTAATTTTTATAATAGCAACTAACACAATGAAAAAAAGTTCTGGACCTGAAACCTCTTCCACTAATTCTGTTCATATAGGAGACTCATTTGGAGAGACTTCACGTTTCCGTTAAAACTTCATCTCTGAAATTATGAAAGAATTTCTGTTCTAATGGGTTAATTCCCATTTGGTTTTGAGTATCTACTCTTTCTTATTACGTTTACTTGTGATCTTACTTAGCATCCCCATCATACTCAGCAGCTGCATACATTTTCTATCATTGTATGATACTATTTTTCTTTTTCTTATCTGTATGGCATTGTTCTCTTTCTTATTTGTTGGACTACATTAGTGGCCCTAATGCTGTTTAGCTGCTGAGGCTGTATCGTCTGCCTCCCACCCCAGAGAGCTACTGCCTAGGTTGGGATGCTGCTCGCTGCAGTCCGTACCTCCCCTTCCAGTTTATACTTCCAGCCTTGGTGTCCCCAAGGACACCTCTTGGACTACATATTCAAAGTAATGTTGTTTTCCTCTGTTGAGGCCTCGTGTCCACAGGACAGGATTCTTCAGCTCTGGTGGTTTCAGTTAAGATTTGGGACTCGTAAATATTTGGGAATAAAAATTAGAGTTTGGGAAGAGTCACGTTTTCATAAACTCTTTACCCCCCATTCTGGACTGGCTTCTCTCTGCCTACCATTTATACCCCCCTCTTTGCCTGCTCCCTGGCTTGTTGCAGTAAGGTTTTATCTGAAAAAGCAGGTTGAAATGCTTGTGCATTCATAAGAAAGAGGAATATCACACTTTTAGTGAAACTCTGAAACAGGCTCTGTTCGGTTTTGATTGTGAGGGAAGGAAAATTATCCTCAGTGTATATACATAATGGAATCAATGAAGTGAAAACAGCGGTCACCATAAGATGTTTTGTATATTTCTTTGATATGAAATATTTAGGTTTGCCAATGCAGACAAGTTAGTGAAAATTAATGAATATAAATTAGAGCATAAATTTACAGTGCTCTCAATAGTGACTGCCTGCCTGTCTGAAAAATTCTGCTACCTATTACAAGTGTCTTTTCTGTGAGACCATTTACTCCGCTTGCAAAGTATGGCATAATACCCCATGAGTACAGAGCGCTGAGTGTTTGCAGGTGAAGTTAGTAAGTGATGACTGTGCTATAAATTTACACCCTAGATTGCTGCAAATGATCTTCTCTATGTACGAAAATCCTTAGAGAGGCAGTATGATTGTCCATTATCATCCATGGTTTCAAAACATGTTAAGGGCTGTCATTCAAAAATTATATATGCCAAGTTTAAATTAATTAGATACAAGGCAAAGAAAATGACTGCTTTGACAAAGAGAGCATGATGAGTGACCTTTCTAAGTGGAAACAAAATTGTTTAATTGAATGTTTCAGTAAAGGGTGGTGATTTTTTTTGTGTGTGTGTATCAAATCACTGGAGTTACAGAGCGATTTCAGAAGGCTACATGATATGTGGATGAAATGTCATTTCCTGGTATTTTAAAAGTCTATCTTTGTTCCTGTATTTCTGAAAACACCAAGATAGGTGAGGTGTGTGTGGCTTATGTATTTATTCATCTATCAGTTTTTCTTTTTCTGTAGGTAATTTGGTTACATAATTTGACATTTGGTTCAGAAGGATAAGTATTTAAAAGTGAAAGAGTATCTGATTTTAAATATAGGTAGAGAAATGGTTTAAGGTAAAAATAATTTGCTTGGTGAATCTGAGGTTTTCTTTTCCTGGATTTTTCTTTTGCTAATGCTTTACTCTGTGTCAGACATACAGATGTTTATCCTTTGCCAGCTGACAAAAGGGACAGAGACAAAACTGTTCCAGTTGTTCTGTCCTGACTTCAATATTTTAGTAGTAGTCACAACTATTATTTTTATCCTCTTTCCCAGTGCAATTTGAGTCACAAAGTTGTGGTACACCTGCATCATACTGCTGTCCATTGCATTCTCCCTTCGTTACACAACAGGCTTTTGAATATATCCTGAAAATGTCTCCAGGCAGACAGATGAACCTAACTAAATCTTCACTGGCTTCCTTGAATACTCTGTGCAGTGTCCGTAGGAGGCTGGAGCCTGAGGCAGAGTCATAGGCACATGTAGTTGGGAAACTTTCCTGTAACATTGAATTTGATTCACCACCAGCTCTGTTGGAGAGTGTGGTGAGGGGAAAATGGAAAGAAAAGGCAAAATAACAATCTTTTGTTCTCCATATTGTTCTGAGTTTTTAATGTGATTCAGTATTAACAATTATTATAAACTGCAGGTTTTTAATTTTAGAAAAAGTTTTCATTCAAAAGACTCTTTTCATTTCAGATGCTGAAAATCTTTATCAGTGTCCTCTGAATGCGAGCTTACGTTACATCAATACTTCAGTGTTTCATAATGAAGTTACAGAGCAGAATGGTCATGAATAGCACATAGTGCTTCTGCTTTAACCTTTTCCCAATTATTTTCCCTTTTTAAAGCAATCAATGATTTTCTTTTTCCTTCTGTAGATGTCTCAGTACTATTTTAATATGACATTAGTCAGCTGGTGCACATAATAATCCAATTTTTTCTCCTTCTATATTGGGAACTGCTTACTTAACTCCTGGTTCTACTTTTTTCACTATTAGCGGTTTTGTTTTGTCAGCAAGTTTAAGCTTTTCAAAGTTGAATTGTCTGCTCAGGTGATTTATGAAGATTATAAATAAAGGCCTAAATACTCAAAGAAATTCCATCTATGATATAACTCCTCCTAACAAGATTATAGTTCTTTTATCCACCTGCATAAACTGCTATATCTGCTCTGGTGCTAAAGTATGTGTTTTTGAAGCTTATCTGGAACATATTTCTCTGCACAAGGGAGAAACCGATCACTGAAATAACATTTTATATTATAATGTGTTCCATCTGTGCAAAATATGCTTCTGTAGATCAGCTGCTCTTCGCTAGGTGCGGGTGAATCTCCATTGAAGTGCAGTAGTCTTCTGAGGCTCCCAGAAATGAAATCTAACTTTTTTTTGCCCACTCTGTGCTGCAAAGGCTGAATGGCAGACAGCATATAAATGGGACTTGAAGAAATAACTTAAAGCTACTGATCATTACCTGACTATTGCTGAGTGAATAAACTGTGTGGTCAGATACTCATCTGGTATTGACAGGTAGAATTACAATGAGAGCTCTTTATGGAAATCAAGTATTTCTTGATGGTAATTTGCTCACAAGTAAACTCTTCTCTGCATGCAAGTGATGCTTTGCAACTCTCTGCTCTGGGAGACTTTTTTGCTGCCAAAATTATCATATTGTTGCTATTTCCAAAAACTCCCTCTCCTTAAAAAAAGGGGTGGGCAGCGAACAGGATGCAAACTGTGCTGTTATGTCTGCAGCAACACACTTCTGACTAGACCTTTTCCTTCTGCTCGTCTTCTGTCACATGATGCAATGGATGGGGAAACCCAAGTGCCAGGAAAAAAGTCTTTGGAGGTTCAAAGGCAAGGACTTTCTGTAAGTCATCAGTACAATTACTGTGATTTGCAACCTGCTTGTTGTTGGGTCTGCTGTCAAAAACAGGGATCTTGGGAGCAGGTCATGGGCTCAATGGGCCGTGTTGATTGGTGCGAGTGTAGTTGCCATTTGGTTACACTTCTAGAGGGAGGAGGAAGGGGAAGGATAAGTATGATTCAAGTATCTTTCAGGTATGTAAATAAAATATAGTAGTATAGAGATACCTCCGTTAGATTAAAATTAACTTGTTTCAGTGATGAAAACAACATCCTTTATGGAGCCCTGGATCTAGTTTATAGTACTGCTTGCTTAAAATTAGCTCAGTTATCTCTGAGCTATGCTGCAGGGTCAAAATGTTTTCTGGAGTAACTTTTCAGCAGCACAACAGCTCAGTGTTGTACCAATGATTAAAATCTAGCCTGCAGAAATCACAGACAAAATACATGAAATTATACATAATTATATCCCTGCCATTTACTTCCCCTAACTACACTATTTGATCTTCATTCAGACCATCAGCAAGCTGAAAATTTTGGAATTTCTAAGCTGAACTGAAAAGGAAAATAAGTTGTGATATTTTACCTTAGCAAGAAGATAAAAGATTCTGAGGTAATGCTAGGTATTAGGCTAGGAGATGATCATGCTCCTACATATCCTACTTCAGATATGAAGCCAAAGACTTTTGATCCACTCAAGGAGTTTCAATTTAATTAAAAAAAAAAAAGAAAAAAAAAAGAAGCAGGGAAAATTATTAATTTGAGTAGATTGTGTAAAGGGTAGTACCACTGTATAGCTGTCACACTGAGAAAAATATTATTATAAATCTTGATTATTGGTTAGGAAATAAAAGACCTGTATATTTTTGTTAAATTAGTTTGCCTCTGTTTCTTGCTAGACCTGTAGCTCGGTAGCAAAGAAATACAACTGTATTGGCCCTGGTACTATGACAATAACTGTTAATGCAATTTTGACTGAATTAATTTGTACCATCAAGAAGAATAATTTCCTAAAATCTTAATTAAGGTAATTAGAGCTTCTAAGTATGAATTAAAGTAAATAAAAAAATTAGAAATTATTAAGTGTTAATTGGGCCCTGTATCATCTTAACCTAATAAATAGCAGTCTTTAAAAATAAACTCAATGCAAATTTATCTCTGTAATTCTTTAAAAAAAAATATGATAACCTTCATAAAGTAGTTGTAACTTCATGTGATGGATTTCTGCACTTCCTTATTCAAGCACACAAGAACAAGATTTCTAGCCTAATCTTTCTGAGTTAAGAGTTGAGATGTTTATCTGAACTGCACATACCTTGTGATCTCCTGCTCTTCCAATATCCTTTGCAACAGAAGTTTTCTAAACTTTTTGCAGCTCATAGTGATAAAACTCTCAATACTCCTCTGAGATAACAAAACTTCATGTATTACTTTTGTTGCAGACTTCAGCTGTTCCCTGTTTTTTTTGTGGGTTTATTTTAAGGAAAAAAAGTTTGGTAAATTTGAAATATGTGGGTTGGGTGTACAAATTACTTGTGATATTGTTAAACCTTACCAGGAAATAGCCTTGGTAAAAGCATCATTTGCATGGACAGATCTGTGCGTATACCTGAAGTATTATATGAGAAACAGTATCTTGCAGAATTGTTCCTGAGATTTTTTACATTAAAAGTCCTATTTTCTTCAGGTTGGAAAGCCTATTCATTTGAAAGTAAAGAAGTGTTTTGTTAGGAAAGAATTAAAAGTTAGGAACAATCAATATTTTCTTTTCCACCTAATGGGAATTTCTACAATTCAGCTATGAGATCTTCTGTATGAACTATTGTTCCTGAGAGTACATTCTGGGACTGGATTATCAGAGCACAGGGTAGATCACTGAATTCGGAATATGAATAAGGAAGAGACACTTCTGTTTCTTCACTCAGCACTTCCAAAATTCATGAACCTCCTTCTTCTGTTTTGAATTTTATTAAGAAGTTCGTGAATCAGCTGGGAGTCAGCAAAACATTAGCATTAATGAGTTCATTTCCACACAAATTGGCTCATTATCATGCTGACTTCCAGTGTTTTGTGACAGTCATGAACTCAGTCCTTCTGCAAGGAGTGTTCATTTGCTTTCCTCACTCAAAATGGGGGGGGGGAGGTAAATAGAAAAAAAAAATAAAATGGCATACAAATGTACCAGTTCATTGATGCATCAATCCCTGTGGTTTCTCCGTAGTTAGTTTTAGAGAACTCTTAAGTACACTGTTTGTTTGTTTCATTTGTCAGAAAGCACTAATTCTGCCTGACAGTTGGTGAAAACTAATACCCAGAACCTGACTTTGAAAATTACATAAAGGAAATCTAATTTCAATTTTGCAGCAAAATATCTGACCCTAATTATTATAATTTCATAGAATTACATTCAAATGGAAATATATTGTGGGAAAAATATTTTCGTAGTACCCAAAAAAACTTCCAACATTATCTGATGCAGATCTGTTGTTTTACACAAATATATTTGTGCCACAGCTATCAGATTAGTGATACCACTGATCATTCGGGCTTTCTCAGAACAAATACTGAATGTCAAGCTGTTGGTAATCTTTTTCAAGTGAGACATTATGTTCATTTCCCTTCAGACCACTGATTTGGTCCTTAATCCATTTGTAACTCCCCGTGATTATGCCCAGCAGGTTTATGAACTATGTTACAGTTCTACTCCTGCAGGCTTCTTTTGTCTCAGAGAGCTTGATAGGATAAAGTAGGTATGGTTTATTCCATCATCCCAGTCAGACCCTTAATGCAGATGCAGGTTAGTCAGCCTGTTTCATTATGTCCTTTCTCCATGTCAGTTCTGGAATGGTGTGAATTCATCCCGTGACCTGAGATTACAATTGTCTCGTTATATCCTTTACCTTCACTGTAGGTCAGGCCTGTGGGTATAAGTAGTTCTATTTTCCCAGGGACAAAACTATCACACGACTTCTTCTGGCTAATAAGATTTGCATTAATTACCACCAGCTATTACCATGGCAGTGCAACTATGCATTAATAACTTCGAAAAATCTGTGTGTCCATAATATACATCACATGCTAATATAATATTCTTTGACATTTCTGTCCTTCCAAAGTCTTCTGTCACAATGTAATAAATCCATATTCTCTAGTACTCATATCTCCAATATGTATTTTTCCCAGAGTGAAGATCTGTGACCTCTGCTACACAGGATGTCAAACTGAATAGAACGCAATGGTCTTTTCTGTTCCTTAAATCACTGATAAATATTTATCTGTCAGTTTTAGGCTCCAAATACTTATCAAGTACATATGAAAATACAAGAAGCGATGCTGTACTCATCATTTATTGCCATATTTATTGTTGGTGAGCTGTAACACTCCTATTCCTACAATGTTACAGGAGCCCCCAAACTGTGTATTTTGAGTTTGCTGTCAATTACCCCAATAAATGATGTATGTACACACATAACATGTGAGAAAACCTAAATGTCTTTCAAACTCCATCCTGTCAATTAAAAGTAGTGGACTCAAAATTTCCAATAAAAGACGATCCAATGTTAAATTTTTAAGTAATGATACAAGCATAAGAATGGATATTTGGGTCAGGTGTTACTGAAAAGATTTTGGAGTATCTGTTTTAAAAACATTGTTGGACACTCTGATATAACCCAGTTCAAATTTTAAATACCTGTATAACTGTAATGTGTGCTACGAAAGGTTGTGCCATCTAACAATTAACATTTCAGGTTTCCACATTTTATTGCTTCAGAAATCCATCAATTTTTCTACTTTATTGAGTTGTTGAGGATTTCTTTTCAGTAATAGACCCTGTCTGAAATCTTGGCTCTGGTTTGTAATAACCCCTCTTATGCTTATACAAACTGCTAAGGCATTTTGTCCAAGGACATGCTTTTGTTTTTCTTGTGGATTAACCTGAACAATTCTTTTTTTTTTTTTTTTTTGGTCCTTTCAGTTCTTTCCTATTACAGGCTGTCGTTCTCTGATACCTTTAAAATTTTCCACTAATTCTGTGAGTTGGGGTAGCATCCTTGAAGACAGAATCATTGTCTCCCAATATTATGGAACTAGAGCTCTCTACTGCATGAGCGTGGGTGGTTTGGGTGTGTTGACCTTTTTGTCAGCAAGTGATTTTTCCATTTCATTGAGTTGCACTGCAGGCTAAAATTTATTTCTGATTAAAAGTAGAACCCACCATGTCCCTGTAATTGTTCTATGATGAATCCTTATGGTCTTTAGCAGGCATGGACTCTTGCATGTTCACCTATAATTTGGGACTTCCATAGCTCAGCTAGAATCATAAAGCACATCTGTTAAAAAATGTTGGATCATGAAGAGAGATTTTCTACAATCTCACTGATAAACAATCCCACAAAATTTGCATTCTTATCTCAGCATCTAACGCAGCTAACTTACAAGGACATCCAGTTGTTGACTTAACTGATAGAGAACCTTATAGCTTCCAGTAATTCTGGGGTTTGATTCTGTATCTAAATATATATTTAATTTAAATTCCCAATTTGAGATCCATGATCTTAGCTTTTTAAGTTGAATATCATGTTTTCTTTGACAGTTGGTTTCAAACAGTCTTATAGGTTAAGAAACTCCATTTTTCTGTTCCAAGGATACCTACTCTTTGCTGGACTCTGAGCTCCCATCCTTATTAAGAGTAAATCTCATTAGCATTTTATAATAACATCAGCCCAGGAGGCATCCTTGTTTCTCTGGAGAAATAATTAATTCAGAAGAATATTTTGTAAAATATAATTGTTAAATATGTTTTCTATATACAAAATGCATTATATGCTGGATAGACTGTAACAAGATAGATCAGGTAAGCGTGTATATCTGCGCATACATAAATTGTTCCGCTCTGTATATAACTGATAGAGCATTATTGTAGTTCTCCATTTATTAGTTCATTAGTGAAGAAAGAAAAGGAAATGTTATTATTAATAATTGATTTAACATGTTCAAGGCACAAAATTATCAATTCTTCCTCTAAATGTGATTCTGTGGTTTTAAGCAGGTGAAGTTTTATGCTTGCAAAGATTTGCAATTTGGAGGCTAAGAGCATTGTATTGATTAATAAAGAGATAGAGATCTCTGAAGGAGATTCCTCCAAAAATGTGACCTCAGATGATCAAGTATCAAGCCATTCAGGGAAGACAATAGAAGTAACACACAAATCCATCTTTGGGCAGAATAATCAATAATTCTAAATGAGACTCTTATTGCAAAAGGATGTTGAAAAATGTGAAAGATGTTACTGAAAATAAAATGGCTTTTATCTGGTAACAAACTGTTATAAGTTACCTTTCTGACATCATTGTAAGAAACTCTTGTAAAAGTATATAACGGATGTCAGTATATAAATTTACCAAATAATTAATATGACTCTGCCTTGCAAATGAAAAAAAAATATGTTGTGCAGTAGCTTAATTCAAGCATAAAATTAGATTTTGCAATCAGTAATTATGGCTATATTTAACATTCTAAAAAATATCAGGAAACAATGCTTAGTAAGTGCACTTCATGTAACAGTAACAGGGTCAGTCCAGTTCTTGTAGAAAGCTGATGTTCTGTTTATATGCAAATTACAAAGCAGCATATATCCATTTACAGCAGACCAAACATTACAGGGAAATCTATTTGGAATCGTCTGTAGATGTGCCAAGCCAGGAAGTGTTGACCCACGCACACTGCACCGTGAGACGCTGCAGTCCTAGGGCGTTCCATACCAGACCTCAGTTGTACGAAGACTCTTAAATATGCTCAGGCATATGATACACAGACAGATAAACTCCACTGAAATGGAAGATTAGATTCTGTGTGTTTTGTAGCATTTTTAGACTTCTCAGCTACACCTGGAAACATCTATACAACAGTTTCAGTCTATAGCATCCATACAAAAATAAGTACCCCAAATATGGATATGGTGGTGAACTAAACTTGAAAAATAAACATCTATGTAAAAAGAATAATAAAACAGTTTTAAGGAAAAAAAAAAAAACCACTGGTGATGCATTTTACAGTGCTACTGTTCAATCATCACCTTTCCATCTCACCTATATTACACCTCTAAAGACACTGTGCCCTGATTACTGTTTCACCATTTTTTGTGGATTGTGTAATGTGTGGTTTGCTTTTACAATTAGACTGTTTCAGTGCAAATACGCCACTTCCTGAAGACTTGCAGGTGTATGGACTTACAGAGAAGTGTAGTGGAAAGAATAAAGCTTCATTTGTGGTGTTAATGGATGGAGTTTTCTGAAGAATTAATCCCCTGTATATTCAGAAAAATAAGTTACCAAATTTTAAGGAGTCTTCAGAAAAAAGCATGTACATTTAAATTAAAATAAACCTATACAGATTCTGAACTTTTCACAAAAAAGTCTGACTCCTGATCTCTGTCAAACAGGAGTTCTCTGGTCTTGCAAAGTCCAGGCTCCTGGCACTTTTGTTATGCTTTGTAAACAGCAACAGGAGGCACATTCAGCATGCACCGCTCTTTAGAAAGTCATAATACACATTGAGCCAATTGAGCTCTGCAGTGTCATAACACGAATTGAGCCAAAGAGCCCCAAGCCTTGAAGAAAAAGTGCCATAACAAATAAGCTGTTTGTCCCACAGGACAAAGCAACAGTGAGAAAGTGGAAATAAGGACCTTGTAAATGTAGAACAGGAAAGCGTTGAAACAGTGGGAGGCCAATTAATTTTAGAAGGCAACCGGTGACATTTTAGAAATAATTAGAAAGAAAATTAGGAGAAGGGCAGAAGAAAATTGAAAAAGAGGAAACAAAAAGGGCAAATATATTAAATTAAAGGAGAATTCAAGAAGGAAAAAAAAAAGAGTGAAAAAAATGCTTTGAAAACTTGCTAAGGCCTTTTTCCTCCTAAATTGTGTAGGATAGGGAGATAAAACACATTCACTCCAGTATCAGCTTATATAGACTTAAAAGTGGAAAAAAGAAAAAAACAAAAAAAGCCCACAGATAATGGCATATATAACTCTTTCCAAGAAAAGCAAGTCCCGACAAGAAACAAAAAATGCTGAAGGAACGTTTACTAACTTTATAGCTACATAGCTGCATGAAGCGAGCCTAAGCTAAGGCTAAGTGTGAAAACACTCAGTATAAGCATTTGGAGTGGCCAGGAGCAGTGCACGGGGAGTGTGTGTGTGTGTGTGCGCACGCACATGCATGGGGGTTAGAGGGGCAAATCAGAAAGTGTCAGAGGGCTTACACCTTATCACAAAACTTTTTTTCATGCAGAAGTCATCCTTTCCCCCAGCACACAGAAAGAGGCATCAACCAAGGATTTTGGATGTCAGTGGACTCCTTTTCTCAAAGCTATTTTCTCCATAGATCTGAAGTGCTGGTCTGTAGCCCGTTTTAATAGCTATGATAACATGGCAATACATGAGTCCTTCAATAAATGCACAAGCCCTACCCCCTTCTACTGAGGTAAGTTGAAGGATGTTGATGGCAGTGCTCTGAGAGTGGGAGATACTGTGGATGAGAATCCACACTCGGACTTACTACAGCTCTGCCCTTCTTTTTTTTTCAGATCCTGAACTTTCAAGTGCTCTGTAGTGTATCGAAGGCTTCACATTTTGTAGGAAAATTGAAAGTGCTCTGCCATCCAGCACCTTCCAACTCATACTCATGAGTCCAGAAATAAAAGCACTGAATTCCAAGCCACTCAGTGCAAACATTGAAATCCATTTTGTCATTCAGTTACCTGTTAAATATGTCTGCAAATGACATTAATCTACAGCTAAAAATATCATTTAATAAAGTGAAACAAGTTGGCTCAAAATTAAAAGGACATTAAAAGAAAGGCATTCATTTTTCCTATTTCTTTTACTAAAGCATTCTCCAAGCCTTTATGCTTCTACTGCACTATTGTCAGACAATACTATGTTTTCTCAAACTCGACTGGAATTTGGACCTTCATATAAATAGAAAGTTTCTCTCTATCTTAATGGAGAGAAAAAATTGAAGATTTACCAGAAAGTCAGAGACAACAGCTCACATGGCTATTAGAAGGATGTAATTTTGATTTGCTTTTGCAGCAGCAGCTTCCAAGACTGTCAGTGACCCTATCAGTTGGCAGCTAATGATGTAGAATGTGTTCACTTCTGTAAGCATTTGTTTGATGGCTATTTCAAGACTTTTTTCATCCCCTTTCTCTGGACCCTCATGCTATATTGCCTGGATTTTGTTCTTATGAGCTACCTTTTGTCTGTAGTTTTGCCTGCTCTCAGGAGCACCACCTCTCTTGGCCATGGTTCGCCTCCAGATCTTGGTTTGCCTCTGGGCACAACTGGCTTCTCTGAGTTGCCAGTTTATAAACCTCAACCTTAAATCTTTTCTAGAAGTTCCTTCTCAATAGTTGAAGTGTTTTTCTATAATGATATCAATAACTTCACTAACATATTGACTGTTTCTTTTATATGCTAAGCAGCAGGTGCTCAGACACTTTAAGAACCCCACTGTAGTGGGGTTTGATTGTTGAAGGTACCTTGAAGGGTCCTGACTTTTAAAAATTTCTTGAGCACTAAACCTGTGAAATAAAGTATATTCTTCTCTTCTCTTCTCTTCTCTTCTCTTCTCTTCTCTTCTCTTCTCTCTCCTCTCCTCTCCTCTCCTCTCCTCTCCTCAGGACTGCAAGAAACTGAGTTTCTAGATCTTCTATGCTAGATTTTTTGTCCCTAAACTACATGGTAAGAACTAAAATATTAATACTTATGTCTAAATCATTGCAAACCTGAAAAAAATTATAAAAGAAATTGTGGATGAATAAAGAGGTTGAGTGCTTTTGATTCACATTTCACAAGCTCATTTTAGATATAGCTGAAATTGAATCATCTTTTTGTTATTTTTTTCTCATTAAAATTTTAGGGAGAAAATAATTGTTTTGTTTTTCACACAGGGTAAATTCTTCTTTTACATGTGCTTCTGAAATTCTCCTGACCCACTGTACTATTTTAACAGGTATTCTACATTGTATGCCACACATAGAAAGAACATGAACTGATTTGGGGTGTGATAAGATGCAAACTTCTCTGTGTAAGATGGCCCTGCACTGGCCAGAGCTTTGAAGCAGGTCTTCTTGTGTCTCTTCCCTGAAATGAGCACCTCAGTACACCAGAAGTACTTTTTTAACTCCAGAGCTGGATTTTATGAAATCTCAAGCTGCAGGAAAACCCACATGACTAGATAAGAAGGCATGTGACACTTTTCTCCTTTATTGTTCCCATCAACAGCCTTTTTAAAGAACTGTATAAAAGTGTTAAGGACAAAGATGAACAACTGCATACCCTTTACAGCATGCCCTATTTTCTCTTTTCTTGTATGGAAAGTTTTGCCCTTACTTCTTAAATGTGATTTGCTTCTCTGCTTAATTCTACAGAGTATTTCCAAAACAAATTTCTTTATTACTTCTTCTGATGTAGACAAGAGAGCAGTTGACATTGCATCTGGCAATTGTATATACAGTAGCAGGAACACATCTGAATTCACCCGAATGTGCAGACTTGTACTGATGATATATGTCTGTGTTATAGCATGAACACCAAATATACCATAACTGAATTATGGATGATGGGCAAGCCTCTACACTGTTTGATTCCTGATATAATTCAGTTCCAAAGAGAATGCATGCAGAGAATGATGCAAAAAAGTAGTATCAATTTACCGCAAAGAGTTTGTCTGCTAAAGACAACTATTTCCATTAATGACTAGATCTTTATTCAGAAAGACAGCTTGCTTTCTGGAGTCCCCAGTGTTTTTCAGACAATCTAGACAAACAGTTTCTCAATTTCTCACTGTTCATATGCGGCAGTGTTTCCTGAAAAAGCTCAAGCCTTATTGCTTTGTATTTGTGTTTGATAATTCATCCTCCTCAAGCTTTGTATAAAGCTCCAGTTACTCCTGCTGAGGTTTTCCTGGATTACTGTGCTTCAGACTGGTGCTAGGAAATAGTTTGCAATCACAGCTTTCAAACAGAGATGTGAAAATGGCATGAAAGAAAACCCTGGGGAGCGGTGACCCTCAGAAAGGGTTTGCTTCTTCTGTTACCCAGAGTCTGTGCAGATTCTCTGGCCCCTTTTTCAGTTGCTGATTTCATAGTGACAGCTATGAATGCAAAGTCAGGCAGGCTATTCACAGCTGTGACATGCTTTGACTATCTTGACTGTACACCAGTTGAGAAAATACACACTATAAAAGCAAATATTTCTCTGTTGGATAGATATCTGTATCCAAAAAAAGGTTGTTATGAAGCTGATCTTTGTCAAAAGATTCTTCCAGCGAGAGATTGAAAGGCAACTGCAATATGGCACCCCTCTGGCCAACAGTGAGCATCCCAGGGAAATTCTGATTTCCTGCAGATCTTCCAAATTCCCAGTTTTCTTCTCTGCTTCATAACAGCAAAAGGTTTAGGTAAGTGCTTGCAGCAGGATCACATCCTACTTGATATCCTTGAAGGAAGGGCATTATAGAAATTCTTAACTTTTTCTAGAGAGGTGAAGCTGCAGGATTCAAATTCACACATATTTCAGACATCAGGCTCTGCACCTAATATTTTGTTCATGTTCAAACTGCACTTGTCTAACACAGTGTTATAACCAAGTATGTTAAACTATAGTATTGTTATTGTAAAATCATAGCAGGGGAAGCCAGAGTGGGAGGGAGCGGGCAGAAATCTGTTTAAGAATAGCTCATCCTTGTGGCAAACAATGATTTGGGACACTTCTTAATATATTGGAGATTTTCAGTTTTCTTTTAAGAGTATGTACTTATTTTAACCCACTTCTATGTAACTAATAGTAGCTTTGAAACTGTGTCGAAAGGAAGTCCTTTCACTGTAGGCATTTGGGACAGAAAATCAGAGACAACATTTCTTGGCGGGGAGGGGGAGTCTGTCTTGGTAGAAAAGCAATCTTTGAGTTGTAGTGCTAACAAAAAAGAGAAATATTTTTAAAAATACGCTGTTTTGAAATGTAAGCAGGGAAGAATCAGTCTTTTGTTAGGAATAACAAAATATTACTAAAATTATTAATCACTCCACCACTATAAATTGAAAATTTCACATTTACAATGAGAAGAGAATATTGCATTGCCCATTCTCCCTTAACCTAGTCCAAAACTTTAAGTAGGCATGATATTAAGGCAATACTTCTCATCAGTGATTTTCATTTTGCTGAAAAAAAAAAAAAAAAATGACAATTTTTCTTAAATTTTTTCATCCAGTTCAGATTTTCTTGGGTTGGCTCATTGCTGTGTCTTCTGAAGATAAGATTTATTTTATCTGCTTGAGCTCTCCAGTGATCCAACAAAAACTGCAGAGATTTGTGCTGTTATTGTAAGTGTATGAACTACCAAAAAGCTTTCAGTCATGAAGTCAGACGTAAGACTCTGTGTAGAAAAGTTGCAAAGAATAATCTTCAAATTTGAGCTACTTCACTGCAAGCTTTGGAAAACTTAGTCTTTCTTTATTGAATATTGTTCACTTGTTTTGAAGCAGTTGTTGATTTCTAGACCTTTACGATCTGGGTTTGTATTGGAAAACTTACCAAAACTGCAGAAATGCCTTCAGATATAAAGCAAATACAGGATATGGAATTCAGCTCACTTGAATTCATCAGTTTGTGCTAGATGTCTAAATTTAAGCTGGTTGTTTAGAATCTTAGAAACAGAGATGGGTACCTCCAGAGAAGTTATAACACCTAACAGAGAATAGAAAGAATGACTCTTTGGCTGTATCAGTTTTTCCTTCATTGACTACATAGGAAGACTAAATGGCCATCTTAGACAATATCAACTTTTAAATGATAAAGCTGGATGAACTTAATCCTACCCTGGCAGACAGTATCGAAATCAATAGGTTGGTGGTTTTTTGGTTGTTTTATTTGTTTCCCCATATTTCATAAATAGAAATGAATATTGACTTTTTTTTTTTTTTTTTTTTTAACTTGAGAAATGTGATATTTTCTGGACACCAGTTACTTTTTAACCAGTATTTTAAGAAGGGACACACAGAACAGAAAACAAGAGCATGGTTAGTATACAACAATGATTTACATTGGTATAAAGGCAAATGGCTATAGAATTCTCACTACCATCTCTGTCATACAAAATTTTGCATTCTCAGCTAAACTAAGTGAATACTAATAATGAAAATGCTAGGTGGAAATGCATCTGGTAAAGATGTATCAAATACGTAGTTAGGAAGAGGATGTATAATTTATTTAATAATATTTTCTAACCCAAGTGCAACCTTTGAAGAAGTGATGAATATTTCATAACCCACAATAACATCTAACTAAAATCTGTAGCTTGGTTACCCAGCTATTATTTTGACTGAAATAAATAAATTCTTTGTTTTAGATTTAATTCTACTTCAGGTTTCTCTGAAAGCAGCACAGAGCTACATCAATAACAAATCAAGTTATGGTTAAAAATATATGTACTTTCTCCACACCAACAAACTGAATGCATCAGTAATTTTAAAGGTGCCCCGCTGCAATGTTTTTATCATCCCCAACTGTGAAGAAATTTTGCAGTAAATCTACATATGGAAAGCTATTTACATATTGCTAGTCTCAGCCACATCTACGAGGGTGAGGAAACTGTAGTGCTGGATTTCCAGCTCTGTCTTTAATAATGCTCCAGTACTCAGTTCTGTTACGGAGAGCTGTGAGCTTGGCACAAGTAGTGAGGGTGAAAACTTCATTTCACAAAAAGCTGTGGTAAATAATCTGTAAATTTCACCAGTGAGAGACTTCAGCTATGGTTTTCAATACACTGTGACTCATATTTTCAGTGGAAAGAAATATCTATACCTTAGTGAAATTTTGTCCCAGCTGGGAAACTACCCTCATTGGACCATATTATGCCTAGATTTTCTAAAGGACAGTGCTTGCAAACTCTGACATCACTTCATTGATTTTAATGACTTGTAAATTATATTGGCTTATATCCAGGTAGAGTTCCTGGAAGAGTTCTCTGAAATGCTGATGAGCACTACTCGTTTGAGTAAGAAAACTTGAAGTGTTCTGCTCTGCTCTCCCATGCACATGATCAATAACTGAAGACACTAGTTTGAGATTTTAGCTCACTGGGAACACAGAAATTAATTCTAAGGCAGTCACCTGCTAGAAACTTTTGTGAGTAGATTCCAGTTCTGAGTTCAAGACTACTTAATGCAGTACATTAAATACATATTCAATGCTTAGTGATACGAGAAAGCCAAATTCACAAAACAGAATTTACAGTGTTGAGCTTCAATTTTTTCTTATTTCCAGTGGCAATGGTGGTGAAAAACTGACATAATATGCAAAAGTTGAGTGGAATAAAAAAGAAAGTTTGTTTCAGTGAAGAAGACAAAAAAATGGATCAAAAATACATGCTTCAAAACAACTTATATAAAGCAAGTGGGAATAAGAAATTTTTGTAAAAAGATCTGAAAAATAATCATGTTCTTATTTGGCTTGAAATCAGAATTAAACCACCATATTAAAATATGGAATAATTTTCATTGAGTAAACATGTCATTTCATAACAGAGGAAACTGTGCAGGCAAGATTGACTGACTGCACATGGATGCTGACAAATGCACAGGTTAAATTGTACAGAAAATAATGAAAATAATAGAGTAAACTTTCAGTCACTTTTAATAGTGATACATAGGGACAAAAAAAAATCAGAGATAAACTGATTTTCATTGTTGATGTTTTCCTTTCCACTTCAATAGGAACTGCAGAATAATTTTCTCACTGAATTTCTCACCTGTGTCAAATTTAAGCAAATTCAGATTATCTTCCACATTTTCCGATCCAGTTAATGTGACACAGTTTGCAAGTAATAACCAAAATGCCTGACCTCAAGTGATGTTGTTACTGCTTCTTATTCCATGAGCTACAGTAAGCTTAATTAAACAGAAGTGTGAAATAACAGTAAGTTGCACTTACTGAGGTGAAGGGCTAGATAATAAGGAAAAACTGGGAGGTTTCTTCACTTCCAACACTCTGCTATACATTCCTTACTCTGTGTGGGACAATTGTTGTTTCTCTTACTGGAGAATACCATGGAACCATCTAAACCAGGAAACTGGATTCTCCCACAAATCAGGAAAGATACAAGTTGGAACACTGAAGTCATAGACATCCTATGTATTTATTTAGTTTATGGATAGAACTGGCTATCAGAAAATCAGTTTTTTATCTAGTTGATTAGATGTGTAAATACAGCAGGAAAGGTAGATACTGTTCACAAACTGCTCCTTTATTACTCTTTCTGTAACAGAAAAAGGATTTTATACTTTTCACACATATGACTTCTTTAATATATGTTTCTCATGTGAATTTTAAGCTCGGAAAGAACTTAACAAATGTTACAAAATTCTGAAGTTTTCCATTTCAAGACAGAGAAATGCTTCTTTGGTAATGTTTCTTCACAAAGCACAGCTTTTGAAACTAGTTTTACATTGCCCCTAGTTCCAAATCAGTAGACTTTGGACTTTGGTGTTTGTTCTGTGGTAGATACTCTGACATAGGAATTGACTCGTGTCTCATTTGAAGTGGTTCACAGCCATGCAACTACCGTTACGACATAAGATGAGGGACAGAACATGCTATGTTTGGCAGTGTTAACTGGGAAGCTGCAATGTAATCAATCAGCCTGCTGCACACACTCCGTTGTAGTATCTTTGCTACTTAGGGGTACTACTCTTTACATGGTAAGAAAATTAAAAACAGTCCGTTGTGTAATATCTACTTGTCTAATGAACAAAATGGAAATTGCATTAATAAGCTATCTGTCTGAAGTTTGTGCTTCTTTATTGACAACGTACAGCAGATACTTCAAAGGGCAACAGGGAACCTGTGCACACATTTTGTGTTGCCTAAGCTTTGCTTTGAGGTTTAACTGGATTCTTTTATGGGCTAAAATATGCTAATCAAAGGGATGGACTGAGGAAAGAAAAAAAATAGGAGGGCACTGAGTGGAAAGATCTGATGAATGACATGTTATGCCAGCAAGAATCGGTAATAGAGCACAGTATCTAAAAAAGGGGAAATGGGTAAAATGAAACTGAATTTCTGAAGAGAAAATATCACTTTAAAAACAAATTGGGTATTGGCAGTTAAAGTTTCTGTCTGTCATGAAATCTGCGCTATGAAACATACTTTCCTATAGCATAAGGATTTGACAATGAATGAACTGTATTTTTGCCAGCTTACTTGCAGACCTGTGGGTTGCTGATATTGACTATCTGAAATTGAGGTGTTGCAGATGGCTGCATGCAGACAAAATACAGGTGCTTTTGCACTGAAAAGTACACAATCTAAATAGCACCTTCTCAATAAAGAAAACATGGTTACACTCTTCCAGCATAATTTGCACAAAAATTGTTCAACCTTGAATATTTCTTGTGAAGCTTTTTCATTTCAGAATTATGTGCTACTAGAATGGACAAGTATGTGATATGATTCAATCAAAGTAGCTGCAGAACTCTGTACACTTTCTTGATGTTCGAGTAAGAAATCCTTGCTGCTTGTTGAGATGCAGATTTTCATGTCTGCCTAGCAGGTACTAAGCACACATAGCTGACAGTTGCTTAGACACACAGGTATTTCTCTTAACATTTTTGCCTAGGTTTTTCTTTACTCATTCAAATGATCAAAAGAATCAGATGAGGGGGGAGAAACTCAATTAAAATCAGTCTAGCTTTGGAGAAAGCAGACTCAATTCTGTGAGAGACTCTGGACATAACAAGATTGGGTAAATGTAGTAGTAAATTTCATAAAAGGCCTAACTTCTTCCTCTAATACCAGGGGAAAGCTTAGACGGTGTCTGCTGTTACAGCATTACATTTGCTTAAGATAAGGTAGGTGGCCTCCAGACACATTACAGCCATGTTGCACACCCCTAGAAAGTAAAAATCAAAACTCTTGTACTTTTTGACTTCAGAATAGTCTTTCTAAATTTAAACTTCAAAAGATAAGAAGAAAGTGTTGATTGCCAACATTTTGACTCTGATTTAGCTGTGAACTTTTAGTGAAAGAGATCTCAGCCCTTAGTCCATACGCACATTCCTACCTCATCGTTGGCACTTAATCTGGGGTTTATGAACCTGTTGAGTGAACTGGATTAGCAAGGAGATCCTATCAAAATCTCCTTTTGTTCCATGGGTTAGTTTTCCATTGCATGATTTTAAATTACCTTCATTGAACCAACTTATACTTCTGTCGTATAAATGTTTAATGGAATGCAAGACAGCCTTGAGAGCAGCCCTGCAGAGAAGGACTTGGGGGTATTAGTGGCTGAAAAAGTGAATATGAGCCAGCAATGTGCACTCACAGCCCTGTACTGCATCCCGCTCTGGGGCCCCCAACATAAGAAGGACGTGGACCTGCTCGAGTGGGTCCAGAGGAGGGTCACGAAGGTGATCAGAGGGCTGGAGCACCTCTCCTAAGAAAACAGGCTGAGAGAGTTGGGGTTGTTCAGCCTGGAAAAGAGAAGGCTCCGGGGAGACCTTATAGCAGCCTTCGAGCACCTAAAGCGGACCTACAGGAAAAATGGGGAGGGACCCTTTAACAAGGAGTGTAGTGACAGGATGAAAGGTAATGGTTTTATACTGAAAGAGGGTAGATTTAGATTAGATACTAGGAAGAAATTCTTTTCTGTGAAGGTGGTGAGACACTGGCATAGGTTGCCCTGAGAAGTTGTGGCTGCCCCATCCCTGGCAGTGTCCCAGGCCAGGCTGGATGGGGCTTTGAGCAACCTGGTCTAGTGGAAGGTGTCCCTGCCCATGGCAGGGGGGGTGGACCTAGATGGTCTTTAGGACCCCTCCCAACCCAAACCATGCTCTGATTCTG
>JAVJGG010000030.1:9953355-9964874 GCA_035590195.1 Aviceda cuculoides
GGTGCACTCAATCCCCTCATCCAAATCCTCAATAAAGATATTAAACAGAACAGGGCCCAACACTGAGCCCTGGGGAACACCACTTGTGACCCGCTGCCAACTGGATTTCACCCCATTCACCACAACTCTCTGGGCTCATCCATCCAGCTGGTTTTTCACCTAGCAAAGAGTACACTCTGCTCACTTCTGACCAACAGTGGAGGTCTGGAAAAGTCTCTTTTGCATGAGTGACAGCTTGGAACTCTTACACTCATGGAATATTTACTCCAATAGATGTTTTTGCTGTCCCTGTTACTTTTTCATTGTGTTTTGCATAACCACTGTAATTGCATCACAGCTATGTGTATATATGACAACTTGAAGTAGGTTTAATGTTTTTCAGATGAACTTCAGAGAGATTTGCACCTCTGGCAATGTCTTTTTTCAGGCGTAAATACTTCTTTCTGAGCTGAAAAAGAATGAAATAATATTCTGCTGTTATGTTGAAAACTTAACAAATCTGACTCTCTTACTGGTCAGAGCACTTCTAGTCCTTCCATCACTAAGGAAAGCACTCAAAATGGATGGATTGCTTTTAGACCATTTTACTCCTGAACCACACTGTCTGTGCCAGTGCGATTCCTCTCCCTTCCTACCCTGTCACTGATGTAAGAGAAGAAAACGAAAGTAATTGTAATTACACTGGTGTTAAAACTGAAAAACTGTGCTCCCAAATACATAATAGAACTTGATCTACATGTCATAAGCTTGAAAATGTAGGGTGAGTGCTGAATTCTTCAGAATAAGTAGTCACAGCAAGACTCTCCTTGAAAAAAACTTAACATGACAGAAAACACTTTTTAAAATTATACCATATCTCTTTACTTCCAAACAATAGTTTGTTCCCTGATATTCTGTGCTTCAGAGAAGTGTTGCTGATTGTCTAAATAATTTTAAATATCTTTTTATAAAGGTGACAAATGTTTTTCTTCCTTTGGTGTTGTAAGTAGAGCAATCTCGTCTACTCCATTCCTTCTCCTATGACAAAGCAAGTAAGATGAGAAGTGAGGGTTTTTCCTGGCAGAGTTCTTTCCATTCAATCCACAGATCACAAACACATTCAGACTTATCTTTCCATGTAGGAAAATGTTATCTCTTCTCAGATATATTCAATTTCCTTATTTTGCTTCTGTTCTTGGCAATATGTCATTCTGACTATCGTGCATGGTCACTCCTTTGCCTGCCCAAATTTTCAAGTCTCCTTTTGCATTGATCAGCATTGAAAGTTGGCAGAATATTCAGGTTCAGGGAGGAAGAAAAAGGTAATTTACATGTCAGTATATGTTTCTAATTTTTTTTTTAAAGACTTTATGTTTTCTTATAGTATCTTATAGAAAACAGGAAAATGTTCAAATTTAAAGTTTGGGTCATGCAATGCCTTGCAGTAGCTGTTTGAACTATTGAGAGCACTGTTTTGTGGACACCGATAACTGAATATGCAGCCAGCTTACTCTTCCCAGAGTGAGGAATCAAAGATTTTTGTCTGAAAGAGTGTAAGGATCTTGGGTAGTGTTTTAAAACATTTCTGGTAATCTGAGGACATTTTCAAGTTTTCCTTGTTTCAGGAAGAAAGGAGTGGTGGGAGGAAGGTGTTTTAAGATTGTTTTTACTTCCTATTACCTTACTCTGATTTTTGATTGGCAATAAATGAAATTATCTTCCCTGAATTGAGCCTGTTTTGCTCCAGATGGCAACTACTGAGTAATGTCCCTGTCCTTATCTTGACCCATGAGTATTTCATCATATTTTTCTCCAGCTGAGGAGGGGAGAGTGATAGTGTGGCTTTGTGGGCACATGGCATTCAGCCAAGGTCAACCCACCACACAGCATCACTGCTGTTTATCTATACCTTAATGCCCTTTCCCTATGCTGATCCTAATGGAAGCCAGCCCTAAAAGTCAGAGGCATTAGTAACTCTAAATCTCTCATCAACAGGCAAAATGCTTATTTGGGGAGTGGAAGTGGGTGAACTTAGTGGTATGGGAAGCCATTATTTTGGTATGTGAGGAGAAGCTCTTACAGTTTACCTGAAGTTACTGTAAAGCTAAGAAGGGGCAGAGTAACCAGGGTGTATAGTGAGTTAAAGGATTTTGGAAAACATCTAGGGCAGCTTTGCATGTAATACTAAATGTATTATTAAGCATGCTGATTGGAGCGTGCTGAGCCCCTATCACTGAAGACTAGGAAATTAGAGGCTTTCAAGCTGTATTTTGAGAGAGACTCTCCAGCTAGACAGATTCTCTGCCTCATTAGGGTTTGGATACACCCCCACACCACCTAATCCTAGCAGAGTGCAAGCCGTGAGTAGCAGTGGGCTGCCATGGTGCCCAGTGGGGGCACAAACTGCCCTATGCTGGGGGAAACACTTCCAGCTGGCTGGTGATGATGAAGTGCTGGGGCGGGGGGGGGGGAGAAACCCCACTAGGCACCAAAACTTTACCCAGCCCATGTGTACATATACATGCCCAGGCCCTGCATGCTGGCCCTCAGCAGTCTTTGGGGCAGGAGGAAGAGGGAGGGTTAAGTGGCGTGCCATGTTGTGTCTGTCTCCCCCTCCTGCCCTCCTTGTCTCCATGCCAGAGCAATTTTAATGGCTTGTGTGCGTGCCCTGAGTTGAAAACGAGTAGCCAGGAGTGGGGATAGAGGAGGCTGGCTGCTCATGTAATTGTGTGCTGGGGAGTCCTGGGGCATCTGCTTTAGTGTCTGACTTCTGGCCAAAGTTTTGTGTGGATTGGCAGTAAATTAACCAAAGTAAAATTTGAGAGTGTCCTGCCTGTGACTGGGTTCTGTTATGAAGAAATGAGGGACCACTTGTAGAAAAAGTCCATGCTGTGGAAACCTTCACAAAATCCAGAAAAAGCCTTCTGGATTTCTTCTCATGGTTGCTTTTTTATGCTGTTTGAATTTTGGGGTATTGAAAGCTCTGTTCTCAATGTCCAAAAATAAAATGATGAAAAATTATTAGAAGAATTCCTTTGTAAGGCCTCTTTATTCCTGAACTTAACTTGCTCTTAAGTATCCATAGCCAGGTGGTCAAAGCAAAGTGAGGAGGAGAAAAGTGTGTCAAGAATTACGTTCATTGCTTTGCGGTGAGAGTAACTTGTTTGAATTTAAAGATGATTGTTTTGTTTTTAAGGCTGGTGGTGACATTGGACTTAAAGCAAGGAGACTGGCTGATGGAAGAGACTATGGAAGTGGAAGTGACAGCAGCTGAAGTGGAAGGAAAAACTGAAAATTTGAAGTGCTGAAAATGATGTGAGTGAGAACACTGGGTAGTTTATCTTTTACAATGCTATGAAAACTGATGCATGCTCAGCTTGATTGTGGAGACTTAGCAACACTTGTCATTTAATACTTTATGCAAGGATAGAAATTCAAGTTTTGAAAGAATATTGCTTACAAATTGACTAGTCTTCAAAAATGAGCAAAGCTGTAGAACACATGTCTGAAAGTATTGATCAAATAGAAAATGGATCCTAATGCTGAGTAGGTTTACTAGTGATATCTAATGTTATCCTCATACTTATCTTTGGGGGAGAAAAGATTTTTGAGACAAGCTCCAGTGTATGAATGGTTTGTGTATAAACACTAGCATTTTGGTTGCTGTTAGACACCTGTCCTGATTCTGCTGTTGTAATAACTGACGTAGATTACAGCAACCTAAAACAATATTGGGGGATTTAAACAAGAAGATGGTATCTGAGTTGGAAATCAGGAATTTGAGGAACTTTTTGTCAAGGATAATTTGGAAATTAGAGAGCATAATTATGGAAGTGCTTATTTTGAGTCTACTCACTTTGAGATGTTATTTATCTATTTTTAATTACTTTGTGCTAGTATTGCTGAATTCAGTTCTATAAGTACTGGAACTATGTGATCTGAAGGCAGGTCACGGCATTGTGCTGCTTTTTCCCCCCGCATACAGGATTCTGTTTCGATAAAACTGGGAAGAAAAGTTAGTTATGTTAGAAGAAATACTCTTTTTCTTCTTGATGCATTAATTTAAAATTCTAATCACCTTTCAGTAGTTTGAAATGGTTATGTTAAGGTAAAAAGACCCACTAGAAATACATGGAATTTGGAGATAGATAATGTAAACGTGAAACTTGTTGGTTTTCCTTCTATTTGCTTTTCTTTGTTTTTCCTATTCCTGTTCTGTTCTCTAACATCAGTAGTGGCAATCACTCTACTGGTATGTCCACTATGAGGGGGAAAGTTTCTATTGATCACCAAAATGTGAGGCTATTGATTTGCCAGTTTAGGTTGTTTCTCAAGAAAAATTCCTTACCTTGTAAGGGATTGAGTGAAAGAGATAGGGAAATGAAGTTCAGGTTTATAAACATGGGTGGTTAATGTTGTCTTGCATTTGCTCATTAAATATATGCAAAATGTGCGGATTTTATTACCAAGTAAAATTCCATATAGACTAAAGGTGATGAGTGCTATTGTTGCCAGGTATTTGATTGAGGTGTGAGATGCAGACTTTATTAGAGTATAATTTGCTTCATTCATAGTATTCCAAAATGTATGTAGCTTGCGAAGAAACTCAAACAGTAATGTAATTATATTTATTCAAGGGAAGCAGTCTACATTTTCTGAATGCTTTTCATTTGGTAACATACATGCAACTCATTATAATAGAATTCAGAACTATACAGTATCAGACACAATGAATGCTATTTTATTTATGGTATTCATTAGAAGTAAAACAATTGTTTTCCTCTGAGGTGCTCCCTGGTTTTGTGAATTTCATTAAGTGGGATTCTTGACACAATCGATGAAGTAGAATTTAAAAACAGACCAAATTCATTAGCTGTATAGACAAACATGTCTTCTGAGAAAAAAATTCTCCCCCCTTATGTTTTGGGCAAACTTTAGGAATGTTAAAATGACCATGCAAACAGGTGAAAGAGAAATGGAGCTGATAACTGACACTTATTTTCATGACAAGCAGGTGTGTAAGATTCTATATCTGATAGTCCATGATTTGCTGGACACTGTAAGATATAATTTTGAAATAAATTTTTAAAGTCAAAGTAAGCAATACAAAGTAACTAGCTGTCTTCCCCTCATCCAGTTAGTCATCTTATCACAGAAAGTGATAAGGTTAGTCAGATACAGGATATGTGCTTGATAAATCTGTGCTGACTGCTACCATGTCCTTCATGTGCCTAGAAGTAGCTTTAAGGCTTCTGTGGTCTTCTTGGGGATGGTGGTGTGGCTAACTGACTGTAGTTGCCCACATCTTTCTCCATTACCTTTTTGGGACATAAGATTAGTCTTTTTCTAGTTGCTTTTTCTGGTTCTGAGAGCTTGTCCTGACTACTGCAGTCTTTCCAAGCTGGTGGAACAGCCTCATGATTACTTTAGCCAGGTTACTCTGCACTGCTGCATGTTTGGTTAGCTGCTTTGGACCTGTACATGTTCACCTTATTCAAATAGTCCCTGACTCATTTTTCTTCTGATCACACCTTTCTTCCCCAAACTCTGCTACCAAGCATACAGACTTAGGATATCTGGTAGCAGAGCTTGCAACTGAAGACCTCCAGGCAAAGGAGGGCCCAAGCACATCAGTCTTTCCTTCATTACTAGATTACCCACCCCACTGAGTACTGAGCCAAAGCTTTTCTTGGCTTTTCTTTTGCTGCAGTGTACACTGGTACTTTCCCATTGCCCCTTACATATCCTTCCAGTTTTAATTCCAGTAAAGCACTGGCCTTTCAAATGCTCCTAGAGCTCTTCTTTGTAATAAATCTATCACTACCTCCACTTCTTGTTGCCTGTCTTCTTGCATTTGAGCTTAGTTGGGGTTCTTTATCCACCCTGGACACTTTCTGCTACAGCTGCTCATTTTCTTGCACTTTGATCGTTTGATCCAAAACTTGACTCACCTTCTTTGATCATCTTTGTGCTTCAAGGAGGCTACCCTTGAAGATCAATCAGACCTCATGAGCTCCTCTGTCCTCTGGGCAATCTTCTACAAAATCCTGCCAGCAGTTCCCTGAATAGACTGAAAGTGTTTTTCTGAAGTGTGGGGTCTTTCTCCTGCTGCTTGCTTCCCTGTCTTTCCTTCCATCTGCAGGTTACAACAGCATAGATTGTCAGTGACTATCACATCCCTAACCAGTTCTTTGTATGTAGTAGAGCACCTTCCTAGTTGGCTTATCCCATGCTTTCAGGTGGGGGGGGGTGGAATCTGCAATACACTTGAAACCTTCTGGATTGCTTGTGCTGCCCAGTATTGGTTTCTCAGTAGATATCAGAGTGGTTAAAGTACTCTGAGAACCAAGACATGTGACTGGAACATCTTCCAACTGTGTGAATAATGCTTTGTTTATCTACTTTTTGGATAGCTGCCACAGTCATTCATTAACAACATCTCCCTCTGACTTCTCACCAATCCAGTTTCAGACTATCATTCCATAGGAGAGCTCCATGTATTTGTTTTGTTTCTTTATGTAGAATGCAATATTTTTTTTTCTTTCCTTTTTCCTAAAAATTGTGTATCTATCTGTCTCAACTCCAGTTATAAAAACTATCCCATCTTGCCTTTTTCATTTGTTTCCCCATTTTTGTCAGGTATCACATCTATTCCTTGCCAGCAGTCTGCTCTTTGAAGATCACTGTGTGTTTGTTGAAGCCAAAGCCCTTTGCCAGCTGCAAAGCCATGTGTTGACTGACAGTGTATTTGTTCCTGCCATAGCCTCTCTTCTTGACTTGATTTGATTGGGAGTCTCCCATAGTCCTCTGTCCTCTTCACCTGAGTCCTCAGAGCCATATAATCACCTTGATCTCGGTCTCCCTGAGCAGCATTGTTCATGCCTATGTGGTTGTAACAACTGGCAACAAGGAGCAGCAATTCGAGAGCTAGATGAGTTCCATCAGTTTTCTCCTGCCGTTCCCCTTAAGGAACTGAATGGCCACTTTCACTTGACTGGAGACTTCTCTGATTGGAAATAATTATATGAAAGTTACTTTTGAGGAAAGATGAGTTGCTTCTTAATGTACGCTGTTTATATGCCAGTGTTGCAGACAAAATGACGTCTTTGATATTTCAGAGACTGTTGCTTCAATTTAAGACTCCTAAAATGTAATGGCTGTTCTTCCTTTGGAGTCTTTTACCTTATTGCAGCTTGTATAACAGCATAAAATGCATAGCTTATTTCCTGACACTTCAGTAAATGTGCAGCTTGGCTTAGAAGTTTGGATTAAAAGGTAACTGAGTTTCAGGCCTAATGAATATGAAGGGCCAGGTTTTGTGATTCATATTGGGCCAGACTTCTGTTTGATGTTGGTGGAAGCTTAGGGAGATAAAGGACTGAAGTTTTAGACCTGGTGCTGCTTAGCCATCTGTATTTGAATATTTTCCTTTAAATAAGAGGCCTTCCAATCTGTTTGGTAGCAAAATGACTGGACTGAACTTCTCTGCCTATGGAGCTTTGAATTCTCTACATTTAGGAAAATGTCTGGTTCTCTAGCAGCTGAAGTAAAGACTTGGTTTCCTATAATTCGGAATCAGCTTCAGAGTTTTAGCTCTTGATCCTAAGCGGATGGCTTAAAAGGCGATAAAAGGAAAGAAAGTAGGAAGTCTTTAAAACTAAATTTTTAATGGGAAAGAGTAGAATATTCAAACACTCTGTCCTCATTTTGCAGATTCACTGAATCTTGCTCAGGCTTTTGTGAGCTGACTTAGAAAAGTTTAATCAATTTCCAGAAGCATTTCCATCAGAAAATAAGATATCAAAATAATTATTTCAGGAACTCCATTGATTATTAGCCTGTTTTTGTTTGTTTGTTTGTTTTTCATTAGGGAAAATGAGGAATAACTATTCTATGCTCTGAAATTGTACTTGTGTCTGGGACTGGGATTTGTCTCACTGTCTCTAAGCAGAAAATGTCCACTTCTCCATTTAACCAGCTTTACAGAACCATTCTGGTGGTCTCCAAACACTGATTTATATTCCAGCTATACAACATTCCCACTACGAGCTTTGAAAGGAAACTACTGTTGTAACAACTTCTTTTCCTGTTCTTACGCTCAGCTACCTCTTGTGAGCTGAACCAGATACCCTGTAGATAAGCCAGATCACTTCTGTAATCATGCTACAAGAACCAGCTAGGCTCCCCCATAGTTCACTTACAAATATTGTGAGAAAGAATTATCTATAAAAAGAAACCTGAAATCCACAGATTTAAAAATGGGAAGTGAGTGCCAGGACTGATGTATGTGGAAAAGGTAACTGTAAAATGAGTCCTGTTAGCTGTAGGAGTTGAGGGATGAGCCTACTGCTCAGGAGATTGCTAGGAATTTTTTCTGTCTACCCAAGGAATCAATCTTCAGCATTTTCTTACAGTGTGCAATAGCTATGTTTTCTTTTTAATTCTAGGTAATTAAAGACTTCAGACTAGCAAGTTGCTTACTTAATATTTGTAATGTTTTTCTTTCTCATTGACTTAGCTCTTACCAGAAGTATGGCAAGGTTGATCCTGGTTTTTAGAGCACTGTTATCTGTTACAAACTCTACCCTAAAACCTGTAGATCATCCCAGTCAGTCACAAAAGCGAGATGTAAAAGATCTGATACCCATTAATGCGGAGGTAATAATTGGACTTTAGTGAATAGATATCAAACTAACTAATGACTAAAAAACTGTTTTATGGGCTATGTAGTTTGTAGTGCTTATTCTTTGCCCTGAAAAAGTACAGATTACTTCATATGTAATTCTACTGTTTAATTTCTTGGGATAACATCTGACTCTTGCTCATTCATGAAGCTTTCATATTATGTATGCAAAGTTAAAACTTGATTGGATATTGGGGTTTATAGAAGACCTAACTGTCAAGAAATCCATTGTATACAGTATAACTAGTGGGACTGTATATTTCATAAGATAATGTTAAGATGCTATATGTCAGTTCTGTGATAGTAAAACGTTGTTTTTTAAAAAAAATGGGGGTTTTAAGTAATTATTATGGTGAAAGTTGGAAGGAAGTAGGCTTCTGTGTATGGTTGGAAGTAATTTTCAGGTATCCAGGAAGTGGGGAAAAAATGTGCCTTTAGCAGTAAAAAAATCCCTTTATATGCTAGTTTATTAGATTGAAGTGTTTTCAGAAGGTCATAATGTTATCTTGCTTATCTATAATGAGGAAGTTTTGATACCTCGTTTGAGACATTTGGTTATTTTGATACGAAGTTATTGTCAATTTACAGAGTTTTAATAAAATATTTCTAAGATTATGTGACCATAATGTTACAAACAAATTATTTGGATATGAGTGAATTCATTATTCAGTGGTGAAAGGCACTGTTGTAAAGTATATGAATATGTAAGTTAGGTAATATAGCTTATAAGAGGTAAATTTAAGAAATAGGTGTTTGGATTATTTTTTTTTTTTCACAGAATAATACCCTTCCATCTTTTTCTGCTATTCCTAGGAGTTTTGTGCAAGATTTGTTACAGAAAATGCTGTCTTGATTTTGAACATTTTCATTATAATATCTCTTAGCCTATGACTTGACATACATTGTTATATAATGTGACTGTTCAGTGTCACACTTACTGAAAGTAACAGTAATGAAGTACTTAAGCCTTATCTCATATGGCTTCCCCATTGTAGGGGAAGAATGGCAGTCAAAACAGGAATTATATTTCCTAATCTAATACATTTACCAATTGGGTGCTGAGGTTTTACCGTTGGGTTAAATATGCTACCAGATCTGAGAATACAGTCCTTCCTATGAGATCTATACTTTGATCTTAAGCTTTGAGTGGTGAGTTTAAGATGGCTTGAGATCCAAATGTGATTTTTAGTGTTATAAACATTGTGAAAATTGAAGATTAACGTGGAAAGAATAGCTACTTAATTTTTGAGAAATTGGCTTCATTTTTTTAAATACAGGCTTCAGTTAGTTTATCCTGGGTTTTTTTGAGTTGAATGAAGAATAGGCCTCTAGTCTTAATATAGGGAGTGGAGATCCAGGAACCAAGAAAGGCATCAGGAGAGTGAACTAGGAAAGAGAGAACTGTCTTGTTTTCTGGCAAATGTTTGCTAGCTTGCACTCTGTCTGGAAAACCAGATAGCATTAGAGTTGTCATATTACAGAGCAAAAGCTTATGTTGAAACTTGCATTTTTCTGTTTAAAACAGTGGCTATGCCAGGGAGGTGATGTGGCCTAATGCAGGGCTAAATGGTCTAGATATGTTATAACTGGAGATAGGATGGCTGACTGGAATGACCATTGGGGAAGCAAACAAAGAGGAGAAACCGTTAGATCCCACTATGCCAATCACAGCTGATAGGAGAAAAAGCTCAGTTAGGTCTGCTGCAAAGTCTTTGCGTTTCTTAGGAATTGAAGGAAAACTTTTCAGCTTGAATGCTAGAAAAAAAATGTTTCTTCAGGAATTATGTTGGGATGTTAAATTATCTGATGCAAATGTATGAGTTCTCTTAATGCTCTAAACAGACAAATAAGGTAAGAATTTTCAATCTATGCTGAATGCAGACATATCTTGTGGTACTCTTAATCATGCTGATATCTGAATTATGAATTGTCACGAACTTACATAAACATCAATATGAGAATATATTGAATTATCAAAGTCCAAAATATGTCTCCAAAGGGCAGCTAGTCTTCATCTATATTAAAGTAGATATGATAAATATTCTTTCCTCCTCCTGAAGGAGAAAGAGAAACTAAGAATGTTTCCAAAACTGCATCCAAGATTTTGTCTTCCTTGACCTGCCCCCCATCTTTTTTACTTAGCTCTAGGCAGAGGAGGAAGAGGGCTTGAACTCTCATGTCATAGGACTTGGGGGGTGGTGGGGTGGGTGGGGTGTTTTGGGTTTTGTTTGTTTTTAAATAACAGAAGAGCTGAAGAATAAGTGAGGAAACCCATTTGAAAGTGCAATTGCTCATGAGAAGTGACCATCTTGGGAACAACAGCAGGAGCAGCTGTGAGACTAAAAGAGTATGAGAGCTTGGATGCAGAGAGAGTAAGTTTCCTCATTCTTAGAGCATAATGGAGTGAAATATATTTGGTCAAAATGAAGTCCCGTTGTATCATAATCTTGACTTCATATACTGATAATAAAAGGGCAGTCCCTAGTTCCATTTGCAAGCTAGTCAAGGCCAAAGAAATAATTGAAGAGTGTGAACGAAAATAAGGAGCTGGGCAATGAAAAGAAAATAGACATACTACTGCGGGATATGAAATCTCTCATGAAAAGAATTGCGTGTTTCTAAGGCAGAAGACAGACAAAACCTGATAGTATTTATAGGGAAGAATCCACGTGGGGGTAAAATAGTGTTATTAAAAGAAAATCTCTCTTGCAGCAATGTTTGTGATTTGATTTTGTGTGTGTGTGTGTGTGTGCTAGATTCCCAAAAGCAACCTTAGTTAGACATCTGTCCTGGTTTCAGCTGGGATAGAGTTAATTGTCTTCCTAGTAGCTGGTACAGTGCTGTGTTTTGAGTTCAG
>JAVJGG010000030.1:9975958-9992348 GCA_035590195.1 Aviceda cuculoides
AGGCTGCCTCCAATCTTGACATCACCGATTAGCTCACTTGTGTTGGTGATCAACAGGTCCAGTATCACAACCCCTCTTGTAGGGCTGTCTTATTACCTGTCTTAAGAAGTTATCCTCAATGCGTTCCAGGAGTCTCCTGGATTGCCTACAGCTCACCATGCTACTTTTCCAGCCTAGGCTGTTGTACTTTTGTCATAAAAATAGTGGTTAAACCAGCATCAGTATCGTAAATTCTAATATGTGTGGACTAGGTTAATGAGGTTGTCATGCCAAATTGACTTGATGCTTAAAAAAGCAAACAGGAAAAAATCAACTTCAAAAGCATTGACTGGTTTTCTAGTATTTTTAGAAGGATATTGCAGAGTTAAGTATTTTGCCTATGGAGAGGAAGATGAGCCTCAAATCAAGCTATACATATAACCAGTCAACTACCATCTCATTACAGTAGAGATGCTGATAGCACAATGTCAAAGTGAAACACCAAAAAGTCTCCTGGGACTGTATCTGAAGGTGGTGTATTTGTGTTAGCTCATGTTTTTGTTTGCTTGCTTTTATTATAGCTACTTGTTATAAATAGGATGATCTTGCCACATTTATATAGAAGATTATATAAAAGCATACTTTTAAATGCTACTAATGGAATTTTTAATCTGCCTTCTGAATAATTTGATCTATTAATGCTGAAGAAAGAAATATTGACTAACACATTTGCCTTCCTAATTTTAAATTCATTCTTTTCTCCTTTATCACCTTTCATCTTAGCTGAATCAGTGAGTCAGATCTGCTAATGGTAGACTCCTTCCAAATATGAAAGGAATTACTTGTACAGTTCCTACTATTCTTTTTTTGTTGGAGGATGAGAATGCTGTGGGACAAAATTGTTTGGAAAAAATAATCCCCAAAACCTACAAGCATAAGCTTCTACATGAATTTTCCATTGCATTACTGCTGACACTACTTCATGACTCACTGTAACTAAATACACAATTGAAGTCTGATTCAATCCTGTATGAAAATAATATGCTACACAGTAAAGCCATACTAGTTAATTTCGTTACAACAATTACTTTAATTGGCATCTCATTTATGGTTTTGATTTTGTGACTTAGTTGTCTGTAAAAAGCTAGTTTGAGTTTGTCATAAGTGAGATTAATTTTAGAGATTTCTATATCTTTTTAAGTGACCTTTACCTAGGGTTTTCAGGTTGGAGAGGATTTTTTTTTTTTTTTTTTGGGGGGTGGTGGTGGTGGGGGTGATCTGTAGGGAAAAAAACAACCAACCAACCCCAAAATCCGAGGTGTAGGAAACAATGTTTTTAATCTCTCAAATAGTAGGAAACAAAACATTAAACATTGCAGATTAGTATAAGAATTCTGAGAAAAAAAAAAGGCCTGTGTAAACTGACATTTGCTCTAGTGTCAGAGGAAGCTGTTTAATAAATTGGCAGATATGGTGAGCATCATTACCTGAACTTTTTTGCATGTGCAATAAGTTAAGAGGGGTGATCCAAAATTCATGTAACATCTGTTTCAGGAACAGCAAGACTGAGGCACAGAGACGGTTTTAAAAGCTATTTGATCCATAGTGAAAACTAAATCAAAATTATTATTTCTTACTGTGGAATGAAAACCTCTATGTAGGTGCAAAGGGGAACAGTGTAAGAAAGGTAGACTTTTTGTATGGGTGAAGAAATATTTTGTGAACTACTGCATCAGGAGTAAATCACCAAGCAAGACGTGGGGTTCCACACCATCTGAAGGTGGATTCCAAAGGTGAGGAATGGTCACATGAAACCTGAGTGATTCTGGTGAAAAGCAAACAAGAGTTTGGCAGGGCACCACTCTGCAGAAACTTGCAGTCTCAGTTGAATCTGCCTTGGTGTTTTTGTTACAGTGCTAGCAAAATAAACTGCAAGGATATGCTTTCAAAACAAAACTACTTTTCAAATCATGTCTACCACTGTGACTTAATTACTGATGCTAATAATGGCTAACCTTCACTGATTTCTTACCTTCTGTTTTAATTCGGGGAAAAAAAAAATAATGAGAGTCCAACTCACCTCACTTCAACTGATTTGTATTCTCAGTATTTGACAGTGCAGTCATCCTTCCTTTCTTGACCTCAAGAAACCTGACTGGCTTTAAGAAGAGGCAACACCTGCTTAAAATATAAAAAGCTTCATTGGGAAAGTGAAAACTTTGTCAGTTCACAAAAGGGCAGTTAGAGTGAAAAAGGGTTTAAAGTGATAGTTTTTTAATGTATCTGGCTATATTGTATCTAGTAAGTAAGCTTTAAGTGGTCAGAGTAGAATGTCATTAAGAAAAAGAAATTAAACTTATTTCTGAATCATAGGGAAAGTTAGATTATAGCAGTGTTTGCTGCTGCTGTAGTACAGGTCGCTTGGCACTTTCATTATAACTTTTGGGTTCTGAGGTTTATAACTTCATTTTTAATATAACTTCTTTCAGTTAAAGTTTGATATACAAGGTCAGACTCAAAGTCCCAAAATAATTTTGTGATGAGCCATTTTTTTTCCTCATTCATGTTCCAAATGTGTATATCAGTATCATGTGTATCCATATCTCATCCCTATTTCACACTTAATGGCTTTTAGAACAGCTTTTACAAGAGAAGCTCTGTAAGAGCATCTAGTTGGAGACTTCTGTGTGTACTTTTTTTTTTTGCTTTCCTTGCAGGAAATCTCTGTATCTGCAAAATCATAACTGATTTATGTGAAGCTATTTCCCCTGATGAGGATCTCCACAATATTTTTGATACTCTGAAACTCTTTGGGCTGCTAGTAGCTTGGTTCTAATAAAGCCTTACAAGGAGACCATTGGTCCTGTCTGTCCTTAGATTTTAGTAAAGCAATTCATAGACCTTTGTCAATCTGGAAACATTCTTCAATAATTTCAAACATTCTTTGTAGATATTAGGATAATGGGCCTATCTGCAACTAGGCATGATCTACTCCAACTTATGCTGCTTGCTGGTGGATTAATTCCTCCAGAGTCGATGGCTTAAGTAGGTAAGTTAAGATTTAATTTGGATGGATTGAAATTTGAGTTCCTCTTGTGCATTTCAGTTTCCTGTAAATATTCCAGGGGCATAGTCAATAGATGTTCAGTCATTTGGCTGTCCTACACTTGATGTAGCTGGACTCCAGCCCAAACTAATAAATTCCTTATACTGCATAAGGTGACCTCACTGAGCGTTAATGGAGACAAAGTTTACTAATCTATTAATGGGTATTTACTTTTGGAGAAGACAACAGATGTCATATTTTATAGAACATAATGTAGGCCATGCTCAGCAACAGTAGCTCTTTGCAAGCCCCTGTGTTATAGACATTGCTGTCTTTTTGGGTTTTGAGTTTCATTCTGCTTTTCTTAATTAAGCCAATTCTAGTTGTGGTTTTTCCTGTCTAATAAACTTAATTTAATTTTAGGAGACAAATGCACTGATTGCTTTATTTCTGTGCCAGAGCAGAGACTTTTGAGTTTGGCAGCAATCTTAATCAAAAAGTAATGCAATTTTCTTTTGCATTAAAGTCTCCATATGCTGTTTTGGCAATATAAAAGGATCTTCAAACATACTCATTGTCTTGAGACTTCAGCCTATTGTTAGCATACTGGAGCATGACCTCACCAAACCCACAAAGCTTTTCCTCTGCAGCTTGTTGCTGGGATCAGACTGCTAATTCTGTAACAGAGCAGCAACTTGTAGGAGAACTCCCTAGGCCAGAAGTGCAGTACCTTAGCAACTGTTCCTGTTTGCAGGCAACACTCTGTATTTCATTTTTATGCTTCTCTGTGCTCAACTAACAAAGCTTTTCCAACCTCTCAGCAGTCACTGCAGCAATCCACTGTAATTTACATCCATCAAGAGTATGAGTAATTGTTGTTAGGAGAGTACTAGATCTTCAGTGGTGGTGAAGGAGCTTGTAGGAGTGAAGGAAAGCCTGAACTCACAGGGTGGCTGTGTTCAAAGCTCTTCCCTTGGAGGCTGACTGAAAGCAGCTTACGGAGCTGAAGGCATGTGTGTGTGTGTACATGTACTGCTAAGATAAGCAGGCAAAGACTAGGTCCTGGCCTTGAAGGATAGGTAAATGCATGGACTGTGAGAAACTATTGGATGTGACATGAGGCCGCATAACACAGTGGGAAGCTCACATAGGTACAGCCATGAGAAATGACTTTTCAGTTACATAAGGAATGGCTGAATTTTGGAAATAGTTGGAGGGGAGTATTATGGGACCTTGTAGGAGCGCTGTCTTGCAAGAACAGCAGTAGGTAGCTTTACCAGTATTGCCATGGAAGACCAAGGTGACTTAGGTAATAGTGTCAGAAATACCACATTTGAATATGGGTGAAGCCAAATTGGGACTGATGGGGTGACAAAGTAGTTAGAGGCAGGTTGGTTGTTTGGGAGGAGACTGTGGTGGAAAAAGGGAAGGACTGGGGGCGGGTGTACAAGCCTGAGAAAATGGAGAGAAGATATAAAACAGGCCAGTCACTTGTAAGCAGCTGCTGCTCGGTATATTTGGCTGACAAAGTGTTCAGCAACTGGTCACTTCAGTTTATCCTATCTTCTTAATAAATCCTGTTCCTAACTGGTTTTCTGTGTAAGGTATCGTGTGCATGTGCTGAAAGGTCTAAATGCCAGCAACTGCAGGGTCTGCGGCTGTGTGTGGTAGAAAGGGCTAGCACTGGAGAGTGGCTGTGGGTCACAGGGCCTGTAGGTCTATGCCCAGCAACTGGTTTAAGTTTCCCTAGTGAACTGCCATTCTATGTCTGTGTATGTACATGTAGTGTGCTAGCAGATGTCAAATTGGACTCACTGGCAAATAGAAGGAGACCTGCATCTGGAAGGAGTCAAGGTCTGAAGCTGTGACTGCATAAGGCACCCAAAGTCTGTAAAATACATACTAGATGGAAACAGAGTCTGTACTGATACTTGAGACTGTTGTGGGTTAACCCTGGTAGGCAGCTGAGCTGCACATAGCTGCTTGTTTGCTCCCCTGCAGTGAGATGGAGAAGAGAATTGAAAGGGTAAAAGTGAAAAAACTTGTGGGCTGAGACAAAGACAGTTTAATAATAAAAGCAAAATAAGGAATTCATTCACTACTTCTCATTGGCAGGCAGATGTTTATCTCCAGGAAAGCAAGGCTCCATCATAAGTAACAGTTATAGGAAGACAAATGCCGTAACTCTGAATGTTGTCCCTCTTCCTCCTTCCCTGCAGCTTTTATTGCTGAGCATGACATCATATGGTGTGGAATATCTCTTTAGTTAGTTGGGGTCAGTTGTCCCAGCTGTGTCCCCTCCCAACTTCTTGTGCACCCTCAGCCTACTTGCTGATGGGACAATGTGAAAACCAGAAAAGTCCTGGATGCTGTATAAGAACTGTTCAGCAATAACTAAAGCTTCCCGATGTTGTCAACATTGGTTTGGTCACAAATGCAAAACACAGCACCATACAAGCTACTATGAAAAATATTAACTCTAGCTCAGTCAAAACCAGTAGAGACATCATGAATTTAGGTGCACTTGTGAATCAACAGAGTGAGGGGGTGTGTTTTTTCACAAGGGGACTTCAACCTTAATCAGCCGAAGAAGAAACAAGACTTGATTGTGTTTTTAAGTAGATACTGCTGGTGTTTAAGTGGGCGTCGGTAAAAGCACTGTCTGTGTGGCTGTCTGTGTCTGTATTTTGAGTGTGTTTGAACATACCTCTTTGGAACGAGTGTCCGGTCTTGCTGCTGGCTGGAAAGAGGACAAAAGCAGCCATGCCCATGGGACAGGGACAGGAGAGGGCTCCCGGGCCTGAGATTGTGTCACATTGAACATCTGTAGCTGGGTTAAAGGAATTGTCTGGATCCTGTCATATGCTGGATTCAGTGATTTATTTTTTGCAACACCCTTAACAAGTGGCTCATTACTTTTCTTTTTCTTTTTTTTTTTTTTCCTTGCTTATAATCTTTACATTTAATGCTCTGAAATTGGAATTTAGTATTTAGGGGAAACAATACTGCTAATGCTAGCTGTGCCTCTGTTTGTGGATGGCATATCATGGCCTAGAGGCACAAGTTGTTCAATCTATTCTGTTCAGTGTGCTAAAGCAATATTAGCATCAATGGTTACCAGAGAGGGGAGGAACCTCTTCCTGATCTTGTATTTGCTGCTTACCTGCCTTCAGTAGACCTTTGATCTACAGAAGCCTTTCTTGTTGATCCAGTGAACTGGTGATTTAGTCTTCCTTAAATATTTACTGTCTTTCAGACAAACTTTCTGCTGTCCCTTTGATACCAGCTATTGAAAACCTGGAAGTTTTATTGCATGTTACAAAATAAAACCATTGCTTGCCTTACCGGATTTAGTAATTGCGTATGAAACAAATTCAGCTTTTTAAAATGAAACCTGTGTTCAAAATAAGCAACTGTAAAAGTTAAATTCAGACCTGTTGATTTCAGAACAGTGAAAAGTAGTTTTTGAAGCTGTTCCAGGAGCTTTGAAAAAGGTGCTATCGGTGCTGAAAATCATTGCAGGAATAGAAAATCCATCAGTTAACCACTCCAGATTATTTTACTGGATGGCTCTCACTTCTGGGAAAGGTCTATTCAGCTGACCTGGAGAAAAATCCTTTTCACATATGAAAATTTTGTTCTCACTCTTTTTCTAAGCATGTGAACAATCCTCTCTTTCTGTTGCAGCTACACCAAGGCGATGGTACTTGAGTTGCAAGTTTATATTTGGTTTGGTAGTACCTATACAAACTGCAGTAATGGTCACGTAACAATATAAATAATGTAGCCATTCCCATCTTAGAGTTAATATCTCAGAAAGCTCCACTCCAAAAGGGTGGCTGCTAATAAACCAAGTTAGGTAAGTAGAAAACAAAACTTCTCTGGAAGTAAAAAGGGTATGATTGTTGATGTGAAAGAGTTCTCACTAGAGGAAAGAAAGAAGTCTTCTAAGCAAATAGCTGTTCCAAATACCTGCAGGGGTTTGCCTTGGTTGTGCTTTGCAGTTTGTCTGATTTCAAGACAGGCTTCTAGACAATTTACAAACTGAGCTCCTGAGGTTTCTTTCCCTTCTTATGTTGATGTGCCTTGAGGGCTTACAGTAATGGTGATCTTTCATAGTACAAGTTGGAATATGCTTTTAGAAATGAGTTAATTCAAGTTAGCACTGTTTGGCTCAGATTTGGAGAATCTTTCTGTCTTGCTCTTGTGACTTTCTGCCCTTTCTACAAAGTGTGATCTTTATGTGTTCATGTAGTGGAATTATGTAATTTTGCTACTGACTAACTAATGTTATTTTCTCATCTTTTCAGCATACATCTGTTGTATGTTGAAGCACTGTTGCCTCTGGAAATTAAGACATGACTTTTTGGGAGGTGGGTTAAGCAGATAAATGTTAAATTAATGAGAATTAGCATGTTAGCAATGTAATCCAAAAGATCTGAATGTATGAAATGGACTTTAGATTTTAAAAAGAAAAAATATTTTTTCTGCATTCAAGATAGACTTGAAATAACTATTAATAGTTAAAATATCTTGTTAATAACCAGAGGTGGTAATATCTGTAATCACTTTTTTGCTGTCCTTAGCTTCTTCAGAAAATCTGTCTAAACATCTATGTAATAATTTATTTGTGCTACTAATGATTTTTTTTCACTCTGATGTTCTTTATATCTTGGCTTAATCACATTAACATACGTAGTGCTATTTTAATGTTCAAGTTTTAGGGGACTAAGAGTCATACTCTTTGTGCATCATGTACTTAGTAACTAGTTTGTAATGTAATGAAAGCCAAACTTCCTTTATTCACTGCTCCTGTGGTGGAGACCTTTTTTGATGAAGTCTATTTCATGTTAGAAAGTAGGTTCCTTAATCTGTACTGAAGAGGTATGTCACATTCATAAAAGCAGTGTTTGAAATATTGTAAATATCCAAAAGCATTGCTTATTCTCTAATCTCATAGCAGCAGCAACAAGAAAAAACACCCAAAACATATGTTTAGTATCTGTATAAAATCATACTTTCAGTCCATGTCTGAATAGTATAGAATAATGGTGTCCTCATAGCTGACACTTACTATGTTTTAAAACACATCCCACTGATATTCTGATGTAGCACTGAAATGTGTATTTGTCCTTGCAATTATTTTAAAAGTATAATTTCAAAAGCTTACCTCCAAAATTTTATTTATTTAAATTTTGAGAGCTGGAGCTAAATAGGAGGTCCTGAAGTAAAAGGAACTGAGAATTTGACAAAAACAATGGCAGATAAAGAAGCAAGAATGAGTTGAGAGTTCACCAGTGGAAAACAATCCTGCCTTCAGCCATGTTCCTGTAGTTTGAGTTCATAGGTTTGAATGTAAACATAAGTATCTTGGACATCAAAGTTCTCAGAGAAGTGTTCGGGTTTGTTTTTTTTAATTAGTGGTGTGTGAAGGACTTGTTATCTGTTGTTGTACTGGTGCTTATAGTAGCCCTTAAAGTAAGAAAGTATCATTGAGTTGATTAACCTAAGAATGGAGAATTGCAGAGGATGTAGAAAACAGGAGATTAGAAAGAAAAGGGGAGCAAAGTGAGGGAGATGAAAAACTGCTTGGAAAGGGAGAAGCAGAAGAAGAAGCAGGGGAAAAGAATTAAGAAATTATAGAGCATTGCCTTTAAGGAAACCAGTTCTGTTAAACAGTGAGCTTTTATTGGTTGATGTTTGTTAATATAAGATGTACTTTGGCTTGCTCCACCACTAGTTTTGAAAGTTTTCTAGGTTAGATAAATTTCTGGAGCTCTTCTTTCTTACTTAATTAGTGCTGCTTTCTACCAAAAGTCTCCTGGTTTGATTTGTCTAGCTACAAATGTGAATATGTCTCTATTGAGCTTTCAGGTTGAATTAATTTAAGCTAAGATTTCTTCTTAATGTACTTCTTCAGTAAGGTTTTAACTCAAGGTTATAGCTACATTAACTTCCATTGAAAGACTTTGTTCACCTAACTTTCTACTTCAAAGCATTATTGGCAAGATTGTCTGTGCAGCACCCCAAATGCTTCCCTAGGGCTCTGTCAGAGTGGATTCCCTGGTAGGAACTGGACCGTAAGCTCTTCTGTGGAACAGCACAGAAGGCTAAGAGACTCTTAATGGCAAAACCAGTTATCTGTTTTAATGGTGCTATAAAGAGACCCTAACTACTATAGGCCTTCAGGGAACTAATCTTATCATTAGAGTGGCAGATGAATATTGATGCAGGCTGAGTGGACAGTGGGGAGGCACTCGGCGGAGGGATGAATATCTGAATCACAAAATTATAAAAAAGGACTGCTTAAGAATCATTGAAACAGCTTTTCATCAGAAAGTGCCATGTTGCCAAAATGAACATATATTTATGGAGTTATGTGTATATATACGGAGATATATTTATGGATGTATGTACATATATATGCACATATATTATGCATATATAAATATCCAGAAAACTTAAATTTATTTATATATCTCTTCTAATATTGTCAGGGCAATATTAATATTTTATCTGTGTATTGCACAATGGTAACAATTTAATATAACTATACATTAAACTGTGAGTTGCATATTACATGATGGCAATGCTTCTAAGCTATCAAAATGTGACAGTAGAATATAGTAATTTTGAGACTTTTTGTGGAATCTTATGGAGACAATCATTCAACTGCTTTTTTAGGTTGGAGCAGACAAGTTTTCAAATGCCAAAGATCACCTGTAAAATGAGCTTGTGCTTTCTAACCACAGCTAAATGAGTTTTGAGTGCTCTGATATTGTTATCTGTGTTTGGCCTGATGGTTTATTCCCAGGTGATCTAGAGGGGCCCAGGTGTATGATTGTGTTCTGTTCTGAAAGACATCTGGAAGTATTTCTGAAAGAAGCGACTTGTAATTGAACCAAGCAAGGGAAGAAAGTGAAGTTTTTCCATTAGTAATAGATTGCTTCTTTATGCATTGTCAATTAATCTTTTTGTTTGTTTGTTTGTTTTACCCCACTGAAAGCTGGTGTAATTTTTTTTTTTTTAAAACATTTAGCTGGCAGATTGGGTCTTAAAAGGCAACACATTTGCCACAATACTAACAAGTTGGGTGTTTTAGCATGTTAATGATAGATTGAATTATTTTCTGTGCATTAAAAATGTGTTATAAAGAGGATGGAAACTTTGCGAAAGTATGCTTTTTGCTTTCATGCTCATTGTGGTGTTCAGAATTTGAGTTAATGGGATTTGAATGTTAATTGCCTCTCAGTAACATGAAAATGAGCAGAGTAAACTGTAAAAGCAGTGCTAAGACAATGGATTGACTCCATAATTTGTTTCTGTAGGTTTTGGTTGTAAATTATTATTCATCACAGACTGCTATAGAGAAACTAACTTTTTAATAAACACAGTTTCAGCTAGTTTGTTTAAATCATCTTCCATCCTTGTTCTGCTCCTTTCAGAGCACTCTGAATTCATAAAGAGTATTTTCCTATTCGGTCTGTTCTTGATTTAGTATCTAGTTCAAGAACATCAGGAATGTTTATTTTTGGTAGTATTACATGATTAAGTGTTCTCGTCCTGCAAGTAAAACTATGGAAAATTACTTTATACAAAACTGCAAAATACTGTATTAAATATCTTGTGTATTACTTTGCAAGGCTTCTAGGTATTTAATGAAACAATCAACTTCAAGCCACTTTGAATTATGAAGGTTAGGAAGCTGCAATACCTGTATAAATTGAGTCTTTAAGGGAAAAGGAAATAAAATAAAAAAAAAAAAAAGGCAAGCACTGAGATCAGTAGGTGGTTTCTCAAACATATTTTTTTCCTATTATAATGAATATGAATAAAAAATGTCAGAGCTTTGTGTAAACTTAATTTATAATGGTTTTGGAGAGGGGAAAAGTGATGGAAATATGGAAAGCTAAATCTTAGAATGTTTACCCTTTCCATTTACATCTTGTTTTTTTTTCTTTTTGTTACAGCAGTTGGGTTTTATTTGGAAACAGGTGATAATCCTGCATCCTCCAAAGCCCTTGTACTAAGGTTTTCAAGTACACTGAATATTTTTGTGGGAGAAGAAGATTTTTCCAGTATAGGGAAGTAAAATTCTTGGTCTACAGATAGTCAACTAGGGTGTGACTTCCAGCATGGTAGTTTTTCGGGATGACAGGCCTGAATTTAAGAGTAGTTGCATTGCATTTTAACTTTTTTTTCTTGTACTTTGTTCCTGGTTTCTGTAACACTTGCAGGTTCTGCGGAGTGCAGGAGCAATCTTCTCGTGCTCACCTCTCAACACTTTTTTGTAATTTTTCATCTTTGTGCTTTACGGGTCCTCTGTTTCTTACAGCATACAGTTTTATATTTGGGGTAAGGTAAATGAAGTAATAGGACAAATCAGTCTTTTACATGTTATTCACAGCTCTCCATCCTCCCCTCTCCCTCCCTCCCCTTCTGCCCTCTGCAGCTTGTTTGAGGTGTTAGATTTCTAGACTAAGTTCTTCTTGCTGCCTTTGTTACCTACGTCAACGGTCTTGGTCCCCTGGTTATCCAGATTAGCAATGACTTGGTGTGCTATGGATTTCTTGGCTGCCCACCTGGGCTTCCTCTGCACGTTCTGCAAATAGAAACAGCATGCAGGGGAGGAGGTTGGTGAACACAGGAATTGGCTCTGGTATGAATCGGGAGCAGTCTGGAGCCAGGGGCTGAGTTGGAGGCTGTTGGTAGGATTGTGGCTGACTTTGGATATAGACCCATGGTCCCTTAATGAGCCACCCACCATGAAATAGTGTAGGATTTCATTAGATGAATAAGCAAAGGGTACTGCAGTACAGTATAACAAGCAACACACCTTGTATTGCCACTGGCAGGGAAAAAGAAAACAAACCAACAACAAAAACAAAACAAAACAAAAATAAACAAACCCCAAAAGTCAACCCCCAAACTCCCAATTCTTGCTCTTTCAGCTTTGGCAGTGCCCATTTGGCATGTGATAATATGCTCATTCCTAAAATATTGTCTGTGAACAGTCAGATCAGTCAGATAAGTTGACAATGTACAGATTAATATAAATGAATATGGAATTGTCGTGGTTTAACCCCAGCTGGCAACTAAGCCCCACACAGCCGCTCGCTCACTCCCCCCCTGGTGGGATGGGGGAGAGAATCGGAAAAGTGCAAAAACTCGTGGGTTGAGATAAAGACAGTTTAATAGGTAAAGCAAAAGCAGTGCACGCAAGCAGAGCAAAACAAAATTCATTCATCACTTCCCATGGGCAGGCAGGTGTTTAGTCACCTGCAGGAAAGCAAAACTCCACCATGCGTAGCGGTGACTTGGGAAGACAAACGCCATCACTCTGAACATCCCTCCCTTCCTTCTTCTTCCCCCAGCCTTCTATGCTGAGCATGCCGTCCTATGGTCTGGAACATGCCTTTGGTCAGTCAGGGTCAGCTGTCCCGGCTGTGTCCCCTCCCAGCTCCTTGTGCCCCCCCAGCCTCCTCGCTGGTGGGATGGGGTGAGAGGCAGAACAGCCCTTGGCTCTTTATAAGCCCTGCTCAGCAGTAACCAAAACATCCCTGTGTTATCAACACTGTTTCCAGCACAAATTCCTACTAGCTACTATGAAGAAAATTAATTCTGCTCCAGCCAAAACCAGCACTGGAATTAAAGCTAGGGGAGAAAATCTGGAAACTTTAGGGTTGGCAGTGCTTCTTGAATGCCAGTGAAGAACTTACCAGGTCTCTAGGTAAAGTGGATGGGACAGTAAAACTACTTATTTTTGTATTAACTTTTGGGTTTGCTTTTGACATATTTAGTTACCTCTTTTTTCCTAGAAAAAGAGAGTGGCAGCATTATTACAACTCCCTAGTTGGAGATCCCTTCCTTAGAGCTTCTTCTCTCCTCCCTTTCTTGGGCATGTCTTGGGACAGGTTTTTAGAGTTCATTTTCTTCAAAGCAACTAAGAATATGCTTTCCTTATGGGTAGTCATGATTAGCTCTGCTTGTTCCTGGCAAAGGACAAATTGTTGATTTACAGACTAAACTCAGTCCTTAAAAACTATCTTCTAAACCAAAAACGATTTGTGAATTATGAAACTCTTTCTGTGCTGCTAATGGAGGTGTTTGAATGTCCTTTGTATGAGAGACCCATACACCAGTCTGAAGCTCAAATCTGCTGCACTTCCAGACACTGAATGTAGACAGCATGTGCTTGTTGAGGCTTTGCAGAAGTAATGGTTAAAATGAAGGCTTGTATCCATGCTGTACAAATGATATAGTTCACATCCACAGTTACCATTAGGAAGACTAAGTGGTTTAATAATTTTAGTGGTTTATTCATTGAATAATCTAAGCTTTGGATTCAGTAGTTAAAGGTCAGGGTCAAGTTTGTAAATAGTTCTCTCTGAAAAGGCATGAATAAAAATGTAGGAGTGTCAAGCAAACCATTTCTGTTCTGCTTTTTGGATTGTAAAATTATTTGGATGCCTTTCACAGAACTAATAAGAAGAAACTAGCCTTCTCCATAATTTTATATTGTCAGATCCTAATTAAAATATTTCTGCTTGGGCAATCCAAACACTCAAGCCAGTTTTTTGATTGCCCAGGAGTCTCTAGTACTTGGTCTTGGAACATCTTTCCCCTTGGCATAACAAGGTGGAGACCCAGCAACAAATTGTGTCTGGAGCTTTTAGATGATAGAAAAGATGATGAAAAAGTTTCTGATTAAAGAAATGTATTGCAAAAATTTTTTTTTTTTTTCATCAGTTTTCCAACTTGGTGAATAATTCCTGGACTACTTCTGAGGTGATCTATTTTTTATTCTAGGAAGTTTTGAATAATAGTAAAATATTTAAACTTAGGATAAGAGATGGATTTTGTATTACAGAGAAAATTACTTGCACATAGAGATTTAGCCACTGTGATTGTGCACTTTAACTGAGCTCTGTACACTGACAGTTGTACCTGTGCACAGCCTCCCCCAAACCGGAAGGTTATCCTGCAGTTTTAACAGGACTTCAGCAGATGCATGAAAACACTTCAAAGCCTGTGTTTGCTTGTGTAATAGTGCAAGGTATGGAAAGCTCAGGCCTGTCTACCACAAAACTAGGTATCTGTCTGCTTGTTCCTAAGGTCCATCTGCCACAGTGCCGTGATAACACAACTGTTCTGTCTTTAGTCAAAAACTAGTGTAGGTTTTGGACTCTGATTTGTTTCTTCAGGTTTTTTTGATGCCCTGAGTTTATAATAAGGCAGTCAACAGTTTTAGCCGCCTTGCTAGTGTAGTGTTTTCAGTGTTCAGATGCAGTGATAATGGTTTTCTTTATCACAAATTGTAGTCTCTCTCTCATCAGTGGTTGTTGTTGCCAGCTGTTGACAACCACCAGCTGTTCATTTTCTATCACCAGCTGTTGCCTACAGGGGTGTGCATCTTTCTTCAGAAGTGTTCTTACAGTAAACTCTGAAATCACATCTTTTAATAATGCAACTTAGTCCTCCACTTATTTGATTGTTTAAAATATACTATTTGTAAAGAGGCATAGAATAAGAATAGAGGCACAAAAACTGTCTCTGTATCTGTAAAATACACGAGTGTGAACAACTGTAACTCACCCTTATGCTAGATTGTCCAAACAATATGCAGAGATGGCTATTTCAATACAAAATTATCTGTATAAAAAGACATGTATGTGTGTGTATGTGTACATGTGTGTATATACATATACAATTAGACCAAATCTTCCTCCTCCTGTTGAAAAAATTCTCCCCTGCACAGCAAAGCTGTTAAGGAAAGGAGAAAAGTAAACTGTAACACTGAAAGCAAGTGCCACACTACTTGAAATAGCCAAGTAAAAACTTTCAGATTTGCAATTATATGAAGTTTTTTTTAATCCTTCTCTGTGCTAATGGATACCGAAAGCTGGTACTTAATGGAGGACTTTTGTTCAAGAAAAAGCTCTTTTTTTGGAAGTTAAGTTCTTTGAGAAAGTTATTGTATATATTGGGGTTTTCATTTTATTTTAACAGACATTTTTAGAGCAATTTGACGAAAAGCTGAAGCTTACTGAAAAGCTGCTGCTGGTGTTCTGCAGTTTTGTAGTCTGTGCTTTCTGGAGTTACACTGATATTATTCTCTAGAATGAAGCAACACAAGGCTTTTAGAGAGCTCAGAAGATTTAAAACACTTTCCCGGTACACAAAAATTGGCATTTCTGGACTGAAGTACCGAGGAATTTTGTTGACCCTCAGATACTAGCTGAGAATAACAACAGTGGAAGGAATTGGCTCCATAAAAGACTAGGCATTTATCAAACTAGTTGAGAAGAATCTCTTAATCTAATCACTCGGTATGGTGAAGAAAAGATGTGATACAAAAATGATGTAGCAAATTAGTGTGGAAATGGTGTGAAATGTGTGCAATTGATTATATGACTGCTGAATGAAAAAATAAATGTAAGGGGAAGAAATAGATACTTTCAGTGGGGAAAAAACATTAAGAGGTTAGTGGAGAATTAACATGCTTGAACAGATAGCTTATTTTATCTGATCTCTAAATCTATTCTCGTGAGAAGTTTGGGGGCTCATTTTATAAAGATGTCTGTGAGTGGGGTTAGGTAAACACTCTTCTTCCTAACAAAATATCTTAATAAAATTAGATATGACTGACTGTGTTATAGTTATGATGTTTATTGACTGGTGTCTATTATTATTGCAGTCAGGCTGTTCCTTCTGACCCTCCACCAATTGAAAATCCTAGTAGTTTGTCTCATGTCTCAGATTTAGTTAGGGTAATCAAAAGTTAGGTGGCCAGGAACAGTATGCTTAGGTATGCTGAAGTGTTCACATTAATGATAGGTCAACAGTTTCTTTTCTGTCAAAGTTTCACCTTTGGTCCACATTTTGGATAAAATATGTATTGGATTGTGTGGCAAGGTTTTGGTAGCAGGCGGGCTACAGGAATGGTTTCTGTGAGAAGCTGCTAGAAGTTTCCCCTATGTCCAATAGAACCAATGCCAGCCAGCTCCAAGACAGACCTGCCGCTAGCCAAGGCTGAGCCCATCAGCGATGGTGGTAGTGCCTCTGGGATAACATATTTAAGAAGGGCAAAAAAACCCCTGTGGAAGAACAACAGCAGAGAAAGGAGTGAGAACATGTGAGAGGAGCAGCCCTGCAGCCCCCCAGGTCAGTGCAGGAGGAGAGGAGGAGATGCTCCAGGCGCCGGAGCAGAGATTCCCCTGCAATCCATGGTTATGAAGACCATGGTGAGGCAGGCTGTCCCCCTGCAGCCCAGGGAGGTCCACGGGGCAGCAGATCTCCACCTGCAGCCCGGGGAGAGAGGACCCCACGCCGGAGCAGGGGGATGCCCGAAGGAGGCTGGGACCC
>JAVJGG010000030.1:9992603-10009835 GCA_035590195.1 Aviceda cuculoides
GGGAAGAGTGAGGAGTCCTGCCCCTGAGGAGGAAGGAGCGGCAGAGACAACGTGTGATGAACTGACCCCAACCCCCATTCCCTGTCCCCCTGCACCACAGGCAGGGAGGAGGTAGAGAAAATCGAGAGTGGAGTTGAGCCCAGGAAGAAGGGAGGGGTGTGGGGGAAGGTGTTTTAAGTTTTGGTTGTATTTCTCATTATCCTACTCTGATTTGATTAGCAATAAATTAAATTATTTTTCCCCAAGCTGAGTCTGTTTTACCCATTATGGTAATTGCTGAGTGGTCTTCCTGTCCTTATCTCAACACACAAGCTTTTCTCTCCCCTGTCCAGCTGAGGAGGGGGAGTGATAGAGGAGCTTTGGTGGGCACCTGGTGTCTAGCCCACCACTGTTTGTTGTTTTTTTTTTTTTCTTCAAATTCACTTTATGATCTGCAGCTGGCATAGTTCTACAGCAGATGAATGCTTTATTGATGTTATCTTTAACTTTGAGAAAGCTATGTGGTTTCATTTGATAGACTGGGAACTATACATCTGGTTTTTGTTTCTGTTTTATTTTTCTTTCTACTGGGGATGTGAAAAGAAGAATCCAGACCACATTATAAAAAATGGGTAAGTAATAGGTGACTGCATATGTACTTCTCTTCCCAGCCTGCAAGGCTTTCTCACAGAATTACCTCATGTATCTGAAAGGGATGTAGGATAGTACCGAAGTAGGGTTCTGTGAATTGAATAAGTGTTTGATGATGTTTCCACGATTGTCATAACTTCAGTTTTCGCTGCTCCTGAGAGCACTTTCAGCTCTCTTTCCCTGATACAGGGCACTTGTGTGAATTTGTTCAGAGTCTACCAAGGGCAGTAGCATGTGGTCTGTGGTGTCACTGTAATAGGTATTGATAAGGGTAGAACTGTGGTAAAGTACCAGCTCATCCTGTCTTCCTATCTATGGTGGCAGATATTTACGTTATGTCGAGATAAGTGTTTTCCTTCACTAATTCATCTGCTAAGCATGCAAATCTCAACTGTATAACTCTATGAAGAAGAGCCCTCTGAGTTAAAAATCTCTTTCTGAGGGTGAAAGGCTGAGGGAACTTGATGCCATCTGGCTAACTCCAAGGGTAACTCCAACACTGTGTCAGTAATGTCTGAATTTAGCTAGCACTGTCTTATTATTTGTCCATTTTTATTTCAATGACTCTTTATAACATTTTTTTGTACTAAAGTTAAGGAACAACAGCAGTAAAACTCCATATGCAAAACTCCTTAGAATTAAAAAACAAGCCTCTGTAATAATATGTCCACGTTAATTTGTTTATATGAGCGGAAAGACTTAGAGAATGAGACTTTTTTTGGTATGCAGCTGTTGATTTAATTTTTTTAATGCTCTTGTCTACTGGTCTTCTTCCAAGTTTGAACTGCCTGTGCAACTGCAAAAAACTTGCAGAAGCCTCAACCCAGTTGGCTTGCATATCCTGGAGTTATCAGATGAACTTGCTTTAAACTTCATTTGTGTTTCATTCTCAACATTAAATTTGTTTTTTTCAGCAAAAATTTCTAGTACCTAGGGAAGGTAATTGAAGGTCATATTACATTGTAACCAATCATTTGTTGGAGAGCATGACCGCTGGTCTCCCTATGAGTTTAAGAATTGATCACTTCTTGCCTGACCCTGTGTCTTTGTCAACATTTAATCCCAGATCTGTGAAAGATCATGCCAACTGAGGAGTAGAGTGATCTGGAAAGAAAAAAAGCTGTTGCACTTGAGTCTGTATGAGAAAATGAGGCATGTAGGTTCAGTTTCCGGCTCTGCTGAAGATTTTCTGTGTGAAGTTGGGAATAGGTGTTCTGTCTGTCTTCTTTTTCTGTCAAAAAGAAGAAAAAGTACTCTGTAATTTAATATTTATCAAGTGCCTAAAGGGCTATGCTGAGAAAGGGAGGTATGTGAAATAGTTCTAACAAATGACTGCAGCAAGCATGTGTAGGGTTTGTTGCTGGTTTTTGTTTCTCTTGGAATGGAACTCAATGTTTAAACCAACAAGCATACTCTTGAGAAAATGTGCATTATCAGGTACCTTCAAAACTTCCTATACTTTGGAACTACAGCAGTTCTGACCCCAAGCTGAAGTGCTTTTAAATGCTTTTATTTCAGAGAAGTTGAATATTTAAGCCAGGCAAATTTGTCTTCAGAAATTTCACCCTTCTCTGTCTACCTTTCCTGAAAGGCTTTAGCTCATGTTTTCAAAGTATGCTTGCTGATCAGGGACACTAGAAAACCCAGTGGCAGTCTCTTAAAACTTACTGGGCAGAGAAGGTAGGATACTTCTTTACTCTCCTTCCACAAGCTGAAATATCAAAGTTTCAGCCTGTGTTTCAAAGACTTTACTGCATTTTATACAATGACTGATTTTGTACTTGAATTTCATATATAATATATCAGATGCCAGGCTCTTTGCAGCGATGCATGGCAGGAAAAAAAATAGTGGGAACAAGTTGATACAAGAGATTCAGATTGTCTATAAATACATTTTCACTCTGAGCACAGTCAAGGAGTGAGAGAGGCTGTGCGGTCTCCGTCCTTTAAGGTTAACAAGACCAGACTGGATAAAGCCCTGAGCAATCTGGTCTGACCTCGGAGCTGACCCTGCTTTGGGTGGGAGTTTGGACTAGGGACCTCCTGAGGCTCGCCAGCTTGGATTTGTGATCCATTAAATTCTATAGCATTAAGTTCTTTATTGTTTAGTCTTTTTTTGTTTTGGAATAGGTGGAATGTGAAGAATTTGAGGGGGGAAGAGTGGTTTGTTTTATTTGTTTTTTTTTGGTTTTTTTGTTTGTTTGGTTTTTTTACTACCTTGCCAGAAGGAAGGTGGTGTTTCAGTGGGGCACAGTTAACATTACACTGACCTTTTTGGCCCATATTCTCTGATGTTTCTAAAGGTAATATCACAGCCCCCTTGAGGCTTTTGTACTGCCTTATGATTAGTTTTTCACAAACAGTGTTCCTTGTGATTAAAGTCTGTAGTGAGACTCCTGGGCATTGCTTCATCAGAGGAAGATAGGTAGGGGGCACAGGGGACCAGAAACTTTTCAAAAGGACACTGCTAAATCCTGAGAGAATTAACAGGAAAAAAACCTACTTTTAACAAGCATGTTTATGAAACAGTTTCTGTGTTTCTATATACATCCACCATCTCCCTTCTTCCAGTTCTCTTCCCCACTGCAGAGCTTAGAGCTCGCAAAGGACTTAATAGCAGCTGGTAGTATAGGCTTGGTTTAGACTGACTTCTGAAGCCTGGTACTGGAAATAGAGCAGTACAATGAGCTTTACACTGTCTCCCCATGTTATAGCAGGCCAGATGCCCCTGTCTGGCTGACTGCAACTCCCATACTACGCTGCAAAACATAACATAAAGCTGTTCTGGAAAGAGCATAGCTGACTTGTTGTCTTACATTTGCTGAGTGACATTAAAACATGCATCATGTGAGAGAAGATGTGGTCAGGGATGCACATCAGTCCTGCACACTGCAGCGAGTGAGCACTTGTTTTCGCGTGAAAGGGTAGTATAGACCCAGGTTTTCCTCTCCGTAGTGCCTGGAAGCTTGCGTTAAACATGTACAGTTGAGGATAGATTTGACCTCTATCTGCATGACTGTGAAGCAAGTTTAAAATAAAGGACTGTTCTAGGGGAAAGGAGCTCATGTCCAAAGTGGGATGTGGTCATAGCTACATTATTTTTCTCCCCTTTCTCCCTTCCTATGGCTAACTTTGTATAGTTGTTGCACAATTGGTATGTATTTTTCATTAAAATTGTCAGACCAAGATAAAGCTTCTCTAAATTCTGTCTTCCTGCCTGGTGAGGAAACAGTGAAGTTAGACTTTACCTGTTGGCTGAAGTAAGGTACAAATACAGCTCTGACAATTCCTAACAGGGTTGCTTGTTTCCAAATCACAGATAGTTCTGAATCTAGGAGCGAACCAGTACTCAGTTCAAGCTGCTGCCTGCCTATGTTTTTTAAACATGGTGTAAATCAATTTTAGCTTTCTATGCACTGCAGCTATGGCTATACAGAAGGTCTCACACTGATCTGATTATTATGCTAGTTGTATGTGACTTTTGTACTACTGACAGTTGTTGTGGATTTTGGAGTAGTTCAGAAAACTCTTGCTTCTTACAGCTTCATGTTATTGCTGTACTAGCTTTTGTTGAACTGTGTGTTACAGGTGGCTCAGGCAAGCAAACCTTCCTTCATTGTTTCTTAAGCAAGAATTTTCATTCTACTCTTTGAGGAGAGGAGAAATGAATTTAACTGTCTGGTTCTTAGCTACCTTTCTTTCAGTGATGGTATTTTTGTATGAGTAATTGACTATTTTATTCTTACGTAACAATGTAGAGTTTTCTACCAAAAATGGTAGAGACTGAGAACTGAAGTGTGCAAATAGCTCTTGTTCCACCAGTTTCAACCATCTGGTTGCTTCAAAGAAGACAGGAAAGGAAAGTGCCTTAGGGGGTAAGAAATTAAAATAAAAATATCTTAGAAATAAAATATTAACACTTTAAAATTCAACTTTTATCTTTTCTTCAGTGTTGACATCTGGACTTGGAAGGCCTTTATTTTCTGCCTGCATCTGAACTGAACATCATTCGTCTGTGTAGTGCACAGTAAATAGCATAGTGCGGCACAATTGAAACTTCACAGCAATGACTTTATCCTCTGTGCAGTAGGCAGGTTTTATTCATTTTCTGCCTCTTTCACAACTTGCTGCAGTGATTATGCAAAGTCGTTACAGTCACAAAACAAGGAAAAACATCTTTTTTTTTTATCTCTATACATTGCGTACTAATTTCATCTCACTGCAACATTAAAACCTATACTAACAACAAAGGAATTCATTCTTGGTTTAACAAAATGCTGAAAGTACATTAGTATTTGATGTCTGCATCGCACTGTTTTCTGTAGTTTTTATCATGAAGTTTATATCTCTGAAAGCACTTTTTGCCTTATAGCAATAGAAGCCAAATAACGAATAATTTTGTTGGGTCTTAAGATTTACTTAGGATTATACAATATATGCACGTGAGTAGCATTTATTAGTATATGCCAGCATTTGCTAAACTTAATGCACAAAAACTTTGGTCTAAAGCACTTAGTGCACACAAAAATCAGCCAGTATCCTAAGGTATTGTAAATCACTTCATGAGCTAGCTGAATTTGCAGCAACTGAGGACCATGCATAGCTTTCGTATGTAGAAAATTCATTTCTATGTGTAGGGTAGTATATCTTTGTCAATATCTTTGACAAAATATCTTTGTCAATCCTAGGCATTCTGAGGAAGCTAAAGCCAAAATATCCTCCTGTTGTAGTGTTAATGAACTAATTTGAAACATCTTTATTTCCTATCAGTCTATTAGCACATTTCATATTGGTACAACTATCTCTATCAGGTTCCAGTTAAATATGTTGTTTGACAGCACCATTTTCAGCATATGTATTTTGCATTTAAGCATGTACTGGCAAAGCTGCCTGACATATCCTAAATACTTGCCAATTAAATAAGTTTCTGCATAGTTCTGCACATCCAAAATATCCCAAATGTAGTAAAGGATTACTGTTAAGCAGAAGCTATATATATATAAACTGTTAGTTTCATTTATAAGGACCCCTATATAAATTTGTGATTATGCAATATATATTATTATTGGTCATAAGTAGACATTTCGTATTCTAAATAAAAATGCCTCTACTGTTTTCTTCCATAACTGCTGTTTTCCTTCCTACAATAAGGGGAAAAATAAATGACCAGGACTCGAAGAATAGTACATTACTTCAAGATGTTACATAGAGTAAAGCAGTTTTCTTCGGTTGTGATAAGTGCATGTCTAAAACTAAGCTAGAATGGCAGATAAAGAAACAGTTATTCCCAGGGTATACATATTTCTTCCATCTGGTACATTATTTTCCAAACTAACTTCATTTGGCTTTCAAATGTTAGTTAACAGCTGGTCTAAAGGTTTTCATATTTGCTTTGCACATGTTCATCATTCATATGATTTTTAATATTCTCTGTAACATTTAGCTTGTGATTTTATCTCAGTTTGCTCATCCTGATTTTCAAAACAACGAATACAATTTAGTTTTTTAATAACTTAGTTCTTTTCAAGATAAATGTGTGATGGAATAGAACTTAAGTCAGTAACTAGTCAAAAATCGCCCTGATCTACACAGACTGAGGTTGCAAAAAAAGTGGAACTAACAGATAAATCTTAGGAAGAGTTCTGTGATCTGACACTGGTACGTTGGACAACGCACAGATAAACTATGCAAGCTAGAACATAATCATAGGATCAAAGAATAAATTAGGTTTAAAGGGACCTTTGGTGGTCCAACCTCCTCCTCCTCTAAGCAGGACCAACTGTGAATTTGGATCCATCTTAAATAGTGGCACTGACCCCTCAGGTTTTTGAGTATCACCAAGAATGGGAATTCCACAATATCTCTGGACATCTGACCCAGTGTTTGACCATTCCTTCAGTGGAGTAGTTGTTGGTTTTGTTTTGTTTTTTTTCTTGTTGTATGTAATTGGAATTTCCCTTGCTGCAATTTATGGTGCTTGGTTGTTTTTTTGTTTCGTTTTGTTGTGGTTTTCCTTCCTTCTGCTGTATTCCCCTTTGGAAGAGCTAAGCTCTGTCCTCTCCGTAATCCTCTTCTGCACTCCCAACCTCACACGCATTAGGCAGTAGAAATCTGCAGCTGGTTTTCCACTTCAGCTTCTGCATCTGAAGCTAAACAAACCGAGTCACCTTAGCCTGTCCTTGTGTCAGGTAGTCCAGCCCCCAGTCACCTTGATATGTCTTCTGAGCTCTCTGCTGTTAGCTGGTGTGAGTCTTGAAAGGGGAGAAGCGGGTGTTCATTCCTAAAAGGCTAAGCAAAGTACCACTTCCTGTGACCTGATGGCTATAGTCTGGTAAATGAAGCCCAGTGTGCAGTTGCCTTTCATCAGTGGAAAGGCATCCTCCTCAGCTTCTCTACCATGATCCCCAAGTCTTTTTTTTTTTTTTGCAGTCTGAAGTGTTGCAAAGGGTTACGCTCTTGCACATGCAGGATATTTGCATCTGGAAGTCTGTAAGATTTCCCTTGGTCCATTCTCCCAGTGTATCCACATCCTTCTGAAGCGCCGTTTTCCCCTCCAGTCTACTGACCGCTCCCCTAATTTGATACCATCTACAAACCTACTGAGGGCTTATTTCATTCCTTTGGCCAGGTCACTGGTGCAGGAATTAAATGGTATATGCACCAGTATCGACCCTGAGGAAAAACTGATTGCCAGTTTGACTGTTGGTCGCTAGCTGTTGGTCCAGCAAGCCTTTCGTATGCTGTGTAACCCATCCATCCAGTCTGTATTTCTGTGACATGGCTATGAGGCTGCTCTAGAACACTGCTTTGAAAGCCTTGCAGAAGTTCAGGTAAGCAACATTCACTGCTCTCTTCTACTCTACTAGAATTATTCAGAAAAAGCATCTTTGTATTTTCTTGTGAATTACCTGTTTTCTGTAATTATTATTTTTTGGAACTTTATTCAAGCTGTTCACAATTATACTTAGACAACCTAAGTTCTGTCTCATTCCTAATTAATCAAGTGGAGTTGTCACAAGTGTGAAATTGCTAACTGACATAAGTTGATACAGGTTAATACAGGCCAGAAAATCATTGGATAAATAAGGTGAATGGATTCTGGTACATAAAATATATATACTTTTTATCATAATACTTAAATGAAACTTCTGTATTTGTCTGAACTGAATGAAATGGAATCAAAGTCCTAAATACTGCACTGCCAGTTAATATGTGACTAGGCCTAGTGCATTCTATCAGAAGTATTTGTATGTACATTCTGGCATATGAAAATATATATTTGGTATACAAAAATATACAAACTTTTCTTTTTTTTTTCCTTTTACCTTAGTTCTCAGACATACAAGTCAGGATTTTTTTTAAAATACAGGAAATAGCACTTTGTATGAAGTGTGTCTCAATGCCAAACACGAATTACCCTTAAAATCCTTTTAGAGGAATGCAATATTGTTGTTTCTGTATTTTAGTTCTTCAAAGTTTGCCTTTCAAACACAACTACTTTACATGTTGTTTACTGTTTCACAGAGTCAGGTCACATAGCAATCAAAGATACATGAACTTTTAAGAAATGTTTCAAAATTTGTAGAAATAACTAGCCAGTATATAATAATGACACTTTATGTATGGCGACAATGCAGTATTCAAGAATCTGACCTTTATAATAATTGAATATGTATATACCACATTAATGTGATCTTTAACACTGGTGATATGCATAATATATGAATGGGTGTCAAGCCTTGTCATTACAGAGAACTGATGTCAGATGTTTTCATTTTGGTTTTATTTGAACTAGCTTAACTTGGTAGTTGCAATTTTTACTGTTTTTCTGGTTTTTTTTAATTTTTAAAATATATTGAAGGCATGATAATTTCATAGACCTTAAAATGCAACATTTCTGCTTTTATCTTTTCTATACTTTTATCTCCCATATAATAATTCTTCCACTCTCTACCATCTTGTTTCTGGTGTTATTTTTTACCTTTACAAATAGAGCTTGTAACCCATGTGAGCAAATTTAGTAATCTAAAAGTTCTTTAACTGCATCTAACATTCTAAATTTGAAAGCAGGTGATGAAATTTGGGTGGATTACATAGGCCCAAATAATGTACTGGGGTAGATGCCAGATGCTAATGTCTTATATTTGTTCCTTAGGTAGATTGTCAGAAAGATTGTCACTGCAAGGTGTGATGTAACTGGTATGGCCCAGTGGAGATAGTGTCAGCTATTTATTATTGCCCTTCCTATTTCTGCTAATGAAATTGACCTGCTATTAAAGTCAGGCTGAATAGGGTAGAAACTTAGTTATATCAACAGCAAGGTTCAATCTGACAAAGTTAATAGAATTTCTTTCTGCAGATTTTACAGAACGCAGCATCCCAGATTCCTTCTGCACGGTGGTTTGGGAAAAAGCATTAGAGCAAAATACTATGTAGTTTCATTAGAGTTTCTAGAAAAACTGCCTTCTCCAACAATATTTAGTGAAGCAAAATAGACCTGCTTTAACCCATCATAATATAAAAGGATGTTTGTGGTGCTGTACAAAGAACATTCTTGTGCTCTTATAGAGAAAATTATAGCTCTACTCTATATCAAATTTGAATTTCATGTTTTTTCAGTGAAGTGCTGTTCAAGGTGATTAAGGATGTGTAATCTTTCTCAGTATGATATATAAACTCATTCTGCTTTCACTTCATGCCTCTCCTTTATGCTTACACACCAGTAGCAGAACATTAACCTCCATTTTAATTCTACAATGTTAACACGTAGCTCTGTGTAGTGAAGATGGTAAAGAAAATCAAATCATATGCCTCAGGGATTCAAACACTGGCCTGCATGGGGGTCAGAAAGACTCCCCAAAAGCAAACAAGGACATACACTAGATGAATCTTGAAGGTGCTTTGTCTTTTTTTCTGAAGCACCAGCCCCTGCTGTACCTAGAAATAGGCGACCAGATCAACTGGCAGCAATCAGATACATTCAGAAGGTTTCAAATGGAAAATTTAATCACTGCCTGATCACATCAGAGAAAAACAATTGTCGTCTTCTCTCTCTTTCCCCTGCAATGAGAGCTTGATTTACTAATCATCTAATCAAGTGCAGGACATGGTGTTTGAAATGCCAATAAGACGTTCGTATTTCTGAAGATGTGGTGAGATTTAAGAATATATTGCAGGAAGTGTCAAAACTGACTTCCACATTAAGTAAAAAAATGCATAATCTTTGGAGAGTTATGAATCTGAATGGGATTTCTGAGACCTTCTAGGACAGAGAATATAAAAACAAATAAATGAAAAGCATCTCAGAGGTAGGAGTGGAAATGCAATTCAAGACCTGAATATACATATGGAGATTAAATCCATGGCCTTGTGGATCAGTTACATGTCTGTAGGAAGTGATCAAAATGCCAGTGGAAAATGACTCTGGTATTAGAAAAAGTATAGTAAACCTGATTTTTTTTATCTTTTTCTTTCTCTTCAATCCTTGACTCTCCTCTGTTTTAGAATTTTCTTCAAATATTTAAATTTTGCTACTAGCTTAATTGGTTAGAGTTTAAAGTGTTCTGAAGGTATTTGGCAGTCCTTAAATCTGGATTATGGAACCCTGTTCAGGACTCCACACACTGTTCCTAATATGTCCAGTGTATCCAAGCATCAGCATGTTTTTTCCACTGTAGCTTCGCAGGCTGATTTGATAATTCAGTCATGTTAAGGATTTATGATGAAAAATTTCTCATTGACCTCTGTGATATTTGGTATACAGCAGGATGCTGTGTTTTGAAAAATACCCAGAAATATTTTTCTAGAATATTGATGATTTATATACAGTTTCAAAGGGGATGCACACAAATGTTTAATAACTGTTGCTTCTATAACCTTAACTTTTTTTTTTAAATTGTAAGAAGCTTCTAACTGCATGATCACATCCAAGTTTTGGAATAGTCTCTTCTTAGACTGGGCAGTTTTAAATTAGTGAACATAAAGTATCCTTATTGTGCAAGGAAAGGCCACAGATGACCTTCACACAACTCAGTTCTGATATAGCAACAGTTATTAATTCCCTTTCATGTATAGTCCCCCCCCCTTATCTTACTAACCTGAGTCCGAAGGTTTATTTGAGTTTTCACAACACTCCTGTGAAGTGAGGTGGTTCTTGTTTCTTTGTTCATCCTTTTTAAAACAAGGATAACAAATATCCTTTAAATTTAGGCATCAGGTTGGAGACAAAACACTTTTTTTTTTTTTTTTTTCTCTGAGTACTTAGCATTATATAGAACTTCATATTTTTGAAGCACAGCTCCAATTAAAAAATTTCAATTTTGATCTTGAAAACTTTGGACACTGAACTTCTCAAGGAACACAGATAATTAAGAATGCTAGTGGTGTCTAAACTGTAATGGTTGTAAGAGTTTGAACACAAGCACAATTTTCTATAAAGTAAATAAAGGCGTGATGTTATAGGAAGCCAGCTATTTTGAAGGTGTTGTCTTCCTATAATAAATATTACCCATAATGAAATTTCAGGAATTCTCTTGTAAAATAGTGATAGCACTGTCATGGGTATTTTGTTTCTGGAAACTAATAGCTGTGTTGGTCAAATTTATAAAATCCAAACATAAAAGAGTATTTAATGTAAATTACTGTATCTGTTTATTTTCTGTACATTATTTCAGTTCTGTTTTAAATAGTAATACTTTAAATGTCAAAATTATCATTATTTGAATGACATATCTTTGTAAACATATGCTAAATTAATGGGGATTGCTTAGGGGTTTTTATTTGCTTTTTTTTAATGGGTGAAAATGTTACTATGAATGAGAGAAAGAAGGGACTCTCCAAAGCTATGGAAGTATAACTGGCTTAATATACCTTTGCAAACATCATTATTTCTAAGTTTTTACTTGAAATTATGGGTGCCTTGGGCTGTGCAGCTTTTTGTTGGGTTTTGGTTTTTTTCCAGGTAGCCCCACAAGTTTCATTAGTAACATTTTGATGGTGCGAACACATGCTAACTAGCAGGAAACTGTGGTGTGAATGAATGGTCCCTTGGGAATCTGGCAGCTCATTCTCTTACTTAATAAAATTAGAGAGTTGTTCTGACAGCCAGAGATGGACTGCACCAGACTGTGCCAAGGAAAATGAGGTTCTGAGGAGGTGAAAGAATTAAAGAAATAAAGATAGTCTTTGCATTTTTAGACTGTGAATTCTATTAGTGAGTAATAATAGAAATGATAATGGCTACTTACTGCCTGGACAGCTGCCTCATTTACATCAGTATCACTTTGCTGGCTGCAGTGTCCCATTTACATGAATGCGTAAATGGAAACTCTTAAAAATAACAGTATAACTGGCAGGCCTGATATAGATAGGTTATGAATATTTTCCTCTTATCTTAGATTAGTATAGCATGTCATTGAAAATTGTTTTTGCTGTTACAGATGTTTGAGTGAGGCCATAAAAAAAAAAAATCGGTATTGTGATCAGCTGCAGAGGGAAATGCAACTGTAATGACATCCCTTCTTGAAAACAACTTTCTATTTGCCATCTAGCTCTTGCTGTGCCAGCTAGCTCCTGTCTACACTACTAACAATGTGCAAGGAGCCAATTTAACACAGTTTATATACTTTTCTGCTGGTGTTGACATATGGTTAATAGGTTTATTGAAATTTACTATGAAGATTTGTATACTGAAAACCGTTTTTAAGACTAGCAGCAATTGTTGCTTAGTAGCATCCTTGCAGTGAGGTGGTCGCGGTGACTCCCCCTGCCTTTGGGTATTTAAGGGCACAGGAGTGAGTGCTACAAGGGGCACCCAAACTATTCACGGGTTGGATTACCTGCAGTCCATGTGAGACTTAATCCTGTCTTCCCTGCAGATCAACTGGGACCTAGAAAAAGAAGGCTTCACGTTACTCCCCACACTTAATTCACCTGGCAGCATAGCAAAATCTGCTGGGGAAATGAACTAGATTTAACAGCTGTTGGATTAGGGAACTGAGCTGTCACACTCTGAACGAGGCAGCTACCTGTAGTCAACAGCAAAGGATTTCAGGAAAGTACAGGCTGTGTATAAACTCTGCAGGGGTAATGGTATTTCAGCCAGTAGGGTGGACTTTCCTAGTCATGTACAAGAGTGAAAAACCTGAAGTTCATTATAACGGTTTATATTTATCAAACTAAAAAGCTAAATAAAAACTTTGTTTTACTGAACTAGGAAAGGTACCAAGGGCAATTTTGCCTGCATTTCTACCTGCCCAGCATGCAGACAGATGTGGAGTGTTTCTGGGAGGAATATTGAATCCTGGACTGTGATCCAAGCTGCTCTGGACTATGGTGAAAACCTACAGAGTTACTTCCTAGTTCCTTTACTTCCCTTTTTTGTCTAGAGCTTCGATTTTAACTTTCATCTTTAGGTGGCAACTCACTAGGAAGACTTCCATTGTGAAGGACACTATGCTGTGTTTGCTGGAGCTGGAAACTGTTCCTTCCAAATTTGCTTTATAAAACATAATTTTTAAATGGATTGGGTCCCTGATGATATAAATCAGCATAAAGCCAATTTAAATGAATAGAATTGTTCATCATTTGTACTTGATCTGGTCCAGTGGGTCAAGTTTTCAGAACAGTGTTTTTTTGTGACTTTGTTCTGGCAGTTGATAAAATGTGTATGTGTGTGTGCACACAAAGGTGTGTACATATTTACTGGTAGGCGACTGAGGAAAATGGTGGATTGCTGTCTGTGAAGAGTCTCTTTGGCTTCCATGAGACTCTGCTGTCACAGCAGTTGCCCAGATGAAATGCTACAAGTTACAGATTTATAAGTATAAATCTGTGCTTTGCTGTCGTCAGTGTTTATTTTGCAGAATGTCAAATTCGCGCATATAATATGAGTAGGTAGATTTGTGACTACTGAATTTAGGCAGCAAAAGATTGTTCTTGAGGAAAATTGTAATTACATGTAAGTGAAACTGGCTATTTTTACAAGCTTTAAATGTTGGGGTGGGAGGAATGAAGGGAGAAGACCTTGTTCAGTATGTATTTGTTTGTTCTACTAGATCTGTTTGTGGCTTTTTATCTTAAAGTGCTCCCACGTCATCTGCATTATATTTTGCAAAATTTTGTCTTAGCCTTGTATGTAATTTAGGATGTAGCATTCCATATTTTGTTTAAATCCACTATTATAAATGGATTGAAGAAACATTAATTTTCAGAGCATTGAGAATTTTCTTGGTGTTATTTCAGATTAATGAAGTAGATACAACTTCAGCATTTTTTCCAGTAGTCATATGAAGGCTTTATGCTTTCCAAGCAAGTGCTAAAATGGACATTACAAACTTACAAATTAATCCAATGCTATGAATCATCATTTTTCTTAAAGAAAAAAAAAATATTTTTCAAAAACCAACATACTATCCTATGTTCTAAGTAGTGTTTGCTAATTATATAAAAGTATTAATATGCGGTACATATGAATACTTTGTTGTTTTTATAAAATAAATTTTCTCTCATGGTCCAGCCTTATGTACCATGTTGTTTTATAGTATATTCTGTTTTTTCACAAATCCCCAAAATACTGACAAGGTACAGTAGTTCCTGAGATTGTTTTTTGTTTTGGGGGGGTTTATTTGGTTTTTTGGTTTGTTTGGGGTTTTTTTGGTTGTTTTTTTTTTTTTTTTTGTTCCTAACATTCACACATAATGTTACCTGCCACCTTCCTTTTAAAAGTTTGGAGTGAAGGAAATGATTTCTGCTATTTAAACTTCAGGGAACAAGAATTTGATCAATATGATGCCGAAAACTGACATTGATACAGCAAATGGTTAGACTGCTGCTTTCGTTACAAATGGATTTTGGGTAGGAAGTTTCTGGAGAATAAGGCTCAGCAGATGTGATACTAGCAGGCCTATATAAATTTCATCTGGCATTTCTGTTGTCAGTGTGAAGTCCACTTAAGTGCACAATTTCATGGTTGGCCAGTTACCGTCCTTGGCTGAATTAATTTTCAGTGCTGGTGAAAAAAATTGCTGGTTTGCCAGTTGCTGCTCAGAGATTGTAACTCTTGACAGAAAATACATATTCCATCAGAATCTTAAATTTTTAATGCAGTGTCTGTGTTTATTGATGGAGGTTAAATAATGTTACTGGATCAACAGGCAGCTAATTGCATTTCTATGAGATAATTAGTTATGTGACAGTGAATTGCTAAGTTTCTCTTACTTTGTTTTTCCTTAAGTAAACAGCAAAGAACAAACTCTTTTTCCATTACATTTCTTTATGTATGTAATATATATGTAAGAAAACTCACTAATGATTCTTAAATAGCTTATACAGATGAAAAATTGACATCCATTTATTTGAAAGTAGTATTTAATTCTTGTGTCCATTGACCTAATGTAATATTAGCGTCTGCTAATGGCCTTGCTGGCTCCATGAGAAGTTCCTGTGACTATCATCTGGGATTTTGCTGTCCTTTAATCTAAGCTTTTAGTCTTGTGAATGTAGCACAGGATCATAAGCCCTCTTGTTAAATGTTTGGTTTAGACAATTTTAGCTTGCCATGGAACATAGTTTATGGAAAATCTAATTCCTTAGCTTTGGGCTGAAGGGAATTTTTTCCCTTTCATTGTGAAGATGTAATAGACATGATCTTCAGGAAACTAGTAACAGTACTGATCTAAGATGCTATCTGTCAGCTGTCCTGAAGATAGGTTCCCATTCTGGTGTTGTCATCTGTCAAACTTGCAGTTTAGGTAAAGAAAAGGAAAGGAAAAAAATACAAGGAATGGAGGAGATAAAAAGCGAATCCTTGCCTAATATAGAAGATCTCCCTCTCCCTCCCTATGTCCCCAGTGTCCCTCTCCTTCTCCCCCTTCCCCAGCTGATAGCTGCTGAATTGGTCTGAGGGGAAAAGAGCTCTCATAGAAATAGCACAGGGGAAAAGTGTCACAGGCCTTGAAACCCCGTAATATGCTTGGCTCAGGTGCTGACAAAATTGAAGATTTTGTGGCATACTAACAGCGATACAAAACCTGAGGAAAGATCCACCATCTCAGGCATTTTAAGTCTTTCCCTAAAGAGTCGCAGTTAGATTTGGATCCAGCCTGCTCCAGAGCATCACAGAACTTTGTTTATATCCTATTGTTAATATGTTCTTTATGTACTCTAATATGAGCTGGGTTTAATTCTGCTTTTTATCCTTTACAATACCCGTGGGGAATGATAGTCTGCTTTCTTGTCTTAGTTACACTCACATTTCAAACTCTTTATGGAAGGATATCAGTGTTACTAACAGCATGTGTGTTTCCAATAGAGTGTATTAGGATTTGTAACACTGGTAATGGCTTGGCTAGTCCTAAATGCTTACAAAAACCTTATTCAAGTTCCACTCAAAAGGAATTGTGATTAGTTATAGTAGCTTACATTAAGGTAGAGCTTAATTCAGCTTGAAATAATCTGAAACCATCATGTAGTTCCAGCTCCTAAACTGTTTATATTAAAGTTCATAATACTATTGATGCTTAGCCAAAGGATCATCTGGAGACAAGTGCAAAGCTGTCAGGTTTCAGAACTCTCTGACTCTATACTGTAATCTTGCTGGACCAGTCCCTCTCTAAATATTTTGGTTATCTGTTTTAAATATTTACAGAATGTAAGACATTTATGTCTAGTTCTTATCAGAAAAATTTTCAGACCAGTGTTTTCTGGTTTACTTGGAATTTGGCTAGCCCCATTTTTAATTGAAAAAGAAATACAGCCACCACATTGTAAAAAATATATAATGAAGTTCATTGGCTGCTATAATCGTATTATTTCTGTAAAGAGCTGCTAAGGGAATTTTCCATCAAGTATTATCCTTACTCACTTGTATGGCCAAGTTAGACTGAGTCATAGCTTAAACTCATGGAGTTGCAGAGAAAATAACCAGGCAGAATAAGCTGTGATGAAAATTCAGCAGTTATTTTCTGTTTGGTCTAGTTTAAATTTCAGCAGTTTCCTTTCCACAAGTGGAAAGACACTTGAGACTTCTAAAATGTGAGGCAATAAGTGATTGACTCTTGTATCTTACACATTTGTATAACTCATAACTTTACCTGTTGCTCAGATTGTGTGAAGCTGAGCAATAGTATTGTGGTCCAGGATATGTCTCTGACAGTTTGTGGTGACGAAGAAGTAGAGAACGTCATGGAGAGGCCCCAAGTAACATGGAGAGGAAAGACACTTCCATATTTTTGTGCTAGTGGGATTCTAGTACACAGATCTCTCCCCCCCTTTTTATTACATCACTGATCTGAGAAATATTCTTTTACTTTGTGTGTCTTCTAACCAGACATTCCTCTCATTACTATTGTCACCTTTTGACAGACTTTCAGTTGCTGACTGTTCTCCAGTGTTAATGCTCCAATTGTGGTAAGCAAATACCTGGACACTTCTTCACCTTTTTGCTCAGGACTGATGGTTTTAAATTTTTGCTCACTTCTTTGAGAAACATTTATTGTGTCTGGCATATTCTTCATACCAAATATCTACAGCATGAAAGGCAGATAGCAAAGATAAAACTGAAGCTACTTGGTTCCCTTTGCAGTACATTGTGTTCCCCTCCCC
>JAVJGG010000030.1:10009935-10090781 GCA_035590195.1 Aviceda cuculoides
CATGGTCTAGTGGGCATGGATGATGGTTGGACTCGATGATCTTGAAGGTCTTTTCCAACCTAAATGATTCTATGATTTATGATTCTATGATATTCTATTTTAATAGCTTTCCTGTTGGCACTCTGTAAGCTTATGGAGGAAGTTTTGCTGGCTGGTCCTGCCAGCAAGATCAGAACCACCTTGTGAAGGGAACAGGCCTGTTCTGTATGGGGCTAAAATTGTACAGGCAAGATTTTGGTTTTATTAGACACATTGTACTCCCTTAACAACCAGAATAGCACTGATGGGTTTAGCTGCATGGAGGAACACGGAACTGTGCAGCTTCCAGCATCACCCGCTGCTGTCATACACTGCTGGCTACACTGGTGAGCTGCCATCTAAACTGCCATCTCCTAAACCAGCATGCACACCTGGATGTGCCAGAGAAGACTTACCATGGGTCCATGCCTGCTCCTTCGCTATTCAGCATCTACATTTCTGTGTTAAGTTCTTCTGTGATGATTGTATCTTTGTAGCACAAGCCCCCATTTTTGCTTAGCTGAAAAGAGTTGTTACACACCCAATGATTTGGAAGTTCCACTGTAACATTCCCAAACCTCACTGCTAACTAGTTAGCAAAAGGACAAACCCAGCGCAGAACTACTTACTGTCACTTTTTGCTGCCAGCGAGCCCAAAGTAAATCTCATCTGAAGCATACAGGCATAGCTTTGGACTGAAGATTGGCTTTAAAATTTATCTGAAAAATATATAAGAAGACATTAAAACTGATATCTAGCTTCATGTGAGAATACAGATATCCTGATTCACGCACACCTAGAAATGTTTGTGCTGGGTCTACAGCGTTTGCACTGAACACATCTCTGGTTGTGTAACTGAATGCAACCATTAAAGAAAAACTTCAGGATCAGAATCAACATTAGGTCAGGGTTTACCCTCTGTAGCACCCATTTTGCAAGTCCTTTTAGGATCACCAGGCTCTTAAAGTACCTGCAGAATCTCCATCCAGCCCAGGCAACATCACCAAAAAGCCTCTAAGCATGAACCCATCCTGGAAACTACAATTTGCTTTGAACTGTTTCAGGATATTGAAGAACATCTTGTACCTTGGGAAAAATGAGGATGATATGAGCAAAAGGGCTGGTCACAAGCTGTGGACTGCATCATGAATCAGTGCTGATGACAACTATTTGTCAAATGCATTTTACACTTAACAACAAATTACTTCCAAAACTCTCTGTTGATAGCTCACTGATCTGAATTTAATTAGCCAAACGTTTCCTATAATTTCTTTCAACATGGGAATCATGGCCTTTAGTGCAATTCTTATCAAGAGAATCAGGCTTTTATTTTTTCCCAGTAGACTGAGCTATCTGCTGTGTTAACGAGGAGATCCCTCCATTACATTGTATTAATAACTCCAAAATCCAGGCAACAAGGTTACCTAAACCCAGTAAATGTGTACTAAATGGCAATGTTAACAATTTAACAATCTAGTTACAAGCAGTAAGTTACAAAAAAAGTCAAGTTGTCTCCGTCTTTCCTTAGTTTTCCCCTTAATGGTCTCATTAGTTTTTGTAGTTGGGCATAGCAGTTAATGGCCTCAGCAATAAATCCAGCAGTGAGGTTTTAAATCATCAAGGTAGATCTGTGCTGCTGGTTTGTCTTGTTATTTTCTGTGTTGACCTCTGCTACCTTTATTTAGGTCATGCTCCCTTAACTTTAACTGTTTCGGAGTCTAACAGGCGATATCTAACTTGGAAATATTAAATCTTGACCACATACATGCCAGGTCAGTGAGTGCTCCAGGCTCTACAAAATGATGTATCAAGCCCTTCCAGGATTACAGCAGCTTAAAATCAGAAGCATTTGAAAACAGTGACAATAAAACCATGGTTTCTTTTTATTTGTCTCGTGCAGTTCAGAACTTCATTATTCAGGTGTTTCCTTATGAGGGCGAGAGAGTCCCTTTTAAAAAACAACACCACAAACCCACCAGTTTTTATTTAATCATATGACTCAAGGACCAGGGGCTTAGGGAAGAACGGCAAGGAAAACAAAAATCGCAATCAAATCTCAAGACTGGCAGCGATGTGCCTGACAGAAAGATCCTTCATTGTGATTTCAGGACCTGCATACTATGATAATAGTCAGATTAGTGCTAAAGATCATTGCATTTTGTGTTTCCTTTCTCTTGACAGCTTTCATGTCTGATTCACTGTGGTGTTTATTGAGTCCAGGGATGTTCAGCCAGTGTACAACTGGAGTAAAACAGCCATGAATCATGCCCTCGACGTGCTCTTTACTGTGGCCACTAACACTTTATAATGTTGTCTAGAAATCCAAAAGAATGATTTAGTCAAACCATGGCTTCTGTTTCATTTTTATTAAACCTGGCTCTCTGCCTAAACTCTTGGCATTTTGAACAGTGAACTTATGCTAGAATACATTGCTTTATCTGGAACATTTGTAACCTTTATTGATCTGCTCAGGTAAAAGCACAGAGTAAAAGGTCTTTATTATTGATGTGGAAAATATTACTTCTCCATTGTTTTTCAGTCCACAAACATCTGTCACTTTCTCCTTGATAAATGCCCTTAAGTATTCCTTGTTCTGGGCCTAGAAAAGCCATCCATGGTTATCTGGTGGGATCCAGCTGTTTTTCGAAGGGACGTTTAAGGCCATTTAGTGCAACCTCCTGCAAAGAGCAGGGACATATTCAACTAGACCAGGTTGCTCAAAGCCCCATCCAACCTGGCCTTGAATGTTCCAGGGATGGGGCGTCGACCACCTCTCTGGGCAACCTGTGCCAGCGCCTCGCCACCCTCAAACAGTTGAATTAATGCTGGCTTGCTGCACTTTCTCCACATCTAACTTCCGAATACAATCGTTTTGCATGAATACAGCTTGTTGTGATCACCCATCTTCTCAGACCAAGGTGGTCTTTTCCGGCAGCTTCGGGGATCCCCCCTCAGGGACCCCGCTGCGCTCCCTGCAGCAGTACTGCCCCGGGGCGAGCATCCTCCCGGAAAGCACAGCAGCTCTGCCGCCCGCTCCGCCCCACGCGTGCATATTTTCCACGGGAAGGTCAATTGGCAGCAGAGATCATTGTGCACAGCTTCACTTTCTGATTTTATCACCCCTGATGTGATGACCCCCACCCGCCCTCTCCCCAGGCCACGAGAGCCGAGCGCCCCCCAGCAGTGGGGAACCGAACGCCTGCCCCTGCCCCAGAAGTTGTGGGTGTAATGTCACGCCTAATGATTTGTCGATTTTGTTTTTCTGCCTGATACTTCATGTCTCTAGTCCTTGTATCTGACAGTTCCAGCAGCGTAAGTCGTAATTTTCGTACCTGTCGGAAGCCCCGTGACCCGGCCGCGGCCCGGGAAGCTTGCTCCGTGCCTCCACCCTGCCAGGGCTGCCATCCCAGCGCCCTTTTTGCTCTTACGGCTTCTGAGGCAGAAGAAGCCTCCCAAGGTTTTCGGTCAGTGCATGGCTGTCATGTCTCATTTTGCCTAATACTCATCAAAGTGATACCTTCGACAAGTGCATTTTCCTACACCATTTGTTGATTTCTCCTTTCCGATTCCACCTGCTGGGACTCAAACTGTCGCCACATCGGTCACCGGGGCACAGAAAAACTCACTGGCTATTTTCTGCGTCTGGGTATAGTTTTTTTAGTTATTAGCATTTGAAAGGATTATAGATTATTATTTATCTATCTGTCTTCTGCATGTATGAGTATGTGTTCAGGCCATTTATATTAATTGTTCATTCCTGTCTGGGCCACATGTTAAGTTTGTATGTATTTGTTTGCATATTGAGGGTACTATCATTTATCCTTGTACAAACAAGGTGTGTGTGCCTGTGCGCATGCAAGCAGGCTGATGTATTCATCTCTTCATATATGTGCAGCATGTTCCTGTCTGTGTTACACGAAGATAAGCTAATGTTGTGGTTTGTTGTTCTGCACGCAGGACGTCTCTATCAGCATGCTAATACTTCCCAGCAGCCTGCCGTTGGAATCGTACATTATGTATGGAAGGCAGCACTGCTTCCCAGTGGAGAACATTTATTTTAGGTTTTCATTTTCAGAAATGGATTCAAGATGATACTCCACCATTACAAAAGAAAAAAAAAAAAAAGTTTTGCCTGACTGAAGTGTTGACTCAGATTGGGAGCAATGTCATGCATAGCACTGAAGAATACCTCTGAATCCAGTGGGTGGGATCCATTTCACCTTCTGGTGGCCATCACAAAGTCAGACTACTCCAGGCTGGTCATTGTGGCTCTTTCTGTAGTCAGTGAAAAAACTACAGGTCTGGAGACTCCCTCCATAGACAACCCATCCTACGATAGATGCCTAAAGCAGCTGGGAGGACAGCTGTCTAAGGAGAGATGCTTGTAGTCGGCCACTGGACCTTGATGGCTTCTGCTTTGCTAACGTAGGTGGAGAGCTTTACTCACCTCTTTATCTGATGAGGTGAGTCTTGGGACTCCAAAAAAGCGAAAACAGCTGAACTGAACTTAGCAGCCTTTCTCTTTATATGTTTCATGACCACAATTTTCCTTGCAAGCAGGTTTTTCAAGTCTAGACATGGCCCACACTGGATGAAAGGCATTAAAGGGAGTGGACTAGAATATGTGAACTATAAACAGCACAGGCATTTAATAGCACAGATCCTGGAGGAAGCTTCAACAGAAGAACTGTGGATGCAAGACTAACCCCAAAGCCAATGAAATACAATCCCCTGGAATTTATGGGCTTGCATCTGATCCTACAGGTGAATGATGATTATCTTGCAAATGATGAAATCACCTGATTTTTAGCACAGGGGCAAGGCCAGCAGCTGATGTTTGTATTGCACTGGAACTGCTGGGCAGTCAAACAGGACATCAGTGCTACAGCACTGGTAAGCCTGACATGGAATTTAAAGCAGCTATCCCCAAAGGGGTGTGAAGGTGCTGAGTAAAAACAGTAGGATCCAGGCAATGAACAATTAATACCCAATTTTTGATGATTCCCTTGAGAGCATTTGTGAAAAGATAGAAATCCAATGCAAAGCCTGGTGCCTTTTGTATGTACTAAGACAAAAAAGACACAGATTTGGACTAAGCAAAACTACAAGATGTTTATGGTTCAGTGGAACTGGAGCACCAGAAGGGTCTTGGAAGTCTAATAGGATACTCAAATATGAACAAAAGGGAAAGAGCTGAGCTTTCCTTTTTTGGCTTTGATACGCTTGAGACAATCAGTAACTTGATGGATCTGGGGAAGCACACTTATTTATAGAACAGAAAGGTTTTTTTATGAGTATCAAGTTGCTGATGTACACAAAAATTTGTAGAAGTGAACTCTTTCTATGTTCTAAACCTCTCTGTTTAAGTGGGATTTTTTTAATATATGATCAACTTACAGTTTATCTTTGTGCCGGTTGCCAGAATGATACAATTTGAGGTAAATAACTGCCAATACTTATTTTTAAGGGCTGAGAATATATATATATATATTTTTTTTTTTTTTTTAGTTTGATGTTAAACCTCTTACAGTTTTTTGCCATAATTCCATTTGTATGCCAGGGACAGCTAGAAGAAAAACTTGTAAAGAATGGAAGCTTTCATCGATGTGAACCTCTGTGTCTTCTGTTAAAACTTGAATAGGAGAAAATTAATTTGCTTTTTTCATCCACGTTTTGATAGTCAGATTGGATGAGTAGCTCTTACAGTTTACACTTGAATTAACTGAACCTTTGAAATGGAAATTTGAAAGCAAACCTGTATATTATTTAGGAAATAAAAATTCTGTTTTAAAAGTAAGAATATTTCTTTAAGAAGATTGGAATACCTCAGGGTTTAATGGAATGCAGGAAATAGCAATGTATCAAAATATATGCCAGAGAAAATAAGCATTCCAGCTGTACTACAAATGAGCTATACCATTTGTCTTGGATGGCTATGGTATACAGGAGGGTTCACTGCATTGTTCAATTCATGCAACTTTATTTTGATTACTTACAGTGATAGGTGACTGGGGGTTTGAGGGCTTTTTACATAAGGAATATAAAATTAATGTCTTGTATGTCTAAAGAATGTTTAAGTTTCAAAAGCAAACCTTTATGCTCAGAAACATCAGTGTAAGAATACCTGCACAATCTTAAATTTATAGCTGTTTAATTATAGAGGTATGTGAAGATATTCAATATATGTGTGTGTGTACATATATGTATACACACACACACACACACACACATGCTTCCCTTACAGTAGACTTCTCCCAGTCCGTCTTCTCAAGATTCTGAGTGTTCTTGATTCCAGAGTGGATGACTGTAATGTTAATAGTGCTTTAATACAATTACTTGGATGTATTTCCTTCTTTTCAAGTAGTTAGGTCTGTTAGCAAAATGAATAGGTTTGTGCTGTGGACACTTCAGCCTCTGGTAACTTAAAAAGAGAAATAAAGTCGAAACAGGGTTAAGCTTCATTTACACTGGGCCATTGGAATTACCTTATTACTGCCTAGATTTTCTGATTTTACTGAAGATTAAACCTCTGCTCTGGCATTTTGTTCACTCTGTGGCAGCCTCTGTCAATGTGTGTCACACATCTGTGTGGCAGCCCCTGTCAAATTTTGTAGTAATTCTAACCAATTTGGTCACCTGTTTCAGAAGTTAAATGTGCTACTTATTCTTTGCCTGACAGGCATGCACCTGCAATTTGTGCACACATGCAGCATTTCCTTACAAATCTAGGCTAAATAAACATATTGGAAGAAAAGAAGTGACACCTGTAATATGAGTTTGGGGACTGTGAGATCCCAAACATAGACCCCTGCCCGTTGATTAGTTGTTTCTATACCTATGTCTTGCCCGTCAGTTCTGTAGCCTGGATGGATGGATGGATATGTACACATCAGTATGCACACACACACTCTTCCTGGTTAATTCCCAGCTATGGGGCATGAACTCATGATGTAACCCTCAGCACTGATTCCTCTGAATGTCCAGACTGAAGGACCTATTGGAGCACCCTGTAACTCCCTCATTGACAATTTCCCGAACTTTCCTTCCCAAAGCTAAGCCCATGGGCATTGGCTTCTCTTACTGTGCAGTGGGAAAATAGCCCCCTCCCCTGATTGCATTGTGATTTTCGTTTTTTTTTTTTTTTTTTTTTTTTTTTTAATAGGGGTAAGACCCAGTTGTTCACCAGCCCCAGTCATTTTCTCGTGATAATGTTCTGATGACCGCAGAAAGGATGGCAGGGCATGTGTCCCTGCTGGTTGAAGGACCAGTACCTTGTGTGTTCTAGTACTTTGTGTGTTCTAGTAGGGTGCTAACAGCTGAGTTAACACTGTCATTTATTCTTCTTCTATCCTTAGTCCTTGCTCATCCTTTCCACTGCTGTTTTGGATCTTGCCCCTTCTGCTTTTCAGTTGAGTTGTTTTTTCTTCTGTGTAGTTTGTGTGCTACTGCTGCAATCATGAGACTTTGAACAGAAGGGGAAAAAGTAAAGGTTGGAGATAAATGTGATATAGCATTGTGTAGGGGTCTTTTCCGCAGGTGAAGATAAGGTAGACCTCCTTTATTTAGCCTTCAGTAGAACATTTTACGTGACTGTGTCTTAAATTAGAAGTTACAGGAAGCAATGGATGTTATTAAGAAGGAGGATAAAGAATTGGCTAATGCAACTATTCACACTGAAAGAAGAAATATCAAGCAAAGGGAAATCATTAGTGTTTCTCAAGGGTTAGCATTGGGAGTAATTTTCTTAAATGTTTTCATTAATGACCCTTACATTAATAGTAGGAAACATTTTCAGCATAATCTGCTGACAAAATGAAGTTGGAGGACACAAAGGCAGACTGATATATTACAGAGAGAATGTTTTGCTATTAGATTCTGGATGTGTGTCATTAGTTTTTTGTTTTCCTTCCATTGCTCTTATTCCTGTTGTCATTCAGTTTTTTTCCATTGAGAGTTCCTAAGCTGGAAATGAGTGACTAAAGGAAGGTCTTAGTATGCTGGTGCAGCTATAAACTGCCGTTGTGATGCATTTGCAAAAAGGGAAAAATGCAATTCCTTTGATGTATTAGAACTATTTTACTTTTTTTTTTTTTTTTTAAAAAGCATGAGGCCACTGAAGTTTCTCTGAGTGTACCCACTTTATAACAAAGTTAAGAATGAAGGGTGGAGGAACACCCAAGAGTCCACTAGATGTTTCTTTGGCCATGTCTGAGGATTGCAGGGTGGCACGTAATTAATCTCATTCCTCCTGAAATCATTCAGCCTCCTCTTAGGAAAAAAAAAAATAAAATCTGTTGATCTTTTCCTCCAAAGTAATGCATTTCTGGAGCTTACATGAATATAGGTTAATGGTGCAATGTTTCTCTATCATTTTGTTTATAAATTGTGTGTGTATATGTATGTAAACAGAAATTTGCACATTGCACTGTCAACATTGTTTCAGATTTTGTGACATTCAGATGTGAGTGCTAAATAGTACCTTTTTTTTAAAAAAAAAAAAGGTATTAAGGGGCCAGCCTAGTAGTTGATACAGCTCCAACTGTATCCAACTACTGTATGCTTGAGTTTGAACCAAATTTACTATCAAGTTGTTTCATTTATGTTCCCCATTTGTTTCAGAGTCCTCAGACTAAATCCGATTTTAAGACATCTGTTACTTCCTGTGCTACCAATGTGGTTTTGACTTGTTAGATGTTACATGCTGTAGAATTTCCTTTGTTAGGTAAATAAGTAGATACCAGCAACTGCAGATCTAAAATGGTTTCACAGTGTTGGAGATGATAGTTAGCTAGTAAAATGACTATATTTCAATCAAAAATTCTATGAGAATACAAATTTGCATCTCAAGACACTTTTTTTTAAGCTTCGGTATGCTTGAGTAGAAATGGATGGATCATATTTTTTAATTGAAAAAGCATCTTTGTTGCTAGGATCTCATAACCACACATTTAGTCATTGTTTATAAATTAACATCAATTTTCATTATCTATTCAATGTCCTATTTGAGATTCCAACAAAATATTTTAATTAATGTGTTGGAATCCCGGTGGTCTGAACCTTCAAGACAAACTTGGCCAAAATGCATGATAAGGAACTAGAAGGTCACAGAAACTTGCTAATGTTTTCATTAAATGAGTACTGTTGTGTAGGTCAAAAAAGTGAGTCAATTGTGTGATTGGCACCAATGCAAAGGTGAAAGATATTTATTTATACAGGTGGTATGAACCCTCTTTCAGTTATATACAAAGGCACTTCTGTTCTTTCAAATTTCCTTTTAGTAAGCCAGTAAAGGGTAGGATGTTTTTACAAGATGGGCAAAGATGAGGCACAAATAGATTTCAGCATGCATACAAGGAGAAGCAGCAGAATGGTGGATCAAGGTAGCAGTGTACAGCTTCAGCAAGGAGTATTGCAGCTGAAGCTCCTGCTGGAGAAGTTTTGCAAATGCAGTTGTGGTGTGTATGGTATAAGCAGAGACCTGTCAAAACCTCAGAGTGCATGTTCAGAATTTATCAAACCATGTGAAACTTTAAGGTGTGTCTTAGGATCTTGTATTCAAGCCTAATTCAGATTCAAATTGGATATTTTGGGTGTTGATAGCTGTATAGCCATATTATTGCAGTAATCTGTATCTTTGAATTATCTTAAACACTAGTATTTTCATAAGAATATGTCCTCCACTGCCCCTTGCTGGGCAGTGAACCACTGCACACCTAGTGTGTGGAAAGATGTGTGTTGGCGTAATAAAGGTTGTTTCCTGAATTCAGGCATAAAAGTATTCATAAGGACAAAACACTTCTTATTTTACATTTTAACTGTTTGGTTTTAAATTTAAAATACTGACATCTCCTAGGAACAGACTTGCAGCTCAGTAGGTCTTGCAATGGTTTCAACCGGAATTGTTTAGAATAAAGGTTGATACTGTGAATTATTTTTCATTTATCTAAAGGGTAAATAGTATTTTCTCTACTATAGCAAGTTCGTCACTCAATTTATAAAATAAAACTTATTTTAACTTCACTTTTAGACTTATATAGCATAGCAATTATTCTTAGATAGAGGTGTTTAAAACAGACTATGGTGAAGCATAAATAAAAGTCAGAACACCCTTGGACAAAGATTTAGTGTTTATTTTATTTTGTTTGTCCTTTCTGTTTTATGAATAATAATCAGCTATAAAATGTGAGGAAAAGTCAAGAAATAAACCCCCCTTTTTCTTTGCATAATGTAGTTGCTTTGTCCTGAGTTATGCATGAGCTATTCTCTTTAGTCTGTTTCTAATATGAATAAATATTTTACTCAAAGATTTAGTATCTCATTTTATTCAAATTCAAAGTTAAAAATTCAGTGTCTGTGTAGGTATATATATATCTCTTAAAACTTTAAGTTCCTATAATTTAAAAGTGTTAAATTTAAGCCATTTGACATTGTGCAAAGGACATGAAAGATTCAGATATGCAAGTCTGTGGCAAACCACTGAAAAATATAGTTTACAGAAACATATAGCCTGTGACATACCGAATTTGGAGTATTTTTAAATATGAATAGCTAATGTTTAAGCTTTCAGTATTGTTTAGTATAAGAATTCTCATGTAAATGGGACACCAGGGGTTTGCTTTTAGATAAACTCTAAAAATGTTACAAGATGCTTATTGTTTAAACTTTCTACCAGTCTTTTCTCATAGTATTTGCTAAGAAAAAAAAGAAATTTTGTTCTTATCTTTCCTTTTAAGATTATATCACAGACATCAGGCTTTCTGGAATGTGTCAATTTTGTAAAGTTGGTTGACTCTCTGTGTTGATTTTGTGACTTTTACAGTGATTTACTGCAGTGTCAAATGAATTAAGAATTCTGCCATTCTATTAGCGGCATTTTACATCTGTTTTGTTCTTGCAGTGTGCAAGAAAAGGAGTGCACCTATGGGTGCTTAGGTCCCATGGGATATGATTTGAGCTACCTGGTCTTTGAGGTAGAATCCAGAATCCTGTGTCCCTTGGGCTCAGAGTGAAGTGTGGGATAAAATTAAGACACCTCAAAATGTGATGTATAACAGCTGGAACGCTCATGTAGCAGTCTGTATAGTCTTCATAGTGCCTTTGGAAGAGAGGAGAAGGAAATGACTTGTCTGGAGTGGTGGTCGCTGTTACCCTTAAGAGTTATGGTTAGTATACAGGCCTAGAAAACTGGGAACACAGTTTAGTATCCTCTTTATCTGGAGAAGATGAAAAATTATGTCTGTTTGTCTACGTGCCATCACAGAAGAAAGGGATTGACCTGTATGTCCTGTAGAAGGTTGTGCTGCAGTGTAGAGAGGCTTAGACAGACAACACACAAAAAAGCACTCCCAGGTTATGCTATGTACTTGTTTTGTTGTCCTTGGTTCCTCAGACTTCCTTTATTTTATACTAATTATTGATTATGCTGCAAAGATAGTCCTAGGTTGTGATTCCATTTCTCTCAAAATGTTTCCAGCTCTCTAAGGAGTTTCATGTTATCCCTTTAAAAAAATTCCCACAACTTCTCCAAAATGTGCTATCTTCCCCACAAAGTATAACATAGTATGTAATATTGTTGTTTATAATGTTTTTATCTTAAAAATACCTATTACTTAGTTCTGGAAAAAAATAGCATTTATGGGTGTTATATTCTTATGACTAGCTCATTGCTTCCTGTGTCCTTTTCTGTGTGTTCTATCCTACGATTCTAGGTGGTTTCTGAAGCCCTGAATCATCAAAGTGCTTCTGTAGAAACACTTTCCCCATGTGTTGGGGGCAGGGGTGCATGCATTCTGGATTTTTTTCCCCCTATATCCATGCTTAAATATGTACTTAATTTTAAATGGATGTCTAATTCCATTCAGCTCAGTTAAACTTATGTTCAGAGTTAAACATATACTTGTGTGTGTTTCTGGACTAGGGTACAAAGTGGCATTCAGAGTGTTAATGTACAATGCTACTTCCAACTGTACAATCTGTCATTTAAATGCTGAAATACAGTGCAAGACCTGCAGAAGTGCATATGGGAGCATCATGAATAGCAAATGAATCTATTTTGATCCTTGATGGATGTTTCAATGAATAACAAATGAGTTCACAGTGATTGGACACAGAAAGTGTTAGTGATGGGTTTTTTTCCCCCTGGCATAATAAAGGAATCGTCTTAAAGTGACGGTATGTGGCAGGCTGTGTTTAGTTGCGTCGGTACTGACTGTTGGGCTGTTGCCTTTAACTGTGCTTCATGCTATTTTATAAAGAAACAACCATCCATGTTCTTTAAAGCTCTTTTCTCATTTATGTTTTTTATCTGATAGGAAAGAATTAAGCTATATTTGCAATACATATATTTTCAATATACATTAAATATGCATGCATTAAACTACTTTCCAAAGGACTCAATTTGATCGAACATTATTAGATCTTAAATTATACATTCAGACATGTTGTTTGAAGTACTAGGGAGTAATTGTCTTACTATCAACCCCTTGAATAAAACAAAACCAAGACTGCTTGTTTTAGTTTTCAGAAGAGAAAGAGAGGGTAAAGAGGCATAATTTTGTTCTTGGACCTCAAAGTGTTTCACTAATATAGCAGAAATATAGCTTGGAGTAGTGTCTGAAGATCTTACAGTCCAGCAGTCAGGTATTTCAGTGCAGCACAGAAGTCTGTGATTGGTATGTAGTGATTCTTATTAAAAAACTGTGGTGTTAATTTTTTGTTCTCTCCTTATTGCCAAATAGAACGACTTGGCTAAGTAGTGCATGTGCTTGCTGACAAATTTGCACATACAAATCCTTGCTTTCAAACTTTGCTAGGTGTTTATGGAAGCTGGTTAGTATACCAGTTTGAAATGTTGATGCTTTTTTATTTCTTTTTGCAGATAGTTAATCTTAATTTTGTTTGTTTAACTTTCTAAGGCTTATTCTTCACAAGTAGTTTGCTGTTGTATTTTCATAATCGCAATAAATCAAGAGCTTTTGGGCTTGTTTTGCTATTTTTTGAAGGTACATAACAAGAAATAGCTTTCAGCTAGCAAGTTGGATGCTATTTTTTTTTTCCACAGTGGTTACAAACTTACTTGGTTATTTCATTGTTGAAGAGAAAAAAATAATAATATACCTGAAACTGAACATATGACCAAGTTCTTTAAAATTATCAGCAGCAGTGGAGAATGTTATCCTGTTTTCTTCTAGATGTATTCTTTATATACTGACATAGTAGTTGGAAATTAAATGCTATCTGGTTGCATTAACCAGTGATTCAAGATTAAGTCATTATCTTTGACACACAGACCTAGTGTTAGTTTCAAAATGATCATTTGCACTAAGGGATAATTTTTGTAAGTCAAAGGTTTTACAGAACTGGGCTGGTCATTTTGCAGTCCAGGTGCAAAATTCAGCTGCAGCAACATCCTTTAATTGCCAAGCAACAGAGAGGAAAACATCTGCTGGTTATGAATATGTTCTGAATTGGTAATCATAACAAAATAATGCCATGCCTGTTCAGCCAAGGAGTAAGTCAGAAGGCTAAAGGCTGTTGCATGTCACTCATGTTCACTGTTGACTTACGACTGCCTGTAAATTCAAGTTACCCATTCTGTCTCAATAAGACACAATATATAAAAACATTAAAATGATATAAATTTAAATGTTGGCAGGTGTAACAAAAGCATATGAATATATTTTATGCACTCTTTTTATGAGATCGTGAATTGTCATGCCCAAAATGACCTTTTTCTACAACTAGATAACAAATGTAATACAATGTGTGTGGCATATACATTAAACACTCATGACCTTTCCAGAAAAGTCACTTCTACATTATTACATCTACTGAATTTTGCTTTTGCAAATACAGGGACTGATTATCCTTTTATTATCTTTATGGTACTTAGCTGTATTTCCAATGTAGTCAATGTGATTGCACCATATTAAAATTTTTCTGAAAGCAGTCAGTCCCAGTGAGTATAGCAGCAGGTAGCATCAAGATTCATGTACTGCACTTTCAGACCTTTCTTCTGTCGTGAGAAGACAGATGATGTAATTCCAGTATCCTGAGTCCCCCCTCATTCTCTCACATGTTCTGTACCTGTAGCCTTACCATGCTATAGTGCATGAGTATAGCATATGCTGTGTAGCTGGTGTTTTGTGTTTCTTCTTTGGTCAGAGGGTATGTGCAGACTCAGTGTAGCTTTGATCGCAGTCTGGGAGCATAATTTATGTACCTGTATTCTATGCAAATAAAGAGTAAGTCTAACTTAACATTAGTCTTGATTACCTTTCCTGGTTTGGACTCTGAATTGTCTTCAGCAGGAAAAAGGATGTGAGAGAAGAATCACCAAGACATTTGAAAGAAGTGGTTGTTTTAAATGCCTTTAAACTTGGTGAGTTTTGGACACTTACTCTGCATTGGCAGCACAGCTGTAGAGAAGCTTATTTGATACATGCAGGAAACCCAGTTCTCCTTTGACCATTCTCCACTTTTGTTGCCATTAATTCTCCCAACCACAAGCTCACAAGAGATTTGCTTGCTGTTTTCCACTCAGAGAGAAGGTTAGACATTTGTTGCCCCTTTGTGGTATCTGATGCATCAAGTGCTTCTGCTTTTTTCTACAGTTTAACCATGAGGATTTGCTATGTCCCTGCTTCTGTGCTAGCATGCAGTTGTCATACTTTGCTGCTTGGAGTCCAGAATTTGTACAGGAGAGCTGTTGTAGTTGAACATAGAGGAATGTCAACAGTCTTGGCTATGGCAGCCTGAAGGATTCTGGGCCTGTTGGGAGCAATATTCCTGTTCTTCCATGTTGGGATCACAAAAATTCTTATAGATAGCAGTTTGCATTGTTGACATCTCCAGCTTTCCTTCTTCTCTAACATAGTTGAGTATCAAATGGGATAAGAAGCTTCCAGATATTCTAGTTCACTAGAACTTTCCCTGGTTTCTTTCATTAGCAGGATGGGCATGTTGTATACCTGACACAGCCAAAAGCAGTAGAGATAGGAACTTGTTTCCCGTTGGTAACACCAGTATTAAGTGGTTGTCTATATAGCACTATAAACATTTAGTGTACTTTCAGTAAGCCTGTGTGAAATCTGAGAGCATTTGCTTCACTAAGGTGATCAGATCAAGGACCTTTCTAGTGCCCAGAGAGTCATAAGGAACAGGGAGAGCTGTAAGCAAAATGCAGAGACACAAACTTGGTTGGCATTTTCTCCATTATCCCTTGTCTATGACAAAAAAACCCTCCAGTCACTAATTGATAAGGCATTGAGAAACTCCAGGTGTAGCCTTGGAGAGGGCCAACCTGGCCTTGGCAAATGGTAAATTATGTTGATAGTGGGTAAGAGAGCCCAGGATCAGCGCTCAGAGAGGCAGAGGGCCCACACTGGTGTTCGAGGGATCTGTGAATGCGGGTATGCCCATGAGTGCGGGAGGGCATGTGTTTTCTCTGAGCTAGTGAGCTTCAGTCTCCATAGCTGGGGAGGAGGAAGAGGACTTGGCTCTCTGTACTGAGGTTTTGTGTGACTTCTGGTGGTGTTATATGTGGGTGTTGTTAAAAGGCAGCGCCCTGTGCAGCCGTCTGCGCTAGTGTCCTCTGTGTATGTGTGTCCGGGACACATGCGCAGCCCTGCTCCTCTGGACTGTGTGAAGCAGAAAGCATCAGCCACGTTGTTTGGCCTGTGACAGATGCCTGGCCAGGCTCCGGCGGCTGGGCAGGGAGATCCCCAGGTCCTGGAGTCTGCTGGAGGCAGCACCCCTACCACTTCCCTAAACTCACTCTGGTAAATTCTGTACTGGGTCACTCCCTAATGCAGTTGTAATTCAAGTGTCTGTCACCACTTACAGCTCGATCAAAAATATTTACATTCCTGTGGATGATGTTGTATTATAATGGCAGGAAAGCTGAAAGGCATTTGATGAGTGAAATGAAAAAAATAAAAGAAAATGAGATACAGTAAAACATAGTTGCATTGAAATTTCTGTGGAAAAGACAAAATTATCTGATTTAAGTTGGTGATTGACACATTTGATAAAATAAGCAGCAGCTCTTCTACATCATAATGCATGCAAGATAAGGAATAGCAGATGCTCCCAAAATTCAAGTTCTTTTAAATTTATTTTAGTGCTTTAGTGCTTATAGTAGAGGTTTTTAATACAGTGTTGGATAGAAAAATAGTACTAATGTAATTTAACTGACAGCTGAGTGATTGTTTATTTAACCCTTTTTGAACAGCTTCCAAGTTTTGAGAGAAAGAATTGTATATTTCTGAAGGATTATATAAATGTACAAGCTGTTGATACTCAGTTAATTAATACCTTGGAGATGTGGCCTTAACATCTGATAAGTTAAACTCATGACTTTACGTTCTGTAGTATGAAAGGGAATGCACTGTACTACATCAGCCTCTGACAATGGATAATTATCAATAGTGCGGGTATTTGATGTAGCTATTCAACAAATGCAGCCTTTGTGCACGTTCAGGAGTTCTACATTTCTTGCACGGGTGCACATCTATCTCTGTGTACGCACATGTACATCTGATTTTAGCTAATAGTTCCTTGTATATAGCTGCTGAGGTTTGGTTTGGATATTTGAAAACCATTAAGTGTTTTTCAGCTACAGATTTTATCTATTTCGTTCCAGTTGCCTGAGTCTGAGTGACTGATCTAACTGGCCAGTATGAAACTTACTGTAATTTTTGAGTGAATATGTAACTCAAAACTAGGTTTGGATAAATATTTGGATGTTTAAGCTTAAAATTCACTGATCTGACCATTCATTTCACTGAGTTTCTAATATTCAAATGTTCACAGGAAGCAAATCTCAGAGTTGGGAACCATGATCAAGAGAAAAATAGCTTTTCAGATTAAATAAGCATTTGTGAGTGCTTTGGAGTTTGCTTTTTTTTCTTGTGTCCCAGTTTTTTCCACTGTCCACTGCTTGTTGAGGCGTGCTGCTTTAACCCAGTTTGCTCTTCCCATTATCGCATAGCTGCTGCTTTAACCCAGTTTGCTCTTCCCATTATCGCATAGCTGCAGTGTTGCTTTCTCACACCGAGTGAATTATTTACATTGAATGCATTTCACGTTTTTTCCAAAAGAACACTGCCAGGCAGAAAAGGTTTTGCAGCTCAGAGCAGTGAAGGGCTGCATCAGGTCTACAGCTGTTTCCTTCAGAAGTCCCTAGTGTCTAGCATAGGGGTGGAAGTTGGATAAACACTAGTTTTAAGAGCCTGTGGGGGAATATCTCTCTAGCTCAGCAGTCTGGTGCTTCCAGACTGCTTCTAGCTTCCTATGGGGCCCATAAGCATTTTGTATAAAGCCCACAGGCTCCTGTAAGTTAAAGCAACTTTCTGTTTACAAAAGGCTTCTGGGATGAATGTACAGGAATATCTATGCAGGTATCTCTGGACAAGATAGTACACAACTTCTGTAAGTTTGTGAAATGAGTTTCATTTAAATAAACTTCCAAGGTTATTTGCCTTGTAGTGGGTTTTCTGCGGTCAGCAGCCAAACCCCCACAGCCTCTTGCTCCATCCTCTCTCCTGTGGGATGGGGAGAAGGATAGCAAGAAGCCTCATGGATTGAGGTAAAGACAGTTTAATGGGTGAAATGAAAGCTGCACACCCAAGAAAAGCAAAGGAGGAATTCACTCACTGCTTCCCATTAGCAGGCAGATGTCCATCCACTACCCGAGAGACAGGGCCTCAGCATTTGTAAAGCTTGTTTGGGAAAGAAGACAAGTGCCATAACCACCACCACCTCCCCTTCTTCCTCTTTTCCTTGAGCTTTTATTGCTGAGCACGATGTCATGTAACATGGAATATGACATCGGTCAATCTGGGTCAGTTGTCCCAGCTGTGTCCCCTCCCAACCTCTTGCCCACCCCCCAGCCTGCTCACTGAGGGGGCAGAGTGGGAAACAGAAAAAGCCTTGACGCTGTGCAAGCCCTGCTCAGCAACAGCCAAAACACTGCTGTGTTAGCGAGGCTGCTTTAGTCGCAGGTCCAAAGCACAGCACCATGTAGACTGCTGTGAAGAAAGTTACCTCCATCCCAGCCAGATGCAGTATGAATTAATTGATCAGATTTTGATAATTAGAGTCTACTTCCTCTTTGTGATAAGCAATTATATTTTACGCAAGGCCTTTGAAATACAAATAGTTCTGGCAGGTAGATACAGCAGGTACACTGCTTTAGTGGAAAAGGTAATATTCCAAACTATATCTTGGGTCTATCATCAGATGCGTAGTATTTGGATAAGAAAAGGCACTTGTTAAAAACAAGCAAACGCTCCCTCCATACTTTCCACAGAACTAAGGTCAGAAAAGCATTGGATAATGCTGACTTTTATTAGTCATCGTACACAATTTTAAGAGGGGTTTTAAATAAAAATAAGTATACAAAGTATTTTATTTTGTGCTTCTGTCCACCTAGATGTACACATCATTCAGCAACTCCTACTTTGTAAATCCCATAGCTGTGTTAGATAAGATGTTAAACTGTGTTCTGCATTTCCTTCACTGCGTCACAGGAGTAACACAGGTAAAATGCAAACAGTTAAAATACACTTACCATACAGAACAGGCAGTGGCACTAATATTTTGTGGGGATTGTTCTTTTGTATATGGAAGTTAAAGCCGAACTCTTAACTTTTCCTTTGGGCAGTATTTGGATGAAGTTAACTCAGAAACCTTCTTTCATACAAATGAAATGAAACTTCCTATATCCAATTTTGCAACTAGTCATGGGAAAGCCACAAAAATGGGACTGTTCTTGACCTGTAGGGAGATGACAAGAATGAAGGACTATAGTGTGAATTTACTTTCTGTCATCAGGTTACTCATGTGAAACATTGCCATTTTGAAGCTTGTAGAATTTTTTCTTGTCACTAAGACTTAAAAGTTTCATTTCATCTTGTTGGCTGGAAAGATTTTTTAGTGGCTTGTTTCAGCTGAGTAGTTCCAGTTTTATATGGAGAGTCTAGAGCACAGAGTGATACTTTTTTCGCTCCTTAAAAAAGAATACTTACAATATAACTGCAATCATGCATAAAGAAGGACATTTAAAAGTTGGGTTATTTTTCCAAATTTCCTGGAAAGAGGTTTTTGGTGTAAAGGTAATACCTTGACTCCAGCAGCATTTAAAAATGTGATCTCCAACATAAAACATGTTAATAGTGATTATTGTGATTGTATGTGAAGTACAATTTGATGGAAATATAAAAACTAGATCCGCTGTGCATGTCAAATTCTGTTTTTTGCATAAATTGGGTATACAAGTCATATGCATGTTGGCGATAATAGCACTTATAGTGTCTGAATAAAATCCTAGAAGTCAAGAAATGTGTTGAATCCTTCCAAATACACTTCATGGCTTTTGACAGTTCAAGAAAAAAAACGTCGTATACTTCATACCATCAGTTTACACAATTCAGAGAAGTTCAGGAAAAGGAGACAACCTTGAAGAGTTTGTAATAATAACAAAAATAATAATGAAATACTCAGAAATTATACAGAGAAAACTAGATATGGAGATAGTCTAAAAATAGAATACAGTCCAACCAAAAAATGGTATTTCATTGGAAGTGAATTTTCAGAGACAGGATAAAGAAGAGAGACAGATACAAGTTGTCTCCTTTTTTCCCTGTCTAAGACCAAATTGGTCCTGACTAAAACATTAAAGGTATAGAGAGATGAAGAAAAGTGGAGGTACAAAGAAAGACTAACAGTGAAATTAAAAGAGAGGAAAAAACCACAGTCAACAAGGGAGATAATAGGTTTTACTCTAGTTATAACATGCAAAAAGGTTACATGTGTATAGTTGGGAGCAGCTGCTGTAACAAGGTTTGTGTCTAAACTTCAACAAATAAGTATTCCTTCCAAAAAGTATTTTGCATTAGATTTGCATTGAAAACAGGAGTTGCCCTTTGGCTAGTCTGCATCTTGTGCATTTTACTTTAAAAGTACATACTAAAATACTACTGAAAAACAGTCCAGCTTTTTCCATTTGGTTGTCTGGTAGTTGTTTATTAGTCCAATATGGATATGAATGTCTAACTTGTTTGATTTCTGATTTTTTAAAAACTTGATTTTGAGAAGTCCCTTTCAAGATATTCCCGATCATTTTAAGAGTTTAACTTTTAATCCCAAATCAGTAGTTTTTGCAGGGTTTCTGGATTTTTGCAGAAGCTTTTCACCCAGACTTGCAATATGTAAGAGAAATTATTATTACTAGCCAGGCTGGCTATGGTGCCAGAGATCTGGCCCTTTACCTGCTCTGTTATGTGTAGTTGCCTGGTTCCTGTTATAATACAGAGTAATATAGAGTGTTAACTTTTTTTCACAGAAGGTGTTGACAACACAAAGACTAATGAGAGGGAGGGATTTTCCATGTTTATGTAAATTTTGTAAGCTGCAGGTGATGGGGAATTTCTGCTTAGAATAGAAAGTCAATTAAGTAGTCCCCCCAAAATCTTGACTTTTACTGTAATGTTTGAAATCCTTTTGCCAATATGCCCTTTTGTTTTTGCATGGGTAGATAAGTCCCATCTGTCTATATCCAATGCAAAACATGTGAGCAAAATGTTGTGAGTAATTAACAGTTAACCTGCAAGTGTTATTCTAATTTTTAATCATGAGCAGCTCTGCAACACTCTCATAAAGCTCATTTGCTGGATGTGGTGGGTGGAATTGGTATTGACCTAGTCTACCTAGAGACTACTGAACTTTTAACTTTCTTAAAAATGAGTCTTGAGAGCTTCTTATCTTCTTATCTTATGTCTTTATTAAACTTATTATTAAGAGAAGCAAAGGATAGTAATAGCAATAATGATTAAAAAAGTAGACTCAGATGGGAGTTTAAATCTTTGCTCAATTCACTATCAGTGACTTATTTCAATGTTCTTTAAGACCTTTCTTAGTGTAAAAAATGTTTCCAGGCAACAGCAGTTGCTGCTGAGTTTGAAACAAAGAGCATGCTGCAAATGAGCAAGAGGTGCATCAAACAATGGAACTGGAATTTCTGAGCAGACCATTAAGTTAGTGGAAGAACAGTATGAAAACATGTGTGGGTATCACCAGAAGGCAGCATCAAAGTTGTGAAAAGCACTTCAGTATCAGAACAGAAAGTGATCCAAACTATGTATAGACTTTCTATATAATTTTAAAGATATCAAATAATATAACTTAATAACACAATAATTAGTTCTTTCAGGAATGTTGTCATAATCCAAATATTAAATCTGTTTGGACTTGGCTTTTTCACCAACTTTGTGTTGCCATGCTATTGAAAATTAAGTTATTGCTTTTTGCCTTTTGAACTACCATGCAAAGTTTGAGATGTCATTCTACTACAAGCCCACTACATTGTTTGCTGAATTCTTTCAATTAAATCCTTGTGGAGAACTACCCTTTTTCACATAAAATGAGTAAATATGGCACTGGTTATTTAAAAAAAAAAAAATCTAGTAAAAAATAAAAATTTTATCACACCACAGACTGTTGTCTTAGGAATCTTGTTTGAGAGTTATTTTGTTGCTGTTTTGTCGATCCTTTAATGGTATCTGAAATCTGCCAATGTGTAGAACAGTTAAAATAAATGAAGCCAAAAATGAAAAGCTCGAGGGGTGATTGTTTTGAGCTGAATGATATTTCTGAATACAATACCAACTTACTTTTCTGCATTTGCTATTATAAGTAAAGAAAATGTTTCCTTCTATCGGAAAAACATAATGATGTTTCTTGGTTTCTGCTGACATAGAGCTAGGACTGATTTTACTGCAGTGCGACTGGTAGAAAAGAAAAAAGTGTTCATTTGACCTTTTTAATTGAAAAATCATCTTCAGCTCATGCACAAAGCATTCCTGTGAATTTCTTTACCATCCTGCTCTCATGTTTAAGTGATAGTTATGTAAAAAAACAAAACAAAAAACAACAACAAAAAAGAACAACAACAAAAAAACACCAACAGGCAAAGGGAAATGAAGCATTGCAGCTGGAGATAGAGGCAAAGGTTCCATGTCCATCTGGGCCCAACTGACTCTGGGAAGAAACACACCTTAAACCTAAGGTTCTCCATAAACTCAGAAAAAAAAATCAAATGTCTTTGAGGTGCTTTTTTAAGCTATTTTTGTATGTGTAAGGTAAAGATTAACCATCTTCCTCCTATCAAATTATATTAAATACATGGTGGTATTGTTTGCCCATTCTTGACCCCAAATTATTGGGATTTATCCTACAAATGCTGAACTCTTCTTCACTAATGCTGCTGGGCAAACATAGAGTATGATTCTGAAGTAATTAATCTACTAAAGTTCACCTTAATTTAATGTATTTGTATAGATAATTAGAATACTGGCTCTCTTCATTAACATTTCAAATCTCATTTAAATGTAAATTGTAATATTCTTCTTTTGTGCAAGAGTGGGTAGTTAGTGTCATTCATGAGTAATAAGTAATTTGTTCCTCATTAGCCGTAAGAATAGATAAAGATATAGATCAAATGTGGGTAGCAGATGTAGTTAAAAATGGTTACCTGTCTGGAAGGGGAATTTAAAACAAGCATTCATTGTTTTTCTGTAATTTTACATTTTTAATATGGTCCTAATTCATAATTCAGAACACTTTCTATTAATTGGCTCTTTGCATTATTCATAATAAGGGTGTGAAAGTACAAAAATGTTTTCTCTGAGTGACTTATGAGATACAGTGTGAAATTTTAAGATATTATTTTCATATTGGTTCAGATTAAGCCCATTTATAATGCAGAACTCTACTTCCAAATATTCTTCAAAGCACTAGAAGAAATATTCAGAAATAATGAAGACTGGCTCTGTGATATGCTGATTTTAAAAAAATAATCATCCTATTTTGACTGAAAGATGTCTTGAACTGATTTGGAAGAACAGTTTCTAACTTGTTTCTGAAACTATAGGAAGTGAATTAGTAAAAATAATAATAAAGAAAAAGATCCCAAGTTTCCTTTCTGTTGGTTAGATTTGAAATCAGTCTGTGCTAGGAACCTGCCACTTGGGTAGCGAAAAAAAAACCCCTATCTTTCCATTTGTGAAAAGTGGAGAAGGAATAGGAATTTGAAAGCCGTTGCTGTCACATTGAAGGTCAGTAATCAACTCTTTTCTCTAAATAGTTATAATGTTACTTCTGTCCCATTTTCTTTGAGGTTTTTAGCAGAAAGCTAGCAATTATTTGAAGACACTTGCATAAAAAATGAATTTGAAGTGCGCTTGTGAGTGATGGACAAATTAGGGAAGAAACTGATGGAATTTGTAAGTACTAAATCAATGAGTAACCACCCAAACAGTGTTAGCACAGAGCCAGCAAGCAAAAAGAGGGAGAGCTGGAAAAGGGGAAGATTGCTTGGTTAACATCAGTGCTTGAGTAACAAGGTTGTGGTCAAAGCTGTAGGGATCAAATGAGAGCTGCTAATAGTCATGGTGAGTTAAACCAGGAAAATGTGTATGTCTATACAGGTATAAATATTAAAAGCCCTTTATTGTGAAGAAGGTCTACTTCTTTATATTTTTATACATGTAAATCCTTGAGTAGACCCTTTGTACAGGAAGTATCCATTACACATACCTATGTATGGCTGCGAAATATCTTGTGATTTTAGTAAAAAATGATGATTCTGAAACATTGCCTGTCAGAAGCACATCAAATTGCATTTAAAAGTCATTCAGATAGAATTTTTGCCTCTCCTATTGGCAGGAGATTTTCTTACTGTTTTTTCAAGTCCATTTGATAAAAACTTCTTTATAAAATTTACAATATAAATCTGTTGACAATCTAATCTCTGTTTGTTTGTGAATGAGTACTATGTAACTATTTTAATTCTTTCCTTTGTTTCCTTTGAGCAACCTGGTCTAGTGGAAGGTGTCCCTGCCCATGGCAGGGGCATTGGAACTAGATGATCTTTAAGGTCCCTTCCAACCCAAACCATTCTATGATTCTGTGATCCTTAACTCAATTGTTATTGCTCTCAGCTATTAGTCTGGCTGGACAGAGAGAAGCTCCCTCTCTAGTGGAGAGAACAACTGCTTTCATACAATGTGGTAACAAAAGCTTTCCATTTGTCTGATTATCTTCATAGTCACTCTATGCTTGTGTTGAAGTGAAAATTAAATAATTCTTATATTAAGGATGATCAAGAGATACAACATACAGTTCTCTAGATGAGGAGCCTATCACAAGTGTCTTTCACAATGGCATTTATAGTACTACACTATAGTATAGTCTCCTCTGGAAATAACTTTTAATATATATCACAGGACAGCATTTTTCTTCAAAGCAAAAAATGATGGTGGAAGACCCTTGTAAGATTACTAACCATATAGTCATCTTTTTAATTCTGTTATTTCCAGATGGTTAACTTCTAGGTTGTAACTGAAGGTCCTCCTATTAATCCCTAAATGCAAGACTCTGTGGACTGATCTTAAGCCCCATTTCTTTCTTCCAGTTATCATAACCATCTCATTCTTCCTGCTTGATATTCCAGTGTTCCTCTCAATTGATGATGCTTTACAGCCTTCAGAGAATGTATTGAAAATAGGGTAGAAGGAACCTAAAGAGAATATGGGTCTATCCTCTATACGATTTATTTTTTATAAACCTTCAAATATGGAGATCCACCATATTCCCAGGCAATCTGTCACATTGGTCTGCAAATTTTGTTTTAATGTCATACTTCATTCTTCTTTGCCATAGTTCTAGTTCATTACTTTCTAGTCATCATAGACATGGAGGAAAGATTGCTTCCTCTTTCTTCAATGCAACTGTTGTGTATCTGAAAGCTGTAGTAATAGCCACTCTGATCTTTCTTTGTTTTGTCTAAACAAACCTGATTCATTCTTCTTTTCCAAAGTTCCTATTGATCTCCACCGAAGTCTCTCCAGTCAGTCCACATCCTTCTTGACAATCAGTGCATAGAGCTTAACACTGAATTCCAGCTGGTGCCTTATCAGCGCTGAGGAAAGTAAATAGAGTAATTGAGTGTCTTACATGCAGGTTTTCTCTTTATATACATTAGTACAAAGTTTGTCTGTCTTGTAGCATCACGACATACTTAAGAACATTTAGTTTTATGATCCACTATAAACCCAAAGATCTTTTCTGATGAAATGTTATTCTCATCCTGTATTTGGGTAGAGGATTATCTCTACTTAAGTGTTGTACCTTGGCTTGTCTTTATTGACTCATACTCTTTGCTTTTCTCTCAGACTGTTTGTCAGGGGGAAAAAAACGGGGTTAGGTGGTTATGAATGCTGATCTTAATCTTCAGCATGCTTGCAAATTTAATGTGTATAGTGTTTATTTCACCAGCCAAATCATTAATTGAAACACTACACATAACCAGACTCAAGATAGATCCCTTGAGGAATTACACTGAATCCCTACATTACAAGAGGGAGCTACAGGCCATAAAACATAATTGTTCTATCTATATTACATTTTCTTAATTTGCATATGAGAATGTCATATGAGGTGGTGTCAAAATCCCTGCCTAAAATCACGATATATGCAGTCTCCTCATTATTTTTAAGCAGATCTTTTACCCTATCACACAAAAGGTTGAATACCATTTGACTTTAATGCATCCATATTTGATTTTAGTTGCTTCTTACCTTTCAAACATTTGTTGTTAAACTGATATTTCTCCCATAAGCTTTCCTGAATTTAAAAGCAGCATGCCTTCCTATAATTCTATATTTCTTCTTTTACGTTTCCAAATGTAGGCATTATAATTGCTCTTTTCCAATCTTCTATAACCCTACTTGTTCCCATTGAATAGGAGAATTTTGTAACTGGTATTTTAAAATTTGGTTAGTGGTTTCTTTTTAATAAATGCATTGAAATAGCATAATTAATGCACATTTTTGCAATTTTAGTTTTTCACTAAATAGTAATCTTGAAGAAACTGGAAATGTTTATTTCAGAAGTGACCTTCTTCAGTATTTTTGTAAGTTGGTAATATCAGCTATTGGTAATAAATAAAGCTTCATCCTTTGGAACCCAGTGTAGCACTTACATGTTTACATAGATTTCCTTAGAGCTTCTTGAGCTCCTACAATCATCATATTCTTGGTATTTGGAAGGCTTTTCCAGATTTGGTCTTGATGGGATCTGTCTGTCACTTGGTCTTTATGTTAATCTTGTTCATCCTTGAGAGGCAATACTTTTTTCCCTTGTCTGTCATTCAGACTTTTCAGATTGGTTTAACTACTTGTAGTTAACTTTTATTAGGAGTTTCCATCTTGTTCTGTGCTTTTTGAACCTCAGTAAAAAAAAGTTTTAGTTGATTGTTCATTGTCTGATCAAAAAAATAGAAGTTAGCATTTTGAGGGTTGTAATGAGCTTCCGTGTAAAAACAGAGGCGTTTTCATTTGAGAAACCTGGAGACAGTAATATTCCCTAAACAAACTTTATTTAGAAAAGACACCTTATATTTCATTACTGTGAAGAATAACTGTAAGAAATGGCCTTTTACCAGACACTAAAAATATTTAAAGCCCCGTGAGGCTTAGATGGTTAATTCCTTTGCCTTTGTCTACTCTGTGTTGACACAATGAAATCCTCTTATACCTTTTGTAAGGGACGTGGTTTTTGTTATTGTTCTGGATTAAAATCTCATTTTTTTTAGTAGTGTAAGAAATATCAAGTGCTGATTGTTCATTAGATTGCCTTTCTCTGTTCAACATTTCAGTGAAAGTATGTGATTTAGTCCAGCAACCATTTACCATGGCATATAAACTTCTCTATTTTCAGTTGCCCATTGTATGGGGACAGTAGTGGCGTGGTAGTAATTGTCCTGTTTGCACTAGTTCTTCACCTGCTTGCTTTGAAACGAGGGAGAATCTTTCAGAAAATTACTTTTCTGAGAGAGTAACTACTAAACAAATGTGATACCTAGACTTCTGAGTATACCAGGTAAGAATTTAAGATATCTAGAGAAGCTTAATTTCTTATTAGGAAAGAAATCATTGACATTCACACTTAATGAGTAACATAGTAAAGAAGATCCTAATGACCTCTATTTTCAGCAGGTACAAATGAGAGTAGTTGCCTTGTCTTCAGTGGAGCTGTGTGAATAAATACCAGCTGAGAATTTGGGCCAAGAAGATTAGTTTATCAGATGCAGATTCTGTTTTACAAAGAGAAAAAAAGCAAGACCAAGCTTCCTTTTCACTTGTAATTCATATTCCTGCACTACAGCTGATACACAAGTTTGCTGGTCACAGCATTAACTAGCAGGAACTATAGCATGGGTTTCATTTTGTATTTTCTTTTTTCAATTTGCATTTAGTATGTTAGGAGGTAATAATATATAGTCAAGACAAGGTGGCAGGAGGCCTGCATGGATGAACAAGGAACTTCTGACAAAACTCAAACATCAGACGAAAGCATAGAAGAGATGGAAGAAGAATCTGGGCACAAAGGAGGAGTAATACAGACGCTGTCTGAATGTGCAGGGATGATGTTAGGAAAGTCAAAGCCCATCTGCAGTTAAATATGACAAGCGACATGAAGGACAACAAAAAGAGTTTTTACAAGTATATCAGCGGCAAAACCAAAGACTAGGGAAGATGTGGGCATATTGCTAAATGAGGCAGGGGAGTTGAAGACAAAGTACATGGAAAAGGCCAAGGTACTCCAAACATATCAAGAAGGTGATTGGGAGTAGTCAGCTTGGAATTACAAAGGGTAAATCATGTGTGACCAACCTAGTGGCCTTCTACAACAAAATTACTTGTTTGGTGGACAAGAAGAGAACGGTGGACATCATTTATCTTTGCTTGAGTAAAGCTGTCTTTCACAACTTCCTCAGCAACAAACTGTTGAAGTACAGTTTAGATAAATGGACAGTGAGTGAGGTAAAATGAAAACTGACTGAAGGTTGTGACCAGTTTTGTGAAGTCCAGCTAGAGGCCAGTCACCCACTAGTGGTGTACCCCAGGAGTGAATAGCGAGGCCACTACTGTTTAACATCTTCATTAAGAACATGGACAATAAGATAGAGTTCACCCTCAGTAAGCTTGCAGATGATTTGGAATTTGGAGGAGTGTTTGATACACCAGATGGTTGTGCTGCCGTCCAGATGGAGCTCAACAGGCTGGAGAAATGGGTCAACAGGAACTTCATGAAGTTTAGCAAAGTGATATGCACCTGGGAAAGACTAACACCACACACCAGTGTGGGCTGGGGACCAACCAGCAGGAAAGTAGCTTTGCAGAAAAGAACCTGAGGGTCCTGATGTCATCAGGCTGACTATAATTATCTTGCAGCAAAGAAGGCCAATGGCATACTGTGCTGCCTTAGGAAGAGCAGTGCCAGCAGGTGCAAGGGAGGTAATCCTTCCCAGAAGTACCTTCCAACCTCAACAATTCTGTGATCCTATGAATTTACTGATAAATTCAGTGGCATACATGATGGTAGGTGGTCAGTGCTAGCCTCTGGTATGGTCCTTGTTCCACAGGACATTTTTTTTTCCTATGAAATAATTTATTTTGAACTATAAAGATAAGGTTTTGTTAGCTTCTTCTCCTGAAAGGTCATAAACATTTACAAATGTCACCTGACAATGTTCACTGTGACTAATATTTAAAAGAATTTTTAAATCAAGATTTGGAAGGTATACATGGTGTGAATCAGCTTTCCCTCCAGACTAGTTTTTGGTGCCTTATTGGATGATTTACAGTGGCTGAGCAAGTGCTTGTGGAACAAATATACCAGCAGCAATCTTGATTCCTTCTTTAATAGCAGGGTGTCTTCAGATGAAGATGATCACTCACTGTCAACTTTTTTGTTGTTTTTTTCCACTCCAAACTAAACATCCACATTCCAGAAATGTAGATGTAATTTTATTTTATTTTTTTTAATGTGAGTGAAAGGTTGCCTTACTAAAACCATTGTATTTGCCGTGTTCAAATAGGGTTAGAAGCTTCTTCAGAATACCCTTCATGTGGGCCAGTAACATCCTAACTGCCAATCTGTAATAACTTGTCCTTTTTTTATGTTTCTCCTATGCAGTGCTGAAATGCAGTTCCACATTTTTAAAAATCATTAACAGCAAAAGAAGAGAAAATACTGGAGAAATTGTTAGACATATTTTTCATAACTATTTTGCCTTTTACTTCCCCTTTGTATTCTCCAGAGTATGTGGGTTTCTTCAGCTGATTCTGCCTGAATCTTGACGCTCCTTTGGGTTGAGAATTATTCCAAATTTACTTAATAGCTTATGACTGTAGTTACCTAACTGCACTTGCTTAGTTTTGAAGATGTCAGGGGAAAATATATTGCCCTGGATCTGACAGCCCAAGAAAGGTAAATCTGCTACACAGTTCCATGCCCCAGGTCCAACCAGCAGTGAGGCTGAAACTGTGCTCCCAGCAGGCACACGTAGGCACAGTGCATGTACACACCACGTATACGCATACATACCGGGCTACGGCTAGCTCCACAGATCAGACGCACACCCGGCATTCACGTGAATGTAGGCAACAGTCTCCTCCTTCTCCTGTCTCTGGCTGAGCAAGGTGGAGGTCTACTGCTGACTGAGACTGTATGTACAGCGCTCATCCTACCGGCAGCTGAGCTCAGATACCCAGTTGCTGGCACCTGGACATACGAGCCCTGGGAGTTGCAGCCCCACTCCATTTGCTGGTGCAAACTGACTCACAGGTACACACAAGTGCACACGTGCTCACACCCACCCAAAGCTGGCTGGGGCTCATCTTGTTCCCATGTAGACAACTCACCTGTGCTTTCAGCCCTAGAACAACGCAGACACCGACAGGTCTCACTGGCAGCTGGCTGGGGTTCTCCTGGTGCCCCCTGATAGGCAGCGTCTCCTATGCTCTCGCCCTTAGAGACACATGCCCCTCCTTGGCCTCCAGGGCACGTCACCTAGCACTTGAACTTGCTACAGTTGCTGGTAATATGGGCTCGTGGGGCTCTGACTACTGGTCCCATCCCCATGGCTGGTGCTTAATCTCACTCACTCTGGCCAGTCTCTGGCATTCAGGCCTATCAGTGTATGGTCCCAGTCCAGCTGGTGGCACCCAGTCCTTCGCTTGTTCCAGTTGCTGATGCTGTGGACACACAGGGCTCTATTCCCTGCAATCCCACATCAGTTTTTGGCACTAAAACTTACTCATTCTGGTCTCTGCAGTTGCTGACATCGCAGACGCATGAGCATCTGGTAAGGCAATTTGTGGTCTGACTCCAGTTACTGCACTCAGACCTTCCAGGACACACATGCACACAGATACAGTCCCTCACCCGGGAAAAGATTTAGAAAGAAATTCAATAAGAAGATAGGAGAGATTGCACTGATGAAGTGCAGGATGTGGCTAGAGAAGCGTACTGATCGTCAGATTATTTATTTACAGGCAACCAGCCCTTTTTATCCCATATCCCTCTATTTTCCCCATACTTGTTCCTCCCCAAATTGCCTAAACCCATCCCTTTCCCTGCCTCAAAATGTGTCCCATAGCCCTAGGCAGCAGCCATCCTTCGGCTGGCTTCATGCTTGACTCCTTATGGTGGGTTTCACGCCTGGACAATGGGAGTGAGGCTCTCCTAGGATACAGCCCTGAGAGGGGCCTGGCCAGGATATCCCTTTCTCTGCACCCATATTGGCTTCCTGCCTGCCAGTGTGCGTCCGTGCTCCTCTCCCCTCATGGAGATGGGCCTTTGATGAGCCGATGGCTCCTCTGATGGGCTTCAGAGCAGCCAGGGTGGGGTATTATTTGGGCTTTCACCCCCCCATCGCTGTTGTCTCTCTGGGCTCCTTTGTAGGTGTGCAGATGGTCTTTTCTTCTGTAATCTAAGAGAAGACACTATGATTTCTTGAGCGTTGTATTTCCACAAAGGCAGAGTTTATTTTTTTCACAGAAAGTTTCTAAAAATACTAGCAGTGATTTCTATAGGTATTATCTATATTTTTTGTGAGTAATATAGGGGAAGTAAAGAGAAATTTAATGATGTTAATTGTCTACCTGAGCTTCTGTTCATAATGGGCAATACATGTCATTTTTAGGTGATATACTTTAATGCTCTAATATCTTCAAATCCCTTTCAGCCATTTCTGGGTAGGTAGCCAGAAGAAAACCCTGACTTTTGGTACTGTCTCAGCCAAATGAGATACTCAGACAGGTAATACCTGGATCTTGTATATAATTTCTTGCCTACTATAGGACTGAACAACAATGCACTCTATTTGTACTGTTGAATTAATTATATTCTCTCTTACTTTGAGCTTCCTTGACCTTTTCTGAGGAAGATTCTGAGTTAAATTCATTTTGACAGTTACCTTACCCCTATGTATCTCAGTCAGACTGCCTTTTACCTAAACATCTGATAACTTCATAGTCTGCCTGCTTTGCCTGTTGACTGTTTCTCCCTGTGTAGATTAATGTAATTGTAGCCTATTGGACTCTAGTAACATTAAGAAATGCTTCCGTGGCTTTTTCATAGATCTCAGTGATGTCTGAAGCAATGGTGATACTACCAGTGAGGAATCTTTGAACTCATGTTCCGTATGTTGGATTATGCAGCTGCTCGGCCATAACCTAGGAGATGTTACGTTTCTTGGTGTTATAAATTAATATGTATAATATGATTGAAATAACCAGGGAGCTGCTAAAGTCCTGTGTACAGCCCTGCCCCCATCAGTTAATATTTAAAATAGGGAAACAATAACTAGACACGAATTAGGGTTTACAAATAAACTATTAGACAATGGGGCTTTGTAGATAGGTAGAATGCATATGTCAGAAAACATAATGGATTGTGGTCTGATCAACAAACCTTGAAGAACCACTTGGAACTGCCAAGACAGAGTAAGAAGTTGGTAAAAGGTAATTCCTGCAGGGGGAGATTGCGACCACCAACTCACTGACCACCTACTCACATGATACCCTCTACTCAAAAGAAGACAATGAAGGAAGGAGACAGAGTCTGCACACTAATTTACATGAGAGGCAAAGAAGAAAGAAGCAATCATTAAGGGAAATAATAATGAATATGTATTACTTAAGTATATAAATGTGGGAATTTTTGAGACAAAGGTGTGCTGTCTTGAGATAGGCACCCATTCATGCACATCAATGAAATTAATTTGAAAATATCTTGACTCTGTGTGCTGTTGGCCTGCACACTGTGTAAACAAATCTGCTTTTAGGACAACATGGGTATTGTAAAAGGACTTACGTAATTTAGAGAGGACAACAGACATATTTATGGAGATTCAGCCTGTGAACCTCACATATTTGTAGCAAGTAATATCTTTCCTTTTTGAGTACTTTGAAAATGTCAGGTATCTTTTGTGTTAAAGGCACACGTTCCTATACAAACTTCTTATGAGGCAAATGGGCAAATTTGAATCATGATTTAAACTTTAATTGCTCGTATTGCAGGTGCCTTGAGACTTTGATGAAGGTCTTACTGACAAGTAGGTGCATTGTATGTCAAAATAAAAAGCAGATTGTTATTTTTTTATTCCCTTCCTGCTATAAGGTGCTTCTTCTTGAAAAGCTTAGTTCAATATTGAGTGAGAGTGCTGTTTTCAGAGAAGAATTTCAGATAAAGAGTAGAGCTTCCACCTTTTATGCTAAGGGGATGAACAGTCACATCTGGTAAATAAGTTGTAAAATGGGTTGTGCAAAACCCTTGTTTGGTGACTCTCTTCAGTGGTACTTGTATTCTTACATTGGTTGAGACTCTAATCCAACTATTTAATTTGAAGTAACTATACTTTAAAAACTCTGCAACTGAAGAAGTTGTTTCATACCTTAACTACTAGGTATTCATTTTCACTTACCTTTACTCTCCTATAATATTTCTTTTTTTTGTTTTGCGGTTTTCTGTAGAAAACCTTTAGAGATGTTCAAAATAACCTTAAAAGCCTGTTAACAGACCTTAATATCTTGGTTGGAAAGGTTAACAAACTGCAGGAGTTCTTTGTTTGTGTAGTGAAGATTTAAAATATCCAACATATGGTAAAGGATTGTAACAGACAGCTAACAGGATATTGCAGATACTGAAAAAAAAACCTGCTTAGGGGCCCGGAGCAGAAAAAAACCTCAAGCATTTTCAGCTGAGCTTATTAGCATGTGAAGGAATAACCACATTTCAACTTTCAGTTACTTACAGTTATTGCCTTTAAGATGAATTTGAGGAAGTTTCCTTTTCCTTTATGTTGTATAATAAGGCTTATTTTTTCCCCACAACACAAATGTTTTTGCCATTAAAAAAAAAAAAAAAGTTACTATTAGATCTTCATTTTCTTCTTTTTGCCTGAAGATACTGGCAAGATCTTTGAAGGACAGAAGCATTAATGTCACATGAGCATACTGCCTGAGCCTCAGCCTCTAGAGAAAGGATGTAGATTCATATTTGCCGTGTATTTAACTTTACAGTTTGTGCAACACGCAGGTTTCTTTTGAAATAATTGGCATGCTCCCTGCCGAGTTCTAAGATCCTTTGAATTCAGCAGAAAGGTACGTAGCTCATCTGAGTTCAGTACATATTAATTTTGCCCAGCGTTAGCTGCAGGAAACATAGAATCTAATTGCTGTTTCTGTTTGTGAGGTAATTGCATTGAAGAACATGTTGGGAACCACAGCTATACTGAAGCATGAGTAAGAAGCAAAGTGAAAAGGGGGACTTTGGTGAAAGTGGTTAATTCATCTGCATCTGTGAACCTAAAACAACTGGCACAATGCTTGCCACAATAAATTCATGGTACTGCTTTATGCTGTGCAAGTCATGGTAACATTTTAACAGTTTACAGTAGCTTCAGAATTTCCTTGCATAATATTGATATTAGCTTTGAGATGTGTCACTGAAATCAGTGGAAACTTGGTAGTTTATATCTGAAATAAAGCATTTGTGAACAGGGATTCAAATTCATTGCAACTGTGATGCAGCTGGAGTGATGTTTTCCAATAGATATAATCATATTACAAAAATGATGTAACATTTGCTGAACAGTGACGTGAGTACAAGCATATGCTTTGCAATACTGGGTAAGAGGAATACTTAACAAATGCAATCAGTAGCAATGGTTTTAAGAGAAAAAAAAAATTCAAATGCTTAAAGAAGCACTACAATTCCTTAAATTTATAAATACTACATTTCTCAGTCCAATAGGATTTTTCTGTTGAGGATATAAACTTGATCATACAAGAAAATACTTCAGACAACAGCAGCCTTGAGGTATGAAGTATTTTAAGGCAACAATACCAGAGTAATTTAGTGCAGAAAAGTAGTCTGAGACATAAAACAGGCCTGCTTTTTTTGACTGCCTTCCACTTTGTTAAAATCATCTCCATTTTTGCAGAGTGATGGTGAAGACAGTGTAATGAACTACCCAAGCAAAAAAAGCTAACACCCCCCCCCCGCCAAGTGTATGTGGAAGGTACCACGATCTGCCAGTCTTGAAAGCAGAAGCCTGGCCTCCTCGGAGATAGGCCTGATGTGCAGAGGGAGGAGAAGAAAGGGTTAGCCCCACCACAAATGGTAAGTGATCCGTTTGTCCCCGCATGCTGGTTTTAATAAACAGGCTTCTGTCTCTTCTGTTAGGAAAGCTTTTGTCTTCTGTTTAACTTCTGTGACTACCTAGTTTGCTTTTGCTGGTGGAGCCTAGCACTTAGCAAGCTTAATACAGAAGAAGCTGTGGTTAAACCTCTACTGTACTCTGATGCAAAGCTTCTTGAAGGTGTCCAACAAGTGGTGGAACTTCTGGAAAAACTTTGGGGGCAACATGTCTTGTCATATACCTATTGCTTTGCTACAGAAAGCGTGAAGATATGTAGAATGGATTTTATTTAAAAAGACAGGCTAGGAGGGCCAGGTGGGAGATGAAAAAGGCCAACAATCTGTATCCCTACAAATGGTACGTTTTAGGGAATTTTTCAAATTGAGTGAATCTGACATAAGTTTATGGTGCTTGTATGATGAGTTGAGTAATTTGAGTAACAATGAAGTGAAAGATGTGTTACAACTCAGTAGGTGTATTTATCACTTAGGGAATTGGAGATCTCTGGGAGGGGAGCATTTACAGGCTGACAAATCAGGCCAATTTTAAGCTTTAAAACTGAACTTTACTAAATTCTCCCATGAATAACACCCTTCCTGCTCATGGCAGTTCTTACACAATATTGATCATCATTACTACATATAAAAAATGTAGTCTTTAAAATGCATTTCTAAACGTATTTTACTTCTAAACTAGCTTTGAGTATGCAATACCATGAAGATGACACTGTGTATTTAGTAATGATGGCTGCAGCAGTTCTTGATGGTCCTTAGTTGTGGAGATCTGGGTGATCAGGCTTAAGAGCTCTTTGATGAGAGAAGTCAGAAATGAAATGGGCTTGCCTGTTTCATGTGTCATATGCCAGATGTTTTTATGTTATTGCTGACCTCCCCAGAAGGGGAGTCTGCTTATCTGCTTGTTTGGTTTGCTTTTGTCTTGCCAGTCATTCTTCCAGCATGTTCAGCAGGATGTTCTACCTAATTGCACTCCCTTTGCTTATCTTGTTTTTGTCTGACAAATTTTGTTACTTGAATGCCTCCTACCTGCAGCTGCATCCATCTGCCTTTGCCCCTTTTGCTTACATACTTACCTAAAATTTTGTCTGGCTGTGCAATCACAGTGTTACAAAATACTTACACGCTATTGTTAGCTACACAATTTTAGCATGCTTGTATTCAGGTTTAAGGCAAGTTTATATTAATTATGTCCTGATTAGTACATTTATAATTTAAAGATGCCGCAGGCTTTGGCAATGTATGATTGGAATAAAGCTTTTCCATTTGCAGGAATAAAAATTCTCTTTAATTAAAAAATATTTGGATACTTACGGTTGTTGTAACCATATTAGATATTGATCTTTCTGTCATCCTCTAAGCAGGTTTTAAGATGGTGGAAGAATTCAGTATGACGATGCCCATGTGCAATATTACAAAATATCAAGAGTATTTTTTCTAACTTATTTTTAAGTCATAAGGCAGAGGATTTCTATTAGTTGTAAAATAGCCTGGTTTTGTTCTAGTCTATTACATTTCTGAAGATAATCTTGTTAATGCTAGATATGTCTGTGTGGTTTCTATAATACAAACATGATATCATAACGTTTTCCTGGTTGTGCTGAGAATTGTCACATACTTAGTTAATTGTGTTGCACTTAAGATGCTCACAGGTGGTTAATAAATAAATCAATCTCTAATTATATGCATCTGGAATGTCTTCAACAACATCTGCATGATCTATCAACCCTTCCATCATCTAAAATAGTTCCTGAAATTTGTGTGTTCCTGGGTTTTGTTGTTTAGTTGTTTATCCTTGCAGAAATAAGGACCAAAGTTTTGGAGGGCAGGGTCCTGATTTTGTTTGTCTTTGTTCTGAGTGGTATGTGTCTTTGGATATCCTCATACACATGCACTAGACAGTTTGAAGGCTGGAGTCGTATGATAAATTGCAGAATCATCCAAGACAATTACTTCAACAGCTCCCAAGTAAGCAGCGCTTCCTTCTCTGTCTTCGTATTTCAGTTACAAATTCTTTGTTGACACAAACAGCTCAAAGCAAAAATTAAGTTTCATATGAGGGTGTTTGCACGGGTACAAAGCAGTCGCTGTTCTTTCTTTTTCTTCACATTGAACTCTAAGCTTTATCACCTTTTTATTGTAGGTTTGTTTTAATACTCTGAAATTGTTTGCTGTTATTGTGATGAAGGACTGTTTTTGTTGAAGTACTGTGGCTGCTTGGCAGATTGTTTTAGCTGTTCCACCCTTCGGGAATATTAAGAGACGATAGCAAGATAGAAGGTTAGAGAAATCTGTTAGGTGAATTAAATGTTATTATTTCCTCAGCATAAATTTACAGTTGCATAAAATTACTTTTTGGAGACTAAATAAAAAAAAAAAAAGTTAGTTAGTAGTATAGATCTTTAAACAAAAGAAAATGTTAATATTAAAGATATTTACCCTCAGCTGATGCTCTCTGAAAAATACTGAGCTAGCTCCTCAGTATTGTGCATGGATGCAACTACATTAGCTTCCATGGCCCTGTGTCAGTGAGTGCTATGTAGGATTTTGCATTGTGGTACAGAAAGGAGGTTATGCCATGCTGCTGCTTCCCCTGCTTTTGTCTCAGGGCCTTCACTGATTCTCATGAAACGTTCACATGAAGATGCAAAATTGAGGGAAATTAGTAGGGTGCTGAGAAGGTGGCTGTATTACTATTTCTGTCTTGTACCTGATCAGTAGAGAATGAGTATTTCAAACAAGTAACTGTTCAGTGGCTGTTTCAAAAGAGCTTAAACAGATATTTAATGTCACTTGGGCAGCTAATTTTTAGGCTTCTTAGGGGAAAAAAAAAAATCAGTATTAGCTTTTAAGATGGTTGTACTTAAGAGATACTTAAGCCACTAGTATAGGTAATGTGATTATAGCACTGTTTTTTCATCACAGCATGTCTTTTTGCTGGAAACTTCCATACATACACTTAACACCTGTCAATTTATCACCTTCAACACACAGTGGGAAAAGCCATTTCCATGCTTCAAAGTCCCAGCAGATCTTTCATACAATTTTAGTGTTGTTTTTGGCTTTAGGAATCAAAGCTTTATATTACTAGCTGGATTATGTTTTTTAAAGGTTGAGGTGCAAAACTGTAATGAACAACACAGCATGTTTAGTCTGATTCAAAGGCTAATGAAGTCAGGAAAATGGCTAAGTAGTGAATCTCAGATGCATTATTTGCTCTTTATACTGTATGGATGATTACATTGCCGAATTGCTCAGACCAACCTTTTTGCTATTCTAGAACAATGAATTGTTGTAATGGGATTCAATATAGCATCTTGTATCAATGATACATTTTTAAATTGCTGGCCCTTATGCCATGGAACATGCTGGTTTTTACCTCAACACACCAAATCTTTTAGTTTTGGGGGAGTGGGGTTGCTGGAGGTTTTGCTAAGGCTGATGATCTAATGTCTGTAATGCTGAGGAATGTTTGCTGACTTGTTCTAAGAAGGTCTCAATTCTGTGAATCTGGTAGGTAGCACTGTGTTAGGATTAGTCCTACTCACTGTAATTTTCTGAGGTGAATAAATGTGGCAGAATCTGAGTCTAAACAGATACTTTTTTTTTTTTTCTAATAGCAGATGACATCATATAGGTAGCCACATTCAGAAACCTTACATGACAGAACAAGTGAAGTGTGTGTAATCTCAGAGTAAGCACCTTTGGTGCTGTCATTCCATGTAGCAGAGTGTTTAATGATGGAGTAGCTTCTCTGATGCTTTCTCCCCTTCCTGCTGGACGTAGAAGTCTTTCAGCATGTTTCTTGCGTAGAAAAACAGACAGATTCTACTAGGACCAGGGCACGACCAACTCTTAATTCTAGCCATTCTTGTGCTTGGTGATTGGCATCAGGAAGGGTAAAAAGATTTGATTCTCTCTGAGGGGAAGGTGTTGACTGAAGCCTTCCAGGAGTTCCTCAGACATAATTCATGTTCCCTTAGGCAAGAATAGGGATGTTATTAAAAAATTCTCTTAACAAACACAGTAAATATTTCTTTGATAACTTAATGTTAGAGAATAATATTCTACCTTTTTTGGGGGGGGGGTAATCTGTTTAATGACTGATGATGAGAGAAAAAAACAAAACCTTTTCTGCTCAGAGAGCATTTGAATCTTTCTTGATTCTTGACTCAGCTACAGCTGGCACATGCAGAATTTGAATAACCATTCACTAAAGGACAATTGTAGTCTTTTAAGGTCATGTAGGAACATCAAGGTGGGGACAGGCATAGTTTGTGCACATATATTTTAATGAATAGCTTGCTACAAGGCCAAAGACATGCAGTGGGGAAGGTACGTGTGATCTGCTTCTTTTCTGTCTATGGGAGGTTCCAGCAATGTCTGCTTCATGAGGAATAGCAAAAGTAAGGTTAATTACTGGAAAATAATTCTAGTACTATTTGAAGTGAAAGGAGCAACTGTGTATGTTCTCAAAACAAGTATACTGATGTCTTAAAAGTACTGGACACATAGCCTTCTGTAAATATTATGGGCAATTACAAGTCCAGATTTAAAAACAAGCTTAACCCTATGCCTAAGTAAAAATTTAAATATGAAACTAGAACGCCAAACCACTTATTTTATCAGTCTACCTCAGAAACACTTCTGTTTGGACAAATATTTGAATTTGCAGCATCAAAAAATGAAAGTGAAGTGCTTCAAGTAATAAACAAAGAAAATACCATCTTCCAGCAGAAGATTTTCACCATCATGAAAAGCTCTAATGTGTGTAATGGTAATGCTTCCATCTTTGCAAGACATTTGTATTTATTACAGAATTTGAAATTGTTCAGTGGACTATCAGTGGTAATAATAAAACCTACTTGTCCTAGGCTCACTAGATCTTAAGGAGAGCAAAGCAAGTACAGGACAGTTGTACTGGCAAAAACTTAGCAGCTCAGTGGCACTTTGCCAGAACTCTCTAATCAGAACCAGAAACACTTCATAAATATGAGGTTAAACAACAGAGAAAAGATTATAGGTTGCAAAGAACAACATGATAAATGTAGCATCCCAATGGGAAAAAAAAAAAACCAAACCCAGCTACATAGGTGGTGATATAGCTGTAATTTTACTTGCTGAAGATTCAGAAGGTGTTCTTGGATAGAAGATCTCTTAGTATTGCTGTGATGTCCAAGAACAAAATCAGGTGGACACTGATGTAATCTTTATAGCTGTGTAGAAAAGGCATGACTTAAATAAAAGCAGCTCTGGAAGAAAACAAATCCTCACAGCTTGCTCCTCAGATCTAAAAATAGATTGTTTTAAGCATGTTTACATGGTGGCAAATATAATCTTCTCATGTGAAAAATTAACTTTCATAACATCCTTCTGTAGTTCATCAGGTGACTTCATGGATGTTCTTCTTGCATTTAGTCAAATTCAAATCTTACAATATGCTGCAGTAAGATGTTTTTTCTTCTCAGACATCCTTAGGAAACTACAGGGACTGGTTTTGAACTTGTCAATGTTTGACAACCTGAACATCTTCTACTGAACATTTGAAGACCTGAAACATCTTCTACTGCAGTGAACAGATGGTTATATTCCTTGGGAGCTGCCTTCACAAACTGACTGGAATTTGCTTAGGATAACCTGCATTTTTTTGCACTGCCTACCTACCACTACATGTAGTACCCGAGCAGGCTCATTTGGGAAGAACCAAGAAATCTCATGTGGAACACATGGCTGTCACACTGCTCTGTGAAGGCCTAAATGATGAGCAGAGGTAACTTCTTGAACAACTGGTGGGCTTTTGAGGTGCAGGAACAACTGGTGGGCTACTGAGGTGTGGGAAAACATTTACTGATAGTTAGTGGAGTATCCTTTCTTGGTATACTGCATATATTGGAAGAGTTTTGTGTTTCTTTATGTTTAGCTTGCATTTTATAATTCTACAGAATGGTGAGAAAGAGGTAAGGATATACAAGTAGGAAGGAAGCATCGGCAAAATAATAAAGAAAAATATCCCTTTATTTGAAGAACTGTGGATCATAACATAAACAATCTCACACTTTGGTAGTGGAGCTGAGGAAGGATTTAAAGGAAAAAAAGTGACAAATCAAAAAGAGTTGCTTTGCGATTGTTGCATTAGTTAGAATAGAGGTACTGGTTTGCTTAAGAAGTCTAAAAATATTCTGTTGTCTAGGGTCAAATACAGTATATTACCATTATTAGCAATATATAATCCATTATTGTACCATTATTAGCAATTGTTATGCTGTCTATGTAACAGTATTTCCCCATTTTTTTGAGGGAAATGGGTATCTAATTATTGAAAAGTGTAACTGTCACCATATATTGAAAAGTGTAACTGTCACCATAACTTCCCTTTAGTTTATCAGGATAGTATGTTTTGATTGTGTCATTGATCAAACTTGCTTTTTAAGGTCAAAAGAAGCAACCCATTTTTCAGACAATTTCTTACATTTCTTAATTAAACTTAAGATTTTTTCTTTTTAATGTTTTCCTCCTTTTTTTTTTTTTTTTTTTGTTCCTGCCTTTAGTCTGGAGCTGCATCTTCTTTGTCGTATGTTTATAATGTAGCAGGCGAGATTTTTCTTTTGGATTCTGCTGAGTTCATCAGTTGTTACATGGACAGAGATAAAAAAGATCCCACAGAGGTTTAGGGTTGTGAGATGCAATAACTGGAATGCTTTTTTAAAAACAAACAAACAACCAAAACCAAACCCCACAACATTGTGTCTACTAACATGTTTTTTTATTTTTCATATTTCAGTTGATGTGATAACAGAAGAAAAATTATAATCCTTTTATATAGAACAGATGATTTATTCCTGCATGAGAATGTGTAGTTTTGTATAAGAAATTACCAGAAAAAAATGACAGATTGCTATCTCTAGTACACACTTAATGTTTTCACTTGAATATTTCTTGCTCCTTGAAAAAATGAGCAGTGGCTTAGTTCCCTGTACACATTTGACTCTTCCTATGTTTTCACTATCATGAAGTGAAGAGTATGATGATCGATCTTTGCCTTCAGTAACTTCCCAAACATCAGCTGACCCTGTTTACACCAACATCCTTCCCATTTTTGTTTTACCAGTGTGTCCTTTTTTATTTTCTTGTACAGTTACAAAGCAGCTTGAAGTCGGTATACCACTTCTAATTATTTGGTTGAAAATATAATTGTATTCTGTAGTCCCTCTTTTGAGAATGCTGTAATTATCCTGGATCCTCTAAACATCCCGCAGCCACCATTGCCAAAGACCTGGTTGTGCGTAGTATGGAAAATTCAAACGACATACTTCACTCTAGTATGTTAGGATAAACTAATGGAACAGTTCTCTTCCTGTGCACTTCCCCATACTATCAGCTCCACCACTACCTGACATCAGTTTCCTTGCATCTCAGACTTTCCAGCATAGTTTTCAGATACAGTTGTTCTCTCGCTTTTCCTTTTCCCCACCCACTGAACTTTCTGGAAAAAAAAGAAAAAAAAAACCAACAAAAAAACCCCCACAACCTTCTTCTTCACATATTACAGTATGTTTAATAAAAAGAAGTGATTGATGATTGTAGAAGTTACAGGAAAAAACCTGTAAGGGGCGATTTCTTCTAGCAAAGCACAGCTCTGCTATACCTGTACTAGGAGCTGTTTGTCTAAAATATGCCTTGCAGTTTTGAATGATGAAGGTAAAGAAGAAAGAACATAAATAAAAGAGATTTTTAAATACAGAAACATTGGTAACATTGAGTTATGCTATTAATGAGTTGTTGTGTTAGCACCTAGAACATCCAACTAAAGCAGCAAAGCCTTCTGTTTATCCAAGTGCTAAGCCATAGAAGAAAGCTTCCTGTTGAATTGTGGATCACCTAAATAAGAGCTGTAAAACTACATTAGGAAAGAGATGCGAACAGTAACTCAATCAAGATCATATCGCAAGCACTGAAAGAATAGGAAGTAAAAGACAGATTGAAAAGACAGATTTACTGTCTGAGACAATAAAGCAGCATAACTCTTGCCATTTCTTGTAGGATGATCCATTCCAGTACTCTCACCTTTAATATTATTTGTTCAATATAAATACTGGAGAAGCTATATAGTAAAGAGAAAGGAAAAAGAAAATATTCTGTGGATTCTGCAGTTTCCATAGAATTTACTCTCTGAATTGGCCATGATATAAAACAAAAAAAAAAGTCAAGTTTCACTGTAAAAACTATTGTTTTTCTTGCACCTCTGCTGTTTTATTTTAGAGTTCTTTTTTTTCTCATCCATCTGCTTATGTAAAAAACTGTTTTTGTTAAGGATTGTTGTTTGTCTCCTTGTTTTTCAACCAAGCAATTTTAATTAAAGAAAGATTAAGAGTTTTCATGGATTCTTCTCTAGTTGATTTTACTTTCTTTTGATGTTTTTCTCATATGACTTGATGCTCAAGCTGCAACATATGCCTGTGAATCCTTTCAAGGCTAATTTGAATGAAAAAACAGAAAAAAACTTCTAGCTTGAGGGTTAAATTATTGTAAGCAGTGTAACTTTGTTTTGATTGTTTGCAACATGATTTTGTATTTTTGCAGCTTGTCCAAGTTTCAGTTACATTAGACAAGGCTAGTAACATATTTGAAACAGAACGGTTTGCTTATCCGAAATGTTTAAAAAAAAAAAAAAATCATAGCATAATTAGTACTAAACATTCTCTGTGTCAGTGCTATTTTTCTCCTAGTTGAAAGGCATAAACAAGTTTGTAGTTAACAGGATATTACAAGAAAGTATTTGCTACTTACTGCTCTGGTCTAATCTGGTAAGCTTCAGTGGATAACTAAGCTGTCTGTGTATCTTTCCTTTCAGACGCAATTCAGATGTATCTAGCTGGATGTTGTTCCTGCTATTTATAACAGGCAGCGTGGTCAGAACTGTGTAGATCAACCTGTTTGCTCAAGTTTGGAAGCATAACGGGACTCATGCAGCCAGCAAGCATCAAAAATGTGTTTCCAGCTGTACTTTGGAAAATATGCATCTTACAGTATTTGCAGGTAGGTTCCTGAGCCTGTTTCTCCTGCATGATAGGGGACTAAGTGCCAGAATTCACTGCCTCTAACAAAACAGTAGTTACAGCAATGGTTGGTCTGCTTTCCCATGAATGCTGCAAGGCTGGAGAATGCTTCTGGTCCGATTTCAAGTCCTCTATAGCTATGTCCACACAACTCTATATGGAGTGCCAGGGACTTTGTCCAGCATGCTAGTCCCAGAGAATCAGAGGTCGAGGACTTAAGTTTTAAATGAGAGTCTGAGAGCGAGGTAAACTGCTTCTATAGGTGAAGCCAATGGTTTGAAAATGACTTGTTATTTTACACTGGAAGCCAATTTACAGCACTTTGACAATGCTAAAGGCCATTTAAAACTTACAAAGTGTTTTCCAGTATAATTCATATAAATGTCAGGCCTACTATATCTTAGGCATATGAAAAGGAGCATCCTGTTTGTCGTTCTATCGTCTCTGCTCTGTGTTGCGTTGGAACAGGTCAGCGAGTGCTCAGAAACAGGTAGGTGCTCCATGCTAGTTGAATCCTCAGTGAAAATAAATAGTATTTGGGGAGACCCTAGAAATGGAAGCATGGCTTTGAGATAGCATAGTCTGTTCTGGAGTCATTCATTGGTGAATCAGTACGGCCTAAGATGTCTTTCTGAACAGTTTCTTTAAACTTTATAAATTGTGGTCAAGAGATGTTATTTCAAAGCTGGGGGGCTCTTTTCCTTTTCTTCTTTCATGTGGGGTAAGAACTGAAAATGATTTGGAATTATGTTTTACCCATAGTTGGCATTTAGTTCCCATTCTGTAGCAAATACTGAATTAGAAATTGTTTATAATTTGGAACAGAAACAAGTCTTTCCAAAAGTTCTTGGAAATGAAAATACTGAAAACAACTTAGGAGCAGTTAATATTTTTTTTTAGCTTTTGTTCTTTCATTTCAGTTTTTATTATAATTGTATGCAAAATTATATCTATTATATAAATAAAAAAATAAAAATCAAAAAGCTGAGAACTAAGCTTTTTCTTAGGAAGGCTCACTTCAGAGTTTGTTGCAGGAATGGAGGTTCTTAGACCTAGATTATATAGCTATATAGTTTTAAGTACCCTGGGAAAAGACAAAGGACAGAAGCTGCTAGTATATTTGGAAGATGATGCTTTTCCATGGGAAATTTTGAATTCATTGAAATAGTATATTTCATTGGAACATCACTCCATATGGAAAATTGCTTAGCCTTATTATAAATTATATCAGTGTGTATTTGATGCACTTATGTTTCATTAAGACAACGCTAGAAGTGAGGTGAGACCTCTTCCCATGTTTACCAAGACTGTAAATCACTGAATTGCCAATCATATGTTCAAGGTTAACAGCACCGTATATGGAAAGAAAAAAAGTTTCCTTCTCTTCAAATTACAGCAATTATATCAGTTTATTCTGTGCTCAGAATAAATTTGACTCATGGAATAAGGTTGCAGGTTAGGATTTTAAGAAGAGCCTAAGGGAACACAGTGCTCAAACCCGCTGTCGTTCAGTGACAGTTGGAATATATTTAAAATTCCTGTCTCAATATAGAATTCTTTGTTGCTATGTTTGAGTTATCCAAATTAAAATTCAGTCTGAGATAGTCCTGTTATTAGCTTGGAGGTACATTATTGCACAGAAACACAAAAAAAGGTTGGTGTATGCCCTGGGAAGGGGAGGAGGATTTTTGGAAACATGCTGACTCCATGTGTTGGTTTTTATCCTGTTTAGTTTATGAACTAACAAAACTAACAAGGGAGTGGAGCATGGAAATAGTAATGTATTCCACTTTATATTAAAGAAGTGACCCTGCTGGCTGCAATACTGTCATTTATAAAATAAGGCATGTGTGTACTCTCTATTGGACCTGCCATTTGGCTTTACTGATTGCCACTTGCAGTGTTCATTAATCTATTTGCCTGCCATCATCCTTTTCAAGCAACAGGTCTCCCTAGTATTGTTGCTTTTGCTAATGCTTATCATTGTGCTTTCAGTTTTGTGGTGATGACGGGCATTATACGTGTGTGTAGTGCTCTGATAGAGGGCTGCAACCTTGCCATGCGAATGACAGGCTCTTGCCCTGTTTTGATTGGGAATCTGTTGCAGTCATCAGTGTGACAGCTTCTAAAAGCATCAGTGAGTCAACTAGAAATTCACTGACCTTGGCTGGAAATAATATTATCTGGGATAATTTCAGATAACATGCAGATACCTGCTTGCTTTTGCAGGGTATCTGATCTAATAAGCAGTTATGCACATGGATAACTTCACAGATGTGCCCGGTTTGTTTCAATAGGACTGCCTATCTGAATAAATAATTCTTGCATGGAAGTACTTGCAGGATTAGGCTTTTGCTTTACATATGTAAGTCTTATTTCGGAAGTATTTGTTAAACTTACAAAAGGTTGATTAACTGTTTAGAAAACACAACATTGTTTTTTGCAAGTGTACAGCACTGTAGAAGAGTCTACTGTTTATCCTCTTAATCAGACTTTGTGGAAAAAGCTGCAAGTTTTTCATGAACTTTTCATTAAAATTGATGCATTTACATCTGGTCATTTAATTAATCTTTGCCTAACTTTTCCCATGCATTGAATAGGAATAATTAACCTTTGCCTGCTGAGAATGATGTTTAATGATACTCCTTAAAATCAAGAGTGATTTTGTCCCTCTCATATTTACTTCCCAGGAGTGTGATGAGTTCTGTAAACCAGAATGAGGCACCTCTCTTTTCATCTAGTTGTTGAAACTTTCTTGTCTTCCAAACACTCAAGTTCAAAAAAAAAAAAAAAAAAACAGTAAATAATTTCTAAGAAACAGCTTTTCTCTCTGGTGGGTTTTTAGTGTTTCTTTTCAGTACAAAGGATAACAGTTGCCTGTCCGGAGGATAGCATAAATATATTAGAGGAGATTGAACATGAATAATACTGATTTTACAAATCAGATGGAAAGTATGAAGAGATTCATAAACTTAGGGTTATTTTTAATGATGTTATTCCACTATGTGTTTTAGTTTGTATATGTAATTCTTTTTCTACTCACTGCAAATATCCTGGATGGCAGTTGTTCCAGCATCTCAGATAAATTCTAAAGCTGATCATATGAGGACACAACCTTCTGTATTGGCCCATAGAACCACAGAGTCATTTAGATTGGAAAAGACCCTTTAAGGTCATTGAGTCCAACCTAAGTATGATTGTAGCATTGATGAATGCAAGTGAGACAAGATGCAGGTGAGATAAGGGAGAAGTAATAACTGATAGAAGTGAATAAGTGAAATAAGTTTTTGGTAACTTTTTTGTTTGTTTGTTTTGTGACACTTAAAGAATGCCTTGTGTATCCATCTTACAATGATATTTAAACACTTTTATGAGTTTATTCCAATAAGATTTGACACATTCTGTGTAGCTATGTAAATGTAAACTAACAACTGTTGAAGTTTTAGAAATGTGGATCTTTCAGTGTTTTAAACATTTTTCAATGTTTAGCTGTTTACACAGCACCAGCATTGTATATAGGCTGGCATTTAAACCTCAGATTTAATTTTATTAGAAGTTTAATAATTTTATGAGGAAGTAATATTTCTGTTAGCATTATTATTAGTTTATCATTCTTTTCTTTTATTCCTTTCAGTAAACTTTGCAAAAGGCAAAATCATTGTGTTGCATTTGTCTCTGTGATAGTACAGGACTATTCATTAGCTGTTTCAGTGGAACACTTGACAAATTTTAATGCACCCAATAATTCTGTCCAAGTGGAAGATTATTTTTTTGTGTGCATGCAGTCAAAGTCTTAACTCAGGAAAACAGCTCAGAAGTTATATTGTACTATGTTATAACATGAAATAAATATAATATGCTTATAAAATACTTGGAAAAATACGTGAGTTCATAAAGGGGAAATACATTGGAAAAAATTTTGCCCTCTTTGTAATCAGCAACAGAATTACCAGGCAAGGGAATTTTATGATTATTGGTTTAATGCAGGTTTAAATTACTCTAGTTGTATTTGATTTTTTATGTGGGAGTTTGTGTTCATTTGGGATTAGGTTTCTGCAGAGCTTATTCAGGTCAAATACCAGTTGTAGTTATCTTGTACCTCTGAACCTGCTGAGGCCCAGATGTAGGGCACAGTGTGTAATAAAGACTTTAGATTAGAGACACAAGAAAAAGCATTCATGCAAGAAGCAAGTTGCTGCAAGGTTCATTCCTTTAAATTAATGATTGTGGTTTTATCCCCAGTTTCATGATCACTTCCTTACAATAAAGATGATTTTCAAAAGTAAGAAGTGTGAAGATACCACATCCTATACAGAACAGAGGATAGTTTGGGTCTGAAACGCTGGCTACATAGGAAGTGCAAACACTGTGGTCTAAATCCTCTTCAACTCACACTAGTTGATCTTTTCAAAGCAAGATCTTCCAGTTCTCAACTGATCTTAACAGGATTCATAAATAACCTAGGCTGGCTATTTATTTCAGTGGAATGGAGAGGTGCTGGATATGTCATAACGTTCTTACTAGACCCTTTAAATTCCTTTCCCAACCATGAGCGAAGCTTCCTTTTTCGGTCCTTTATTGGTCTGTGAAGATTCATTTGTACTTTGTGCTGCTTCTGTTTGCCCTGGTTTCTCTGAGATTTGCACTGACACAGTTTGTTCATGACTCTGATTTTGCTTATAGCACCTAGTAACAGTTTGTAGCATTACTCATATTCACGTGATACTCCTGTAAATACTAATGAATAGGGATCTTGCATTCTGCAGGCAGTGAGCAAGGAGGTGTATATATGTATACATTTGACTAACACACTATTAGCTGGTGTAGTATCAGTTATAATCCATAAAAATGTATGAGCACAATTCATGATATGTTATTTGCCTGAGCAAACCAATTGATGATGAATAATAACTTGCAGTGTGCTACTACATGTCTGTACCTTGTGGAGCAGGTTCTGCTAGTCAGGGTGACACCTTCACCCTTATGGCTCTCATCTCTGGTCCAGAATGGTATTTCAGTTAGTGCCTGTCTTCAAGCATGGCAGGTCCACTAAGTCACATGCTTAAAATCAGACACACAGTACATAGTTGGATGTGCAAATGGATCCTTCCCTTTTATTCAAATGAGGGCTTGTTCTGAGGTGTTACGCTCACAAAGTAATGCGTTGCATAAAGAGAACTGAGGATATATCTTCAGCACATTCAACATAAATCATTAAAATATGCTTTTGCTGAAATTTAACAGACTCTATCTTTAAAATATCAATTGGCAGACGAACATTGTGTAAAACCGTTTGCCCTTTTATAGATATCAAAATGGACTAAATATTTCCTGTCTTATGTTACAGCCCTTTCAGAACTCACATTGTAGAATGTACAAATGTGTAGCTTTATAGTGGTTTAAAAATGTCAGCCGTTGCAAACTTCTTATGTCAAGAATATATAGTATGGTCAGACTGTTCAGTTTTAATGTAAAATTTTGCAACAGTAGTTGGCTTTTCAGAAGAGGTTTCCTGTGTTCACTTTGCAAGACGGTTCTTGTCTTTGCTTTGGTGAGTATAATAGCTATAAGTTTTCCTCTTGAAGTAACTTATTTTTAATTCAGGGACTACATCAGGTGCAATTCCTTCAGTTTCGCCATTCTTTTGGAAAGCAGAGTAAGGCTATACATTTTTACAAACTCTAATCATGTTTGTTTAATTGTCTGCTTTCTTAAGTGATTTCTGAGTATTCCCCAGCAATAAGCACTGCAAATTTATGAAGTCTTTGCCCCATAATTTTTTATCTTTTCTGTATTATGCAATTGACATGTAGCATTCTGCAGGACATGATAATGATTAACTTCAAAAGAAGTCATCATAATATGGATAGTTTATTGTATCTGAAACTTGAAGAAAAACAACTATAGAAGAGCAAAGGCAAGTTGATACCTCTAGCTTTTGAAATAAGCAGGCATCTAACTTTTGCTAGACACTGCCAGAGCTATTCCATTGCTATGCATTTTAAATTTTTTTTTAAGAGATAACCAAACTTTTTTTTTTTTTTTTTTGAGGAAACTTGAGAAAAATGTGTGTACAGTGCAGGTCATTTGTGATGCTTTGGTTTGGGTTTTGTAGAGTTATTAGTTTTGTTTTAGATACAATTTCCAGCTCCATGTACAGGCTGCTTCTACATACAGTATATACACTATGACATATTCTGCAGCAACAAAACGTTCGTTTTAGTTAAATGAGCACCTAGGGCAAGAATGGACAGAATACTAAGAATATACTTGGACTTAGGCATTTGATGGTTGTCAGTTGCATCCTTTAGGTCAGCCAAAATCCCAGAATTTTTTTGGTTCTTGTCTGTGAAAGCAAGTAATTCTGTAATCTAATGTAGCTTGAATGTTAAAAAAAAGGGAGTAAGATACACTGAAAATTATGTTCTTCTGAGGGTTGGGGTGATAATATGGTGGTGTTGACTGGTCGTGGAAGGAGGTAGAGGGGGTTTGGAAACATTTGGAAAAGGTCTTTTGGCTAACATCTAGATGTCTGTGAGGAGATGTCAGAAAAAATTTCAGCTGTGGCCTTAGGCCAGAATTAATTTCACTTAGCCTGAAACACCAAGATGAGGTTGAAAGTTTCCCTGAGAGTCTTCCACAGGCATTTCACAGAGCTGGGTGCCTTCACAGGCTGATTTACCTCGTTTGTGCTCCAGCTCACTGGGGCAGGAATATTTCTTTTTCCTCACATTATATGAGGAGGTTAGGCTGACTCACTGATTAACTTAGTTACCTCCATTCAAAGTTAGATGAGACTAATCAAGGCCTCCATCATGTGGCCTCTTCTGACTGCAATAAGGGTTAAAGCTTTCTTGTGTCCCTCAGTCATTTTTACCCATAATGAATCACTGGAGCAGGAGAGAGGATCTTGTTATGTTTTTTACATCTGGGGAGGTCAGGACATAATGGATAAAATCCAGGCAGTAACACAGGTTTCTGAGTGCTTTTTGTAATGTTGCTTTGTTATTTTAGAAAATAACTGGTGTTTTTTTTCCTGGAGTCTGATTTTCATTGATGTTATGCAGTAATGATTTCAGTGGCTTCAATTTACTCCTTAGTCAAATAACATTAAAAAGATGAATAAATCTGAGGGGCTTTTTCAGAAGCAACACACAAACCACAGTTGTATCGTTGGCATTACAATCATTGCAGCTACAGATCCTGAATAAACAGAAGTAAATCTGTGCAATCACTGAAGCCAATATTGTTGTCTCATGTACACAGTGAAATCCATGTGTCTGGCAAAATGTATTGTCAAGCCTAAAGCAATCTCATGTGGAGGAATCTGCTTTCAAATAGTTTTTCTTACTCATGACAATTGTATATTTATTTTGATCGGTCTCTCACTTCATCATTCTAAGATATATTTTTAGAGCTGTGATAGTTATTCTTACTTAAAAATTAAGGTTATTTTCAAGATCAATTTAATGTTCAGGTCGTTTGGTCCTAGATACTTTTTACTGTGGTATGGAAAATTCCTAATTCTGCTGAGTTGCTATGGCTTAGACTCCTAAATGGCTAAATCACTTTGGAAATGCTTTTCCCATGAGACTGTTCTTTTTGTCTTTTTCTTTTGCTGACAAAATAACCAAATGAGAAGATATCAGGAGACTTAATTCCAAAGTTTAAGCTTTTTGTGGTGCTTCTAGTTGAAATACAATTGATGATTTGTCCCACTGGCCTGAGGCATTAGCTAATTAATCATTACTAGCATTTGTGTAGCAGCACTGGCTTTTCTCTCTTGGTGTGATTAGCTCAGCTGATATTAATAGCCTTCTCATACCAAAATATACATGTTTTCTGCAAAATGGTGATGAAAGACAGCAAATGAACCTATATAAAGGTCAACATTTACCTTTCTATGCTTTTGACTATTTTGGGTCCTGGTACAAATACTAGCTTATAGATGTTCCTTTTGTTGTACTTTGGGAGCTGTGTTAATGCCTCAGCCTTTTTTTTTTTACCAAAATCATTTCCTCTCTAATCTTCAGAGATGCATCTGGGGCCTCCGGAGGCGGTGACAGTCTCCTGTGGGAGTTCCTTTGTGGTGTGACAGGTTGTGGTGTCTCTGCTTTAATTCCTTCTAATTATTTCCTTTTGTACCTTCATTATTAGAGGTTGTTCCAATTTAATGACCAGTCAAGAACTACTGACTTCCTTACCTGTTTTGAAGCACCACATTCATATAGAACCTCAGCTTAGTCACTGTTCTGTTTGTACTCCTGTTATGTGAATGACCCACATTTAAAGGCTAAAAAAGGCAGATTACTTTTCTGAGGATTTTCAGTTCTAACGTACATGTATGCCTTGGAAACTAAGGTAAATTAAGAACAAGCACCATGTAGTCAAGAAGAAAAGATCTGGTAGACACCGAGGATAGTTCCTGTCACAACCAGAAAGACTTTTTAGATCCCAAGAAACAGACTTCATAGCTTTTGATCTTCTACTGTTAAAGAAACAATACACTGTATCATCTTTTTGGGAATCCTCAGTGTGTGAAGTTATGAGTAGTCTGGTTAAAATTAGGAGAAGGCGGCCAGAGAAACATCTCTCTTAAATTTGGGGGAAATTCAGAGTATCCAGTGCTTAAAGCCTTCGGAGTAGGCTGAAGAATAAGTAAGTGATTGCCTGGGCAATTCTGTTAGCTTCTTGAATTTTCAGATTTTTATACATTATTTTAAAACCTTAGCCGTATTTCTTCCTTTATTAATTTTCAGGGCTGGCACGATATCCATCTAAGCAGTGCTAAGAAATAATAATTACAAACAAAAGAAAACTAAATGGTAAAGGCCTCTGAATTGCCATGTAGGGAGTCTGTCAGTATATATGTATGTATACTGTCTTTTCATTTTTGCTGTGGTTGACCTTTTCCTACGTGCATCTCATAGGGTGCCTCAACATGGGTGAATACTGGCAGTTACATATCTAATTCAGTCAGTCAGAAAGAAGCTTCAGTCTGTAAGCATTGTAACTGCTAGTATAGCTCTGTCCTGAACTACTGCATCTCTCTGGTGGACTCATTAGGCTGGGCTTAAGACAGAGTTCATGTGATTACTCAGCTTCTGGGCCAGTAGTGGAGCTCTTCCAGATGTTGCCATTCTGGAGAGTTTTGATGTCCCTTGGACTGGCATCCGGCTTTGAGTTGCTGAGTGGTTCAGAGTTTGGCAAACTGTTCCTAGGAGTGGATCTCCATTAGCAGTTCAGCTTTGCCTGCAATTTCCTGGATGTCCCCACTTCAGCTGGGCTTCAGCTGGCATCACAGAACCATTTGGGAGTGCTTGAACTGTGCTTGTTTTGTGTGTGAATCTAAAGCAAAAGAGGCACTTCTGGAGTGAGCTTGGTGACCTCCAGCTGCTGGTGAGTGTTCCTTCCCTGCAGCTGGTGTGGAGCTAGTCTGAAGTACCCTTCCCACTCTTCTTCATCCTCCCACCCCCATATCTCTGTAGGATTGATTTTAGGTCCTCAGCACCATTTCTCCAACACCCCTAGCTCTGTTGTGCTACACCACTTTGCAATGTAGACATAGCCAAAATTGGAAACTTCTGAGTTGTTTTATGGCTTTATTGCCACAAACATGAAGATGCTGAAGAGACTTGGTTAAAGTGGGGAAGAAGTGAATTTGGGAGAAGGCACTGTTGATTATTTAATTGCAGGTTCCAATTTTGCGCCTGGACTTCTTGGCAAGATCCGCTCTTGCTGTGGTAGGGAGCCAGATGAACACTGAAATGAGTGCCCTAGCTTTAGGTTGTAAATTGTAAAGGGTGTGCTGTTTCTTATCAGTGGTTCAACCATTAGCTTAACTGGGATTTGCATAATTTCTGAAATACAGAGGATACCTGACAGTTAAGAGAGTAAGTAGAAAGGACTAGTGGCTGCATACATGTGAATAGATAGTCTCACTGATCTAACTTTTCTGGCTTAATTTGGTCATAATATGACAGGACTGCATGGTCATCTATCATTTTCTCACAAGTACAAACACTTTTTCAGTTCCAAAGACAATGTAATTTCTAGCTTTTATTGTCTAGAAAACCTGATGTTCTGTGAGAAGGAGAGTAATGACAGACTTTAATTTGTGGCTGAAGCCGATGCCTGACACAGACTTGCCTAATGGAAACAAGGAATTTTACTGGAAGCTTAGATTTCTGAGATGATCGTTTACCTGTGGTCTCTGTTCCAGAACCGGGATATTTGGATAAATTAAGTTAGCCACAGAATGTATCTTGTGGGGTTTGATGCTGGGGTTTTTTTTTCTGATTGTGAGTCCAACAAGCAAGGCCCTAAGTAAAATTATTTCTTGCACTAGTCACTTAAATATTATCACTTTTTAAATATGGTTTCAATATAGCAACAGTGGGCCAAGCCTCAATGTAGTGAATTGTTTATTCATTAGTGTATTTTTAAAACTTTATTATTCTGAAGTCATGTTCTTATAATCTGGCATGGATCTTTAATATTTATAAAATGTGCCAAAGTGAATGTTAAAAATACATAATTAAAAAGTAAAACTCAGTTTTGATCTATTTTATATTTTCATCTTGACTACCTGTTGCTTTTTTCTCTTCATAGTAACAGTAATGTAATGTTAAGATTGACACTTATTCTAAAAACATACTAGCAGGCTTACTCAAATTATGTATAAATATGTGTCAGTCTACGTAAATACATGTAAAACAAAGTGTAAACTGACCGTAATGTTACATATCCAAATTTTGGAAGACAAACCCCTCTGTCCTCATGTCCTGTAGACTGAAGTGGAGAAGAAACTGAACAGGTTGTTTGGGGTTTTTTTAAATAAATTTTGAATATCTGTGTTTCATTTCACCTAGCTATTGCTGACCTTTAATTATATTCTAGAATCCCTGCAGTGCATTTAAAACAAAACCACTACTTTTGTTTTCTTTCACTAAGAAAAACCCAAACCAAACCAAAATAAAAACCCCTCCACTTTATAGCATTGTTATTTTATTCATTCAGAAACTCTCTAAAAATAGCATCTTTTTGGCAGCAGGAAATAAAAAGAGGTTTGTAATATTCTTGATGTTTTCTCATCTTCCTTTGTTTCCAAAGAAAATTAAGATCAGTGCAGTCCACAATTTAATTCAGTAGGTAACTTCAAAGTTCTATATAGCCCTCCATTTTCCCCCAAGCTCCTGGTACCTTTATTTGAAATGTTGCAACATTTCTTTGGTGCTTATCAAGTTTTGTTTTGCTTTATAGAACAAAAACAAGGAACAATTCACTGAATCTACAATTTCTTTTTCTCTAATTGTTCAAAGTTTGCAGTCAACAACTTAAAGAGAAAATTTGGATGTTGGCATACTGTAACTCACATTAAAACTTATATTAACATAAATACAGTTTGCAGTTGTATAGTCTTGACAATTCAGAATGTAGGCAAGGAGGCTGTTGTTAAGAGTTGAGTAGCTGAGTTGGTCTCAGTAGATCAAAGGCAAGCAAACTTCACACAGTACTTTTGGAACTTATGAAGTGTGAGGCAGTATCTCAGCTGGCATAAATTGGCATGGCTCAGCTTGCAGATCAGAAAGGAACAGAATCATCGGTGCATTTCTGGCACTAAATATGGATGATTTATTTAAATGCATGAAGTCACAGTGAAATGATAGGAAGCAAGTAACACACAGCAAAATCTGAGGTCCTTCACAATGGATTAGACTTGTATGGAAACTCTGGCAATGTGACAAAACCATCCTGGCTCAGTCCCTCACACGGGAGACACAAAGCCATAATGACTAGAGCCCTTCTACTGACAGAGCTGATGAATCACTTGTTATCAGCTCTAAGACTGCAAAGCAGCAGTCAGTAATGAACAGCAGGTATCGAAGTACAAGAGCCATTTGTTTAAGTGAAAGGAATAGGGGCACAATCCAATGAGCTAAATAACCTGTGCACTGTCAGTGACGGTACACAGATCACCAAGGTGCACTTTTTAAAGAAACGCATTAGTGTTTGGGATGTCTATCAGCAACAGATGTGTTATCAGTAATAGCAACTGTGTAATACTCTGGAAATGGACTTCACAAAATTTGGTTTTTATTGTCACTTAGTAAATGAGTTTGGTTTTCGTCTTTGCTGAACATTTGTTTCCTATGTATACTTTGGACTACATTTATGCTTTGGCTTAGCAGAAGGCTGACCTGGCCACTGGATTGTCATCTTTCAGAAGTACATCATCAGCTGAGACCCCTCATTCCTTCAGAGGAGGAATGTAGAGGTACTGGCAAAGGTTATCACAGGCAAAAACTGACAGACAATTTTTTCAGTTTGGGATTTTTCATAGCAGTGACCATGAAAGTCCATTTCACACTTAGATTACCCCCTGGGAAAGTGCCTTCAGGGACAAGGAAGCAGAACAGAGCTGGCAGATCTTTAAGGACACTTTCCACAGAGCGCAAGAGCTCTCCATCCCCAGGTGTACGAAGTCAAGAAAGGAAGACAACAGGCCAGTATGGCTGATTCAAGACCTGCTGGTCAAACTAAAGGGCAAGAAGAAAATGCACAGGCAGTGGGAGCAGGGACAGGTATCCCGAGAAGAATATAGGGATGCTACCCGTTTGTGTAGGGATGGGGTCAGGAAGGCCAAGGTGTGGCTGGAGCTGAACGTGGCAAGGGATGCAAAGAATAATAAGAAGTGCTTCTACAGGTATGTCAGCCAGAAAAGGAAGGTCAAAGAAAGGATGAACACAACTGACAAACTGGTAACAACAGACAAGGAGAAGGCTAAGGAACTCAACAACTTTTTTGCATCAATCTTCTCTGGCAACCTCTCTTCCCACACCTCTCGAGTGGAAGGACCACAAAACAAGGACTAGGGGAACAAAGTCCCTCCCTCTGTAAGAGAAGATCAGGTTTGTGACCACCTGAGACACCTGAACATACAGAAGTCTATGGGACATGACGAGATGCATCCCAGAGTCCTGAGGGAACCGGCTGATGTAGTTGCCAAGCCAAATATCTCCATGATATTTGAAAAGTCATGGCAGTCAGGTGAAGTCCCTGGTGACTGGAAAAAGGGAAACATTGCACTCATTTTTAAAAAGGGCAGAAAGGAAGACCCTGGGAACGACCAACCTGTCAGCCTCACCTCTGTGCCTGGGAAGATCATGGAACAGATCCTCCAAGAAGCTATGCTAAGGCACATGGAGGACTGGGCGGTGATTCAAGACAGCCGGCATGGCTTCACCAAGGGCAAGTCTTGCCTGACCAACCTAGTGGCCTTCTATGATGGAGTGACTGCATCAATGGACAAGGGAAAAGCTATGGATGTCATCTAGCTGGACTTCTGAAAGGCCTTTGACACGGTCCCCCACAACCTCCTTCTCTCTAAATTGGAGACATGGATCTGATGGGTGGACTGTTCAGTGGATGAGGAATTGGTTGGATGGTCACATCCAGAGGGTAGTGGTCAATGGCTCAATGTCTGGATGGAGGTCGGTGACAAGTGGTTTTCCCTCAGGGGTCTGTATTGGGACCAGTACTGTTTAGTATCTTCACCAATGACACAGACAGTGGGATTGAGTGCACCCTCAGCAAGTCTGCAGATGATACCAAGCTGAGTGGTGTGGTTGACATACCTGAGGGATGGGATGCGATTCAGAGGGACCTGGACAAGCTCCAGAAGTGGGCCCGTGTGCACCTCATGAGGTTCAACATGGCCAAGTGCAAGGTCCTGCACCTGGGTCAGGGCAACCCCCAGTATTAATACAGGCTGGGGGATGAAGGGATTGAGAGCAGCCCTGAGGAGAAGGACGTGGGGGTACTAGTGGATGGAAAGCTGGACATGAGCTGGCAACATGCGTTCACAGCCCAGAAAGCCGACCGTATCCTGGGCTGTATCAAAAGCAGCATGGTCAACAGGTCGAGGGAGGGGATTCTGCCCCTCTACTTTGCTCTGGCGAGACCCCCACCTGGAGTAGTACTGTGTCCAGCTCTGAAGTCCTTAGTACAGGAAAGACATGGACCTGTTGGGGCAGGTCCAGAAGAAGGCCTCAAAAATGACAAGAGGGACTAAATGACCTCTTCGAACCTAAGCTACTCCATGATTCTAAGAAATCATAAAGCACCTTAGGTAATTCTATGTTGTAAAAGCAGAAAGGTGACCTTTGTATATTGCTGTGTACTGTCCATCACTCTGTAGTAAACAGAGAACTGCAATGAAGTAAGGTGCTGTTTTTCCTCTCTTTATCAAAGGAAGCTAATGTGCCATTTCCGTCTAGCTTGAGCTGGCAATTTTTGCTTTTTACTACCATAAATAAAGAACTGAAGAATTTTCAAGAAAGCTGCATTCAGCACTTGTTGAAATGAATGGGACCATTTCTGTTGACATCTTCAGTGGGCTTTGGATCATATAAGTGGTTCTTGTCTAAGATAAAGCATTAGCTTGGTCTTCTGTCTCTCAGTTTTGCTCACTGGTTCCCCTGTTCTCCTTAATTCAGAAGTATATCAAGTGGCTGAGAAACCTATTAAAAAGAATTAATAGGAAAATCATCAAAAGATTGGCAGTTCATTAAGAATGGTGTTTGACAGGTTGGGAATACATATTTTGCATAGCAGGTTAAACTTTCAGGATGGCAGTTGTTAGTTATTTGGGATGGATTTTCTCACAGTATCTGTGCTAAACTGTCCAGGTAGTGATGGCATGTGTTTATTTTTCATGCCTTGAATTCCAGTCTTTCTCTACATAAGCAGTTTCCAGATTTTAGTTCAATTTTGTCTCATAGAGTAGCGTTACTGCAAGGTCAGTCTGGTTGTATTAGATCATGAATGTATTCTGGTTTAGTAGTGGACCAGATGCAGCTACTAAGTTTCGTTAGAGATGCTGATGAAATACATCTTTATTTCATATATGTGTGTCAGCTATGGGCCCAATAACAAGATTTGAAGCTTGCATTCACAGATAAAAATCCATTTAACCCTGAATAACAAGAGGAATCTTAAATGCAGATTAGTATAAAACTCCGTGTATGTGTGTCTGAGTGTGTGTTGCTGCACGCCTACACCTTCTGACTTGACTTTAAATGCTGTCTTGCATAATACTTCGTAGCTCATTCTGCAAGAACAAATTATAGTTGGAACTTTTGCACACATAATTATCTTGATCATAGATGTTGACTGTTAAACTAAGAGCATATTCATCTCCTGAAAGGAAGTTCTAAGTTACAAAACATACACAAGAAGTGTATATGTTGCAGAATATGATTGAGGGTTAGTGTGACGTATTAGCAAAAATTTATGTCTATTTTGGGTTACTCGCCTTCAAGTAGTTGGGATTTCACAGATTGGGAGCTAAAAATTGTTGGGCTTCTGTGACCTTGTGTGTCATATACAAGGTTCTGTTGGACATTCAAAAGGGGGAAGACAAAATTAAGATAAATTGTGTCTGTAATTCAGAGTTGGGCTGTTTTCTTCCTGAACAAGCTGCATTTGGTAAGTATTAGTTTTCCTGAGTAAGAAGTATATTCATATATAGCTTGAAATAATATGTATAAAATTTATGTAATTGTATTGAACTTCTGTATTCTTTAGCAAAATAAAAGTGCTAGCACTAGTTACTACATAAATTCTAGCAGGATACTAAAGTGGGATTATTCAATATGGTTGGAACATAATCTTCCCATTTATATTTTTGGTACATTAATTTTTTAAGCATAAATTAACAAGTAAAAGTTGTTTAGTTAGTGACACTTTTTGAACCTCCTCATCAACTTCCTGCGGCACTCCCACATTAAGACCTCAGGGAGAATCAGGGAATGCTCGGGTAACTGGGGTACATCTAATGTAGTTAGAATTGCAAGAAAAAAAAACCAAAAAAACCCCAAAACAACAACAACAAAAAAACCCCAAAACAGAAGCAAATGAAAAGGGTAGAAAAGAGAAATAAATTTATTTTCATGAATATGTATTTATAAAATATAGTAGGCTGTATGGCGTATGTGAAATTAACACCCAGACAACATAATTTAGTGAATAAATTGTATGGACACTTTGCAGTTACCAGCCAAACAATCCCTCTTTCTTGTCAAAGAAAAGATCAAATTGAGAATGATCAAATGTTGAAATTGTAGCTTATGTACTATGAATACTGCTTTTTGCCATTTTGTCTATCATAGCACAGCAGAGTAAGTAGTTCATTCTGACCATACTGTTTAATAAATGTTGTGTGGTTCTGCTTTGGCTATTTTTGTTGCTTCTGTTATGTATAAATAAATGTGGAAGATGTGATACTTTTTTTTCAGAGTAGTTCCAGTAGTTGACATTAGAAAGCAGAAGAATAGGAACAGACTGAGATAATAAGAAAAAATGGATCCAATTTGAAAATGTCTTCATCTCCAAACAAGAGAAACCTTGTTTCTCCTCAGAGGGGATAGGTGTACTCCTATTATTGATTGTGATCACAGAAATAATGAGTGTATCTGCCTCCAATACTTTGAGGATTATAGGAAATGATTGCAATAAATCAGTAATACTGTTTGTGTTTCAAGAAGCTGAAAATAATACTATGTCACTGACAGAATTTTCTTATTTCAAAACAGTGTATTATGTGTCGATTAAAAAATAATACTAACCTGACCTGAACAAGATATTCTTAGTTCAGTTGGCTGAAAATCAACATAACCCAGAGTAACTATAACAGAATATTGAATTTCAGAATTCTCTCAGTTCAAGTCTTAATAATGTCATATTGTGATCACAGAATATGAACAGGGCAAACAAAAATGTATAGTTTCACTGAAGTGTTAAAAATGAAAAATGTTAGTGGCATTACTGTGACTCAGATATAATGGTTAGCACTTAAGACACCTAATACCGTAACAGGATAATGGCCCATAGACAGTTTGCATGGCTAATGTGTTACCAGCACCATTATCTCACGTTAAATAGGCTGATTCATCTATAGCTATAAACATAACTGAAGGATTTTTCTATTTATTTTCATCATCAGCTCTGTTCTATTTACAGTCATTCCCAAGTGTGTTAAAGCATAAACAGCCTTAATGCTGTTTTCATAATATTAAAAAAAAAAAAAAAAAGGTTGTCACTGTTTCTTTAGCTACTGTCCCTTGTCTCATCTTTAAAACTAAAAAATTTAGGCTTGCTTTGCTTTCATACTAACAGTATCTTCAGCCTTGTGTTCCATCTCTACTTTTAATTCTAACTCTAATTCTTTGCCGATTGATTGTGATCAAATCTGCACCAGGTAAGCATGCTAGCCATTGGCATACGGTTATTAGTACTGCTAGTGACTTTGTGATAACTTTAGCATCTTGTAGTTTGCTGTGAATTAGTGTTTGTACTGCCTTCACTGCATTGGTTGTAGTTGTCCAGTGGTTTACAATGTATCTGACACAAGCTTCCAAATTTCATTAATATTATCTCCTGAACTATTTGTTTACTAACTTTTCTGCATAAGTGCTGTCAACTTTTTTTTTTTATTGTTCCTGTCTTCTGACTTTGGCTTCATCATTGTTGATTGTGCTCAGATCAATGATCAAAGGCCTGAGCATTGATAGAGTATTATGAAAGACTGCATAACTGGGTTAAATAAAATAGAATTTTTAAAAGCAGCCTCTACGTTTCTGCTCCAGCCTTCCCACACAGAATGATAGATAATAAAACAGTAAGTCAGATAAATAATGGCTGCAATGCATTGAAATGTGTCACACTGACAAATTACGAACACATATTGAAATGTGTTTCTTTTACAGTATCTGTAAGCCACTGGTTTTGTATATGTGCACATATAAAATCATACCGCAGCTGTACTGCAGTTGTTCACACTTGGCAACTGCATTGATATGATGTCCAGTGTTGGATGTGCCTTTCAGCCTTGGAAACTTTAATGAATGTATATCTGTACTTTTGTAGTTATCTGGATACTGGAAAAAAATATTTTCCTGGTATTATCAGATACTGGCAGTTTGTAACCAAATAAATTGTCACTGACCGTCAGTGTGTGATAGACAATAAGATGTAATTTGTCTACTAAGATCTGCTGTGGTGAGACCCCACCTGAGTACTGCATCCAGCTCTGGAGTCCTCAGTACAGGAAAGACACGGACCTGTTGGGGCAGGTCCAGAAGGCGGCCACAAAAATGGTCAGAGGGATGGAACACCTCTCCTATGAGGAAAGGCTGAGAGAGTTGGGGTTGTTCGGCATGGAGAAGAGAAGGCTCTGCTCTGGTGAGACCTTATTGTGGCTTTTCAATACTTAAAGGGGGCTTATAAGAAAGATGGGGACAAACTCTTTAGTAGGGCCTGTTGCAATAGGATAAAGGGTAATAGTTTTAAGATAAGAGGGTTAATTTAGACTAGATATCAGGAAGACATTTTTTACAATGAGGGTGGCAAAACACTGGAACAGGTTGCCCAGAAAGGTGGTAGATGCCCCATCCCTGGAAACATTGAAGACTGGGTTGGACAGGGCTCTGAGCAACCTGGTCTAGTTGAAGATGTCCCAGCTCATTGCAGGAGGGGTTGGACTAGATGGACTTTAAAGGTCCCTTCCAACACAAACTATTCTGTGATTCTGTGATTTGTGGAGAGGATTTGACACTGAGTTAGAGTGGTATGATTTGCCAGCAAGGCATGATAAGAACTTTTGCAGAAAGAACAAAACATGTAACTCAACATGTAACATTTGTAACTCAAATCATTGTTAGCTGCGCTATTAACTTAAGGAGTATGCTTGTCAGACTGGCTAGTTTGAGAGAGATTTGTAGTGAATGCCAGGAAATAACTTGCATTCTGTTACTTTATTAGTGTAGCCAGCACAATATAGGTGATTTACACAGCTTCCTGCAAGCCTGGGATGAAGGTGGAAGGCAAAATACTACTTGGTTTGGGGACCCTTACGAAACTTTTCTCTGAGTATTCTGTGTCCTCTTCAGATAAAACCACTATATTGGTCCTATCTTTTTAATAAAGTTCCATAAGTTTATTATTACTGTTTCTTCTAGTTTTAGTTTAGCATTATTGACTGCAAATCAATGCAATTTTATAGAACTGTCAAGTGCTTTTAAGAATTAAAAATCAAATGCAACAGCTTAGAAATGCATTATAGCTCTGTTTGTACTCTAGTGAAGAAAAAATTGAGAATATTTTATCCCAGTACCAATCGGAAAATAAATAAATAAGTAAAGCAACACAGAAACACCATCACAGCTGTTAGAGCTGCTCTGTGAGATGCACAACTTAGGCAATCCATCTTACATAATTTAAAATATTGGACCTCAAGCAAGATACTGTGAAAATTCACACCTTGTTTTCTAGAGAAAGGTAAGGTAAATAAGAGAGCAACTTGCTGAGGAAGGAATATGAGCCAAGACACTTGGTGATACTTCCTTCATCTAATGGATTTTAAGGAGACTCAGTGGTATGGAAGGACACTCAGAAACTCTTATTAAAAAAAAAAAATGCACATACTTAAGGAAATATTTATGTGTATATATGCATGAGTGTCTCTCTAGATACATCTGTATGTAGTTTCATCTGTACCTATGAACTGTATTCTGAGGTTATGAAGTCCAGTGGAGAACTTTTACCTTTATATGGTCAAAGTGGTGTTGTCTATGCCCAAAGCTTTTTGTTTCTGTTTAAACTTGCAATTCACTTTTTCTGCTTCGTTGAAAAATTGAAGAGAGAACTTTGGATCTTCAATACAATTATATTCAAAACTGTAGCTTTAGTTTTTCTATTTTCGTTCTAGATTTCCTGCTTTTTTCCAGTCAGCTTAATCATCATTTTATATTGCTTTAATATGTTGCCATTTTACAATACTAATCACCCAGCAGCACAACCAAAATAATAGGTCATGAAATTTCTGCTTCTAAATCAAGAAGTAGAAAATAAGCTGACCTAAATACTAGGAAATGCTAGCTTAAAAATAAATAAATAAATATAAGGAAACTTGTATGACATCAACTGACTATATATTAGAGAAAAAAAATCAAGGATTGGATGAAAAATGTTAATACCACATTTAAAAAAGAAATAAAACATATAGATAATTGCCAAATGAATTAAAAAAAACCACTGATTTTTTGCTATTTATGAAAGAGTAAGAAAACGAGGTGTTTGTCAAATTGAAATTGTCTGTTCATTTGTTCAAACTTTTTTTTGTTTTTATCTTCTTTGCTCAGATTAATGAAGGAAAACACCTTAATTTTAACACAGTTGGATCCCATCCTTGTGTTTCACTCTAATTACTTTCTGTGTAGAAGACAGTCAGGAGACTTAAATGGTCTCATAGAGATACTAGTGAAGGCAGCCAGATGGTGACGTCTGCTCCAAACTGATAGTAGAATTCAGCAGTGAAGCTGGTTTTAAACAATGTGTATATTTCATTTGGTATGCAAGTTATATGTAGCTTTATATATACATATATATAATGAGAAAATTTTTATTATGCAGTCTAAGATCTGGAGCTTGGATATTAATACTAGATGACATTTTATTTATGACTAGTACTGAAATAAGCCAGTCTTATTAGTAATCTTGAAGATGTAGTTGGCAGCTAGTTGTTAGTGAGAAGTAATGCTCAATTTGTGGAATAAAGACAGAATAATATGGAAAAATAAAGTCTCTCTTTTAACAAGAGGTTTAATTGCCTTTCTAGCCCATTAACACTACTCAGGAATGAAAGGTTGAGCCTTTGGAAACATCTGCACTCAGATACTGAATCCAAACTGAAGGACAAGGAGTAGGCTTTCAGAAGTACCGTGTGGTTGCTTGCCCAGTTTACATTCCTTTCTCAGATATCCCTTCTGCTTTTGAAATTCCCTGCTCAAATAATTTTGAGCTGAGAAAAAATTACACTACTTAAGAACTATGCATGGTAGAGCTTTGTACTTCTTATTTTTCTTCCTGGAGAGAATACTTTCTCAGCCCTCCTACATTTAATTCCCTGTGTAGTACCCGATTACCTCACAATCTTTGAAGTATTCATTCTCACAGTACTAAGGTGAAAGGAGATGGTACAGAAAGCCAGATGATCTCTGAGGTTTGCACAAAAGTCAGTGGAAAAGAAGGAGCTTGAACCTTGATTCCCTGATGTTCAAGTCAGAGTGTTAAACGAACTTTCTTTCCGTATTTTATAGAGATTTACTTTGATGATAAGTTGTTCCCTAGTCCAGCCCCTATGTTGTTTAAAAACAATTTTATCTTCCCCCCCACCCACCCTCCATTGGGAAAACCAATGTAATTGCTTAGAAACAGCCCTTCTAAAATCACGCATTGATGGATTATGTGTAAGGTGTCTGGATGGTAATAGCTTTATATACCGTTTCCAGCTCCTCTGAAAAATCTAAGAAGCTAGAAAAAAAAAAAATCTAAAAAATTTCTCATTGAAGTAAGGAACAACCAGGCCATTTGTTTCAGTGGTTATCATACAAAATACATAATGCATTATGAATTGTTTTGAGGACAAAATTGTGAGGTCTAAACTGGGTCATTTCTCATTGACCAAGATACAGTTGATTTACAGAGTTAAATCATACATAAAGGTGAAACTGTGACCATTTTGAGCATTTAGCTGGCTAGAAAATGCTAACTTTTCCTGGGAGATAGGGAGCAATGTGGGAAATCATTAGTTTGTCAAGAAAAAAATGTGTGTGTGGATTACAGAAGAGTATACTACTTTCTTTGGATTTTAACAACACATTTGCTAATTTAATTGAGAAAATGCAATCAATGTTGAATTTTAAGTGAGAATTCTGAACTGAGAAAGAAGTCCAAACTGGCCTGAATCAGTACACTCTTCAGTGGATTGAAAACTCTCTAAAAGAGCATACCCATAAACCACACTGTCTCTAGTTGTTTGAATACCAGGATTAGCGTGGCACTCCTACATCAATTAGCAGTCACCCCTTAAAGAAGAGCAAACAACGCACAGCTGAAAGTTGCTGGTATTATCATGGTCTGTACTCCACAGTATGAGTGCACAAGAAAGCTGAAGGGAAGAATGTTTGAAAAGGTAAGAGAAGAGATTTCTTCCTTGTCTTGGGACAGAGTGACACAATGCCAGAGTGAAATAACAGGTCAGGGAAAGAAATCAAAACCATATGGACAACCAGCTGTCTCCTGTTCTCTGAGAAGCTTTCAGAAAGCTAGCTATGAAATTTAGAGTAATTTTAGCATGTACAAGACTTTGCTATAAAACAGAAAAAGACTGAGTTTAAATGACTGTAATGTGAAAATCAATATATTTACTCTAACTAAGTTTTGCCTGACCTGAGAGTTCCGTGGAACTTGGGAGGAGTGGGGCAGGGCAGGGAGCGAGGCATCCTCGGTGCATGTTCCCAGGATGGGCTTAATCTGAATTGTGCCTAGGTCTTTGCTTTCTAAAAATTACTGATCTAGAGGCTATTTGTAAAAGGGTAGAAAAAACCAGCAGAAGTATCTCTAAATTACACTCAAAATCAGCCCTGTCTTTCAAGCAGTGGAGACATCTGCTGCAGACTCTCTATAGATATGGAGTATATGGAAGAAGAGTGATGGCATAAAGAAGTAATTCTGTTCATCCCGAATTTTGTGCACAGAAGAAAGTTTTTGCTTATTGCCTCTTACTGCAAAAGACTGCTGTGAGTACAGCAGCCATCTGATAACACTTATATTCATAGGAAAAGGTATTGCAGTTTTCACCCGTTCCTCCCATTTCAATCATACACCGGTTTGTCCAGTAAATTTAAAAAAAAAAAAACAAAAAAACCCAAAACAAACAAAAAAAACCCCACAAGACAACCTGCTGGCTTTAAGCTCAGGAGGGAGACTGGCTTTATACTGAAAAGAAAGCCTGGCTCCTGCTGTATTTGGAGAAGTTTCCAGTTTATTTGAATAGGAGAAAAAAAATAAATCATAGAATGTGCTGTCTTATTTGGAAGATTTCAGTCCTACAGATGTCAAAAGAACTGCTTCTCTAATTTTACCTTCATTATGAAATGCCTTAAGGCACTAACTGTGCAGTTTCTTCGCTGTTGCCTCACCCACAGCCTTTGCTTCTCTGCTGTGGATCTCTTAAGAAAAGGCTGTGGTGACCTGTAAATAATAGATACGGTTGTTTAGTGCTGAACCGAGGAGAAGTCTTCCTGAATATTGAAAGCGAAGAGAGATTCAAACACATCGTTTACCTTGGGTTTTGTGGGGAGTTTTTTAATGTCATTTTAAAAACTTAAGGGCCACCTTATTAATCTATCATGTGTGGTATTTTGCAAGGCTTTGCATGCACCTTTCTCCGAAAACAGGGAACACGCATAATTAGCCTTTTCTGGAAGAAAAACCAAACAGTATTCATCAGAACTGGCTTTTGGGTGCGTGTCTGTCTTCTCGGGCTGCTCACAGTGGAAGGAGTAAATTGACAAAGATGGGGGGATAGTGAGGAAAGAACAAGAGGAGGTTTTGTGCTTTCAGGCCTTGACAATGGGATGCTGGAACAACAGGTGAGTGAACAAAACGGTGTGGAAGCGAGTGAAGTCTGCAAACAGCTCACTGGCTCGGGCGCAACAAGCTGCGAGCGCAAGTGCCAGGTATTCCCAGTCTGACCAATTTCTCCTCTGCCCCCAGGCTCTATTGTCAAAGACAGGCAGGGGAATGAGGGAACTAATGAAGAAACTAAAGAAAGATGGGCAACAATGTGAGCCAAAAAGAACGGCAACAGTAGGGAGAATAGAGAGAGAAAAAACAGCTGTGTATGATTGCTTCAGCAGAGTGGGTATTTCATCCTGTGATTGATTGTCTTTACATACTACAGGAGTCTTGTAATAAGAGTAAAAAAAAAAAAGACAAATATTGGCATTGAACAATGAGATAAATTAAACATTTTATCTTCTTGATCAGTAGCAAAGGTCGTGTTGCCCTTGTTAGGCTTTGGGTCACTTTTGTTTGGAGTACACTGAAATTTATACCAAATGATCTGTGCAACCTAGATATTTTGCTTCTGGTTAAGGAAAGTGACACAAAACTTCAGGAAGTGAAGAGAGTATCTGTAGAAATGCTAAGAATTAAATTATTTGTTGTTTGCTTGATATTTAATCATCATTCCAGTTTCATAAGATGCTAGATATAACAAATCAATGTCTTTTTATAGAATTGGTATTTTCCACTAACATATATAGCACAATAAATCTCCAAAAAGGTCTTTCATCTGTCCTGACACGTTTTTTCCTTTAATGTATAGCCTTGCCAGAGGAGGACAGAAAAAATATAATCCTTAAAAAAAGATGATGTTCTTATTACTCATGTAAACTAGTAATGCTAATGTTGCTGGCAGGGTCCTTAAATCAGAGTATCAGTCTGTTCTTTTAAAGACCGTATTTTAAGCTGAAATAGTCATTGTCGAGATGAATAACAATTACTACTGATACACTGGGAGGGAATTAGTGTTAGAAATAAAGAATAGGAAGAACTGACATGTGAAGTGGGAACCGGAGTCTTTTGTTATCTTTGTGAGGGGCAGGATGCAGCAGGGTTCTTTGCAGAAATGAAGTCACGGGGTCAGGGCCGGGGTAGGAGAGAGCGCGAAGGGCAGAGCCCGCGGGCTGCGAGGGAGGGGTCTAGTTTGCCAGACTGCAATTTCCGTGGTGGCTGAAGCAATGCTGCAGTCGGTGGCCTTGCAGGCGTCCGCGGGCCGGCGTGTGAAGAGGCAGCGGCAGAGACTCGCAGGAACCCCCTCTGCCTGACGGAGAGATTTGTTTAATCTCTAAAGGCGGCCTGCCTATCAGAGAAGGGTTTCTAAAGTCCCTTCTCCTGTCTCCCACCCTCTGTCCCACCTACCTGCTTCCTGGCACGGGGCTGGGGAACACCCACACGCACAGAGCGAACCATCGTCAAACTGGGATCCATCCCACGCTGAACCGTCACGGGCTCTGTGGCCCTTTGGAAAGGCTGTTTGCCAAAACGCTCTGGCTGAATGCCCGTTACAGATTACAGCCTTTCTTCTTGATGCCCCTGAAAGTTTTAGGAAAGAAGAAGGTGGAATGAAAGGAAAGGTCATCCCGAAGGTTTAATTTGGGGACCAGAAGGAGAGAAATAACATTAATTTCCAGAAAAGAAACAGAGACAGGATAAGCCATTAGAGAGAGATCAATACCTAATACATTTTAATATAAATTGACTGGAAAGCTAAGTTCTTAACATGGCAGATAAGTTTTAACCCTAAACTGGAGTAGGAATCTCACTGTTAGTAAAGTAAACCCCCTGTACTAGACAGACCACATTCCTGAACAGGCTTTCCTTGTTGACAGGCCCAGAGTCTCTGGTTATCTTCCATAGCTTTTGAAGAAGGTAAAAACTAACCTCTGGAAAAAAATGCTGAACTCGCTCATGAAGCAATGCTCTCATCTGTGCAGAAGAAACAAACTATCAGCTAGAGGTGGAAATTATATCGGAAAGGACCTGTACAAATACACGTATATGCCTTTTCCAGAAACAGTAAAATACATCCCTGTTGCCTAATAAACAGGATAGATCTCTTTAAGTCAAAGAAGGCTTCATAATTTCCCAAACCTAATCTTTTGGTTCCAGACCAGTTTAAGCACGTATCAGTGATGTCTGTCACAGTACGACACTGGTGTACAGCATTGTGATCCTTGCTGAGTTGTATGATCTGCACTGTTGTGTCCATGTTCTGCTCAAAATTTCTGTGTTTGAGCGAGGCTGCAGCAGCGCGATCCTGGCCCGGCTCCCCGAGCCTGGCTGCACGTGCAGGTGCTGCTTCCACGCACTTCAGTTTTATGCCTTCATTTCCTGCTGCTAATACTAACAATTTTCAAAAATAAGTGGTCCCAGGTGATCGTAAGTAATCCTTTTAACTGAGAGGCAGCTTTAGTTTCTTTGCTTGGCGTGTTTGCTCCTGCAAAACCCTTGGCAAAACTGGATTACGAGTTCTGTCCTCTGATGCGTTCAGCTTCAGCAGGGACCTGGCTGCAGCCCGTCATCATAACAGGCTATGAAACTATGACAGCATGTTTACCCAGACAATTATCATTTTGATCACCAGTTCCTTGTGTTGCAGAGCCTTTCTGTCCTTGGCTTATCAGGGTTGCAGAGTTTCCTTCTTGCAGGGTCTGTGTTGCCATGAACTCAAGGACTAATTGATTCTTCAGAGCTGTTATAGCATGAATGAGTGCATGTACTGACCCTTATTAAATTGCTGATCTCATCTCTTAATTTTCAAAATCAGAGAAGATAGGGTTATGTTGAGTTACCTTTGCCAAGGAAAGTTAAACATGAAAAGGTTGTTTATAAAATTAAAGTAAAAACAGGGGAAGTAGTAAAAGGTCACCATGCAGCAAAGTTGCAGTCAAGGAAACAGTGTCATGACTCAGAGATAAATTAATGCTTTGCTTCAATTGCATCAGTTATGTTGAACAGAGGAACAAAAAAAGCAATAGCTAAAAAACACTTACATGGACAAGTTAAGGTAAAACTTAGTGCAATTAAACTGAAACAGTATAAACCATTCCTCAGAAAAATAAATAAATTACATGTGAAACTGTGTATATACCTAAGAATTAAAATCTTAAAAACTCGCACAAGTCAGGGATAGTACTACCAGACTGCAGAAAGACAAAACCAGATATTTTGTTTAAAGAAAACAATATTTTATATATGCCTTTAGAAGTGTACAGGACTTCAGAATGATGCTTGAAAGAAATAATAATTAATGGACTGGAAGTAAATGAGCTGGAAAGTAACATAAGTTTGCCTAAACAGATCCAGCGTAACCTGAGCCGTTACTGATAACTGCCGTTCCAGACTTAGAATATCTAATCTTTTGGGAGTGCTGTACAGTGTTTTTAGGGCCTCATGTGAAGTTACTAGCAAAGATAAAGAATTTAGGAGTTGGTATAAAAAAATTTTGAAGCAAGCAAAGGAATACTTAATTTGAGTCATGACTTCGGTGACAGGAGAAGTCATAGGCTAGAGAGTGGCTGCCTGTAGAAAAGGATTTTTATTTTTATTTTTTTTTAAGAGATATCTAAAAAAGGTTTTTTTTTTTCTTTGGTTGAACTAAGTATTTAAATTTACAGTATTGGCAGGAAAAAGGGTAGATGGGTGCTAACAAAATTTGCTGATGGCAGAACCTGAGCATTGCAAACATAAGGGTAGAACTGGAATATCATGGAGAGGTGTAGGACCTTGAGAAATGAAGTAATAAAAATGGGAAAGATGTAATAATACAAAATGCACAGTCATGCGTTTAGGGACTAATGAGAAGAACATCTGTTATACCATAGCACTTTACAAGCTAGAAATGAAGGGGAGAGGGAATTGCAATGCTTGGTAGTCAATTTTTGAATGTTTTTGAGTTATCATTGTGATGTGACATTGAAATAGTGAACATAGTTCTAGGCATGTTGGAGAGGCATTTCTGTAGAGAGAGTTTTGATGCTGTTGTGCAAGGCACTGATGAGACCTCTGGAAGACTGTTTAAAATTCTGGCCACCTCCCTTCAGGAGAGATCAATTTCAAACTCGAATTGATGAAGAAAATGTCCACTAGAATAGAAAGAGAACGGAAAGCCCATCCCTTGGGACAACACTAAAAGAACTTGGCTTGTTTGTCATAGAAAAACAAAACATGAAAGTAAATATGATTTATTTCTGTGCACTGAGGAAGGGATAAATACTAGAAATGAAAGAGCTTTTGAAGCTTAAAGGGCAGAACTGACTTAAAAGCAAATGAATATAAACAGGCCATGAGTAAAGTTACTCCGTAAATGTAAAGACGCCTCAGCGGGTTGAAAGGGTGCAAATATGACTGGAAAATAGATCTGAAGAGAAATTACCAGTGGTTCACCAACAAAATGGAAGGAAGTATCCAGTGCATTTTGAGTTAAGATTATATGATTTAATTGTCTTGATTGCACAGGAGTGTAGTCAGTGACCCAAGAAGTCTTATTCCTGCGTTCCTCGTTACCCAGGTGATATAAATTGGTGTGAAGCACCTTGAGCTTTTCTATGCTAATTAACTGTGCTCCAATACCAGACATCTTTCAGCAAATCAGCACTGCATTTCAGGTAATTAAGTTCAGCGAATCTCACTGCAGTGAGTACTGGCATCTGGGAATCTTTCCTTGTGACATTTCTCCTTTTCTCTTCAACTTTTAAAGTATTTTTGAAAAGCCATCTTTCTTCAATATATGTGAGTATCTGAAGAAGAACGTAAGTGCATATTCAGAGTGGTTGGTCTCTGCATAATGTAGAAATAGTTATACTGTGATATCAATGTAGGTAATAAATGCTAAAAATACTGTTCTAAAAAGTTTCACTGTGTATATAGTGTAATTACTTTTGGTCTTATATTTATTACAGACTGCATAAATCTTTTTGTGATGATTTGTTACATTTACTTCACAATGGTACTTCTAATTGTGTTACAGGGCTATTTTTACTCCAGTTACACTTGCCAAGAAAAACATTTTAAAATAATGTCACTTTTTATTTTCAGAAATACCAATTTACCTTACAAGCAGAGAGAAAGCTGTGTGCAGTCATAAAAAGTACAAAAGGGAGTTAACACTCAAACCAAGCAAAAGAGGTTCTCATCGTCCTTCTTTTGGAAATCCTGCCATAAGGAACAGGGGTGCCTGATTATTGCATTTCACAAGATAAAGTTGGTCAGAGAATACTGTAATTCTGCCTCTCAGAATAGGATGATAAATATTGCCAGTTGAGGGAAACTTATCGGTCTGAGGTTTTAGAGCCCAGTGCTGAAGCTGCTGTTTCATCCTGGTGTTAGAAACTGGAAACATAACAAATACTTCTTTCACACATACATGGTTTGGCTCATGAAATTCTCTTTTTCTCCCCGTATCAGGCGAAGACAGGAAAGTAGGAGACAGCGCCGAGTCTCTGGGTTCTGCAGCAGGGGCAACACATTCTGATCCAGGAGACGTGCTAGGTAGGCAGTGCTTCATCCCATTAATTTCTTCCCTGGTTTGGGGCAGTGACTGCTCTCTTCTATTTCAGGCTCGCTCAGAGTAGTTAGTTGTGCATGCTGCTATGAAGTAAATGGTGAACATTAAATTAAATCCTGGGTTGTGTATGTACTTCACTGCACAGCACGAGGAAGGATGCAGCAGTGAACACAGTGAGCTTGCAAGAAGAAGCACCAAATGGAAAGCGCTGCGTGATTTCCCAGCACGCATACCTGCCAGTGGGCTGCTGTGTAACTGCTGATGAAGTAGCCAATTTGAACATGCAAAAGTAAAATCGGATTAGAAGCATACAACTCTGAGATGTGAGCTTGCTCAAACAACAAAAAAGCCTGCTGGTTTTCTAGAATACTCTGATTGCATTGTTAACAGTGAAAATGCACATATTGAGAGCATTATGATTCCCTCAAAATGCCCGGCTGAGTGAAAGCAGGGTCTGAGCAAAACAATGTGACTGCAGTTTTTTAAAAAAATCTGCTTTTAGAAATGGGGAAGAATGACAAAATTTTCTTGGGAAAGGCATGTTGACAGCTGTAAGAAGCCAGATCTTGCTGGTTTTACTAATGTTAATAGTGCTGTTAAAATCAGTGTAACTGATTGTGTGAGTAGGGCAATCAAGATTTGGCCCCATACCCCTGCTTTGTGTACACCAGTGTCACAAAGATAAAAATAATACTGACTAGCCAATGACTTGTTAAAGCCTTAGTAAAATTAACTGTGTTTGGGAGGCCGTTCCTTTAAAATGTAAAACAAATGGCTCAGATGAAATGTGAGACGTGGGGAGCAGAGAGAAAATCAATAAACCAGCAAACTGTGAATAATTTGGAAATAACTTCTTTATGTTTTCCTGTTTATGTAGTTTATAGTTAGCACCAGTATATAAATGTAACAGCTTTGTGCAAGGGAAGAAAAGTAAATCCAAATCTAGAGAGTGTTGTGATGAGCTACCTTCTCCTCAATGAATTCTCCTTTCTTCTGTGAAACATTAGATTATTTTGAGATACTGCTATGTGAAGGTTGGTTAGCAAGTGTTTGGGATATTTATTAATTGTTTATTTTCATGTTTTCTCCATTATCTGTACATTTCATATTTCATTATCATCACTTTTCCAAAAATGTTCACTGATCCTCATGAATTTCCATCTAATACTTCTGTTTGTAGGGATGAGAGATATTTTAAAAATATGTACTGAAAATCATTCAAATATGTCAGATTGTTCGGGTTTCTTACAAGGACTTTATGGTGCCTCCAATTTTTATCTTCTAGAATGTACTTTAAACATTCATTCTGCAATCTTCACAATACTAGAGGTAGAATACAGAAGTTCAGGTCTATCTTAAAGGCACTGACTAAGTAGGGATACATTTTTAGTTGTGACTACACAAACCTATATAAACCTGTGCTGGGTGTCTGTAAAATGAAATGCCATGGGAGAGTAATACTTAAGAGAATTTCAGAGACCGTTCCAGTATGTGGCTGCTGATAGGTGACTACGAAAAGCTGTGTTATGGCCAGGAAGATTGCCTCCTTCCTCATAATTTCAGAATAGAAAAGGGTGAGTGGGAAATGGGCAAGCAAGGTAAGTGTATATCACTAAGTGCAGGGCTATAAATGTCTTCACTCATTCATAGTTTTCTTGATTTTCATCTGTATACAAGAGAATTGCTGTGTAAATCATTCATGTGCACAGAGCTCTGAGAAAGAAGCGAAGAGGAAGGAAAGGGTTTGTTTGGGGGAAGAGGGGTTGGACAAAAAACAAATCCAGCATTCAGCTCCTCAGTTGTAAATTGAGGTGGAATGGCCTAGATCTCTCCCAGCTTCCTCCCAGGCCCTTGGTAGGAGGAAATCTAGCCGAGTCCGAGGACAGGCTCATAGGAAGTCTTTGGGAGCTGGCATGTGAGGGCAGTGCAAAATGATGAATGTGAACGGATTGATGCAGAAAAGTTGTTGAGGAGAAGATAAGCAGTAATGCCAGGCCTGTTTACTGAACGGTGATTAACAGTGAGGGTGCTGGAGAGTGGGGGCAAGGCTTGCTGCAGGAATAAAATATGCGTGTGATATTAAAGCGTATTCAGCAGGGTTGTCGCAGGGAGAATGTGCTCCAGGCTGGCAACAGCTCGTCCTGGTTTGCTTATTTCTAATCACCAGGAAAGGGTTTCAGCTACAGCACAGATTTTTGCAGTCTCCAAGTCTCAAGATTTTTGTGGGAAATCTCCAGAGGGAGGCTCTGGTAGGGCCTGGAAGGATCATAACCTGGCACAGCAAGATTAGGTAGTCAGTGAACCTGCAGAGGGACTCTACATTTGTGTTCTGAACCTGTTCATGGAGACTTAGGAATAAGGTAACTAGATGAAAAATTTAATTATGTCAAAATGGAGTGCCTGAGTAAGCTGATTAACTAGTCATGACAGAGATTTTATTCTTAACAGGAGCAGGTAGGGGACTTCTTTTAAGTCTAAAGAATGTGCAATGTATAGATCAGAAGTAGGAACTTCTGCAGTAAATTTAGCTTACTTCACTAAACTCAGAGCATCTGGCAGCAGACCAAAGTCTTCTCATATTTATTCAGTTTGATAGTTATTGATCTTTATTTTTCTCCATGTTTTAATTCCATAGAATGGCCATAAAGAATTGTATAAGGACAGGCAGAAAGAGATCCTCATTTGGTGAGCTGACTGAAATCGATATAGCCACGTCTCTGGACATCTGAGGCCCTGGCCCACAGGATCCTTCATCTGAAGTGACATAAGACACTGGTTGTAAATCCTATGGTGTTTTTTTCTGATCTCTGATTAAAGTACTATGCAGGTGCTTATGATGTAAATATTCACATTATATTAAAAATCTGCGTTTTGAAATTCTGGAGTTCAAATTATGAACAGACAACTCAGTTGCACAGACAGTGGTGAAACTTAAATCAAAAAGGGTTACAAACATAAGAAAAGAGTACATAATTGTAAATATGAGCACACATTTTTACTGACTATTGTTCCTGAAGAGGAGGCAAAAATAACTAAAATGAAAAAGAAACAGGAACTCATTTTATACAACAGTAGTGCCAGAAGTGTTGGGATTAGTGGAAAAAGGATGACTGATTTTACAAATAAGCTTCACTTTTGTAGATGTGTTAAGCTGGAAAGTAATTGGAATCTATGGAGTATAGATAACAGAAAATTTTACAGTTGAAGTCCTGACCCTACAGAATGGGAATTTTGCCATAGCTTAATTGGGGCTGACATTTTATACAGTGCTTCATCACTAACAATTCAGGGATCTGATCCACAAGTGATTGCACCACTTGAAGTTTTTCCACTGCTTTCACTGGTCTTTGGATCAGACCCATGCTGCAGATGCATCACTCTTCTTTCTGAGCGATAATTTCACACGTAATTGTCAGAGCTATCAGAAGAGCCTTAGGCAATGTTGGGAAAGAACATCTACGACTGGACAGAGACCTTGAGATGTGAGCAGTACAACAATTTTAAAAACCACTACTATAATTTTTCTTGGTCTTAAAATTTGAATAAATGCTAACTTTATTGCTAACTTGTAACAGCCAACTTGGCTAGAAAAAGTAAAACTTTTTCCTGTGCATTGATCCAGCTCAAGAACATTTGCATCAGCTGTAACCCACATAAATCCTATTAGGCTAAACGTGGAGTATTCCCACTTTCCGTTCATATAGGGAGCATGTGTTATCTATATGCAAGCATCAGTTATAAGAGTTGCTGAGCTAAGCTCAGCTGTTTACTTAAACATGGTGAACATGAAGTATCAGAACAATCCCTTGACCTCTGAGAGGCTTTTTGCCTGTAAACAGTTATGTAGAGCTCAGACATTTGGTGGGATTAGGGCAAGGGTGCTCATTAACTCTCAAGACAGAGGCCGGAAGCTCAATTTGACCAAATGAAGAGTATTAATAGTAAATCTTAGACTTAACATGTTTGCTCATCCTGTAAAAAAATAAACTACTTCTCTGCGAGCCTGTTGCTGGATTTAGCAATTTGATTCTTTTTAGGACTAGAAAGCAAATGCTGCTACTAGCCAAGAAAAAGCAATGTAACAGCTATTACTGCATACCCAGTCACCGTCACTCTCCTAGTACGCTGTGAACACCCGCATTTTTCTGCTGTGACTTCAGATAGATAAAAGATGCCAAAATAGGCTGCTTGGTTTTATGCAACAAAGTGACTTTTAAAATTCATTAACTCTTGTCCTTTCCAGTGGAGCTTTTAATGCAGTCACCTTACAATATTTAGCATCAAAATATAATCCTGCTAGTGTCCTCTAAATAGATTAGTTCACAAAGATAACATCCAAAAAAATCTTTTAGTTGCTGTTGGGGAAAAAAATTAATTTAGTTTAATTTCTGGTGTCTCCAAATACTGTCCATCTCTCTGTAATTGTATAGCATTATCACTATTCACTGTTCTGTCTATTCTTGCATAGAGAATTGAAACATCATTCGAGTTTCCTCTGAGGATGGATTAACAAGATCTGCTGTGACATGACTTGATTAATTAATGAGACTGGAGTATTCTTTGGTCCTTATGTGCTGTTCTTGAACTTCTTAGATGGGAAAATTCTAACCTTCAATATTTTAGAAGCCAACTGGGTAAAGCAAAACTCTTGTATGACCTTCACTAATAATAAAACTGAAAATCCATTATAGAATGTACCTGAATAGTTGTACATATTCAAGGTGATTTAATTTTTTTTTCATATTTGAAGAATGAAAGTGCACATGGTTAAAGTACAGAGTATAGAAAATACTTCACAGACTGTTTAAAATATAATTAGATACCTCTCTTCTTTCAGTAGTCTTCTACAAGAAGACTTAGAAAGAAGAATAGCTCTTGTGAATGCTGCATTGCAAAAAGTCATCTCACCCTGTGTACACACCCCTAAGGAATAGAGAAGACCCTCAAAGGGCAAATACAAAATGACAGCCAGCATATCCCATCCATTGACCCTGTTTTAGAAACTTCTTGTTCATGGTTTAGTACCAGGCTATGTAAAGAAGTGTCGAGAGCCACCTCTGTGATGTACACGAGATACACGTTTTAATGCCGCCAGGTCTGCCTATCTCACCAAGAGACTGAGACTAGTCTAAGGCAACCAAACTCCTTCCGTTTTACAGATGACGTGTTAACACTAGAACTGAATCTGATCTCTGAAAATCGACTCCTACTAATAGGATTTTTCTTACAGTATTGTATTGTGAGTAATGTGAAACTAAATTGCCTGAGAGCTGTGGTAATTGTGTCAAAAAATCAAAATCACTGGTAACATGGGGAATCTGTCAGTATTTTTCTTCTCCATAGCTGTTGACAATTCTGGCTAGGTAGGAGGGATTTTAGCTGCAAAGGAAACTGAAGTTTCAGAGCAAGGAAGATCAGACTGCAAACCAATGGAAGCAGGCTATTTAAATATTCACTGACCACAGATCAAAATTGTACACGGCAAAACTTTCTGGAGATTGTGTGGTAGGCAAAGAGCCCTTTTCTCACTTTTTTCAGCTATAGCAGAGAACATTTGTAATAGAAATGATGTTCAGAGTGCTTTAAGCACTGACCTGTTGAGTGGAAAAGAGGTGGAAAGAATAACTTTGTATTCACTGGCTATATTTTGAGTACAGTTTGCTTGATTAGATGCGTTCTGTCAAAGCCTCCCGGATCAGGCACTCTGGAACCGATATGCAGCAGAACTCCTTGCTTGCAACGCTGGACAGGAGAGAGGTAACCGACGGGCAGCAAGCTGCTCCGAACTACCGAACGCCTGCAGAATTACAGCACTTAGGATACAGCTGGCTGTTACATTAGCTTATGCGTAAGCTTAAACTCTGTCCACGTAGCTTGTGAGTTGAATTTGGAACCATCCAATTTGGACCCTAGCTACTAGGAAGGGGAGACTGAGTCATAGGAGGGGAGTGGGTGTTTGCTTCAGCCCTACCCCCACGAGCAGTAGGGAGAGAACCGACTTGCAGCAGATGGCATTCCAGACTTCAGGCTACCTTCAGGCACACCTGACAAGTAATAGACATCTGGGTTTGAGACCTGATAACACTGGAAATCGAATTGTTTGTGGAGCTTAGTTGGTTTTGTCATTAAGTCAGCATTTGAATGGAGGCTCTCAGGTTCTATAGTTTGCATGTTGGTGTTAAGGATGGCAGATAGTTTTTTCACCTTCCTTTCCCTCCCTGCCCCCATGGAAGAAATCCTTTGTGAACCTAAGGTCATGGGCCTTACTTACTATCTGTTATCTTCTCAGTAAATTGTTTCTCAGTGTGAGAGTGTAAATGTTAAAAATTTCTTCTGCCATGAAAAGTAGAGTTGAAAATTAGGTTTGTTATCTAATCAAACAGGGATCAAAATGATTGTTGCTATTGTAGACGAAGAAAGGCAATAACTATGCAATGTACATTTCCTTCTTGGAGTTCCTTTGAAAAAAATTAATAAGATTAACATCGTGGATGTCAGCTGGTTTTGCCTTCACAGATGCCAGACAGCATTAGCAAAAAGAACCAGATGTAAGTTCTTTAGCTAATATCATTAGATCGCTTCCCTCCTACATACCAGCATGAGATTTGTTCTAATGAAATTAGACCTGAACACATCCAACAATCCTATGTCAGTAGACGAGCTAGGAAATAATTTATTGTAGGTGACAGAGATCAGCTATAAAATACAAACTATGTCTAGTGAGATGGGAAAAATGAATTATTAGCCACTGATGGCCACCAGTACTACTGATCTCAGAAGGATAATGTCACTGGCAGACATAGCATCAGTGGATGAGCGAGCATTGCATGGACGTCTTGGAATGAGTCAGGTTCTTTGTAATATCATGGAAAATTTGAAGTTGCCTTTGCCCGTCTTTATTTTGGAGTATGAGAGTCATGCACACTACTACCTGGTCTTGATATTTCTACTTAAATAAATAGTCCCGTATCAGGGACACAAATAATCACACAGAAAATGGTGTTTCACATAGGCTGGACAAGTATTGTTAGAGTTATTCGGTAATTCTCTTTAAAACTTTCTTTCAGTCCACTGACATGTAAGCGTTTACATGCAATTTTACTTCCTTGATATGGGTTTAGGTGAATTTGGGGTAAATATTCATTAAAACGTTTCAACCTTTTAGAAAATAGGCATGACAGGGCAGCAGCATTATATGAGATACTTTCTTGTTTGTTTTTTTTTTTTGTTGGATCTGTCTGAGGTGGAGTTAATATTCTCCATAGCAGCCGTCATACCACTGTGCTTTGTGGTGGTAGCTAGAAAGGTGCTGATAACACACCAGTGTTTTGGCTACTGCTGAGCAGGGCTCCCACAGCTTCAAGACTGTCTCCAACATTCCCTCCTTGCCAGGGATATTCCATACCATATGACATCTGCTCAGCAATAAAAGTTAAGAGAAAGGAGGATGGAGGGGAATTCATTATTATGACATCTGTCTTCCAGAGCAACCGCTAGGCGTACTGAAGCCCTGCTTCCTGGGAAGTGTCTGGACATGGCCTGCTGATGGGAAGTAGCGAATAAATCTTTTGTTTTCCTTTGCTTCTGCGTATGGTTTTAGCTTTTGTTTTGTTAAACTGCATTTATCTTGACCAATGAGGGTTTTTTAATCTTATTTTCTCCCTCCCTGTCCTACTGAGGAGGGGAGTGATAGAGCAGCTTGGTGGGCACCTGGCATCCAGCCAGGGTCAACCCACCACAGTCTTTTTTGGTGGAACGAGGAATTCGAGATAAGGATAGTAATTGGGTGAGGTAACGGGCAAAACATGGACTGAACAATGTTAGAGAGTGGAATGATTGTGGGGAATTCATGTTGTAATTGTGGTGAAGGAAGAGAGGTGATTCACAGAGGCGAGGGGTGGAATGTATTGGGTTTGCATGGCAAGTAGGTAGAAGGACGGCTACAGGGGTGGCTTCTGTGAGAAGCTGCTGGAAGCTTCCTCCACGTCTGATAGAGCCAATGCCAGCCGGCTCCAAGATAGACCCACAGCTGGCCAAGGTGGGTCCACCATCAGTGACGGTGGTAGTGCCTCTGGGAGAACAGATTTAAGAAGAGGAGAAAAACAACCTGGACAACAGAAACAGCAGCCGGAGAGAGGAGTGAGCATATGTGAGAGCACCAGACCTGAAGCCCCCCAGGTCAGTGCAGAAGGAGGAGGAGATGCTCCAGGTGCCGGAGCAGAGATTCCCCT
>JAVJGG010000030.1:10106902-10135830 GCA_035590195.1 Aviceda cuculoides
CCTGGTCATTGTTGCATTGCAAACTTCACACCTCTACAAGTAAATACTGTGTGCAAATTATCCCAAATCTTAAACCCATTCTCTAATGCTCTAAATGTTCCTACTAGATGATTTTGGCCAATTCCTTCGGCCTTGGTACAGGGCTGTACAGAGGATTTCATAGTAGCTGTCGGTTGTTGGTTAAATGTGCAAAACACAATACATATACAGTTTTTACTAAAATATTTCTTATAATTCTATATTCCTATTAAAATCAAATATAATTAATTCTAACTAGTGGCAAATCAGCAACAATGGCACTGTGGTCCTGAAGATTATTTAATACAAATAAATATAACAATGTGATTCCAAATATTCAACCCCATGTAAGCGTGCATTAAAAATTAAAATGTGTTTGAAGGTGGCTGCATTCTTTGGGCAAGAGTATGTGAACCCAAGCCGTTATAAAACAGGGTGGCAGTTGCCTGACCTGCATAGTTCAGGCCAGAAGATCTTCTTAAATGAACTGCATTCGAGAGAACGTTTGTGTAGAAAGACCTGTTCATTACCTTCAGGGTTCCTTGCATGTGGGCATCACAACAGCAACTCTCAAATTCTGCCACTGCTTTTAAGAGCCTATATGTAGCTGGAATTTATCTGACTTCAGTTTCTAGCCCGTGAATCATCACCTGTGTTTGTCTAATGGTGAGACATCTATTACCAAGTTTTGCTCATGAATATGTGTGTGGATTGATCGAGTCCTCTTGTAGCCTCATCTTTGCTAGTCAGACAGATTTGGGATGTGGGGTCTTTCAGGTTAAAGCATGTCTTCTCCTTTCACTGCTGCTCTGATCTTTATGTGAACCATTTTTAATTAATTAATATCCTTCATTAGCTGGGGTACCAGCATTACACATACCAGTTGCACGACTGCCAAATACTCTCACTTTATTTTCTTCTGCACGTACATCCCCAAATGACATCTATAGAGATGTTTTCCATCATTCATATGCAACGTAGATTATTTATGACTTAAATTTGTAAAATTAAATGTTGTGTAGTACTAAATTAAATAACATATAGAAATCAAGTAATATTGTGTAAATGGTTAGTATTAATATTTCTTTAAAAGCAAAGAAACGTTTGGGTTTTTTTTTTTTCAGATGTGTGTTGAAGGTTGGTCCAACTCCCATAAGAAATTTTTATCTGGACTTAATGTTTTGTCTTTCTCAAGAACATCTAACCACTACATTATTATAATGCATAATTCTCTGAGTGGGACTTTCAAAGACCATAGCCTCTGTAAAATTGATCTCTGGAAGTGATCCTAGGAAAATGGCTTTATGGAGAATTACTGTTTCTTTTGTTGGCATAATGCAGTTAATGCTGCTAGTCCTACAAATCTAATGTAGTGACATTACTCTTCATCTTTCATATTTTAGTGCCCTCAAGGTTTTTATTCAGTTTTACCTTGGGATGATATTTTGCATATGTAAAAGAAAAAGAGCTTCTATTTCCTGTTTGTCAGGACAGATATGAAATTTTATGGCACCTATGGGAGGAAGATGCCCCTCATTTAATTGTTGTCTCTGGTGTTAAGACATATGACAAGAATAGGTAAGGAGTCAAATGCTCAGGTGGTTTAGAGCTGTTATGATTGAAACCACTCAAAAGAATTGGTCCCATTCAAAATGCAAAATTAAAATACTAACCCTTGTGTGTAGATTTGCCGTGCAGAAAGATGAAATATTTAGAGACTGATCCAGCCTGTAAAAATGCATCTGTTGGTCACTTTCAGCAGTATTTAAGAGACTCATAATTATTATACTAAACAACTATTAGCCTGTTCAGTGATATAGTATCATTTTTAGACAGTGAAAAGCAGGTGGAATGATTGAATGTGCAAGTTCTTCAGCAAGGAGAGGTAGTTCTGCTAGTGGTAGTGATGGCAGCTCCTCTCCCCCCTGCCAGGGAGGGATAACAGCTCCTGGTGAGGTGCTAACTACCCCATGCTCATCTCACAGTTTACCTCCACCCTCACACACAAACCCTGCTTGCAGACTGTCGAGGGAGGCATCTAGACAGCCACTCACCGAGAACCAGAGTTACTCCAACTTCCCACGCCTGAGGGTTCTGGAAAAGCAGGGAAAATTCACCCAGCGATGCACATTTAAGAAGGCTGCAGAGAATGAACTGATCTCCCCTGCCGCGAGCTGCTCCCTGCTTTTGTATCAATGAGTCTTTTAAAACTTACAGCTGAGTTTGATCAAACGTTTCAAAGTTCAGGGGAGTCACTGTGAACACGCCGGAGTTGTACCTGAGTGGCACTGAGAACCTCGTCTCATGTCCACAGTCATTCTGGCATTGTTCTTCCTTCCCATCAGAAAGAAATGGGTGACTGTCGTGGTTTAACCCCAGCCAGCAACTAAGCACCACGCAGCTGCTCGTTCACCCCCCACCCCCCCCAGTGGGATGGGGAAGAGAATTGGAAAAAAACCACCCAAAACTCATGGGTTGAGATAAAAACAGTTTAATAGGACAGAAAGGGAGAAAATAATAATGAAGATTATAACAATAATAAATGACAATCGTAATAATAAAAGAATTGGAATATACAAAACAAGTGATGCACAATTGCTCACCACCCACCAACTGATGCCCAGTTAGTTTCTGAGCAGCGATCTGCACGCCCCCCCAGCCCACTCCTCCCAGTTTGTATACTGGGCATGACGTCCCATGGTATGGAATACCCTTTTGGCCAGTTTGGGTCGGCTGTCCTGGCTGTGTCCCCTCCCAACTACTTGTGCCCCTCCAGCCTTCTTGCTGGCTGGGCATGAGAAGCTGAAAAATCCTGGACTTAGTCTAAACACTACTTAGCAACAACTGAAAACATCAGGGTGTTATCAACATTCTTCTGATACTAATTCCAAAACATAGCACCATACCAGCTACTAGGAAGACAATTAACTCTATCCCAGATGAAACAAGGACAGTCACCCTCATTGCTTCCACCATATCTGTCTCTTGAATGATAATTAGGAGGTTTCCTCAAATAGTGTAATCAAAACTTGCAGGTTGTGGTTTTCTGGTTGGTTGGTTTTGGTGTTGTTTGGTTTTTTTTGTTTGTTTGTTTGTTTTTTTCCTTCTCCCTCCTTGGTAGATGGGCTTTGCTCAAGTCACAAACTTAGGATTTTTTTTTTTTTTTTAATTTAATGCTAAAACGTAGGGCACAGTGAGCAAGCTATGGTTTTATGATGAAAAGACAAGTTTCAGTACCGTTTAGGCACTCAGTCAGCTTCAAGATCAACCAGTCTTATTTTCTCAATTTTTTTCCCCCAAGTTTTCCTGGTATGGAGTTATCTTAAGCCAAAGGTTGGCTCTTTCAGTACTGTCTTAGTACTACTCTTCTCTGAAGTGAAGACAGCAAGTCTTTGAGATTGTAAACCACTACTAGCATCAAGTACTAAATTCAGTGATTTGTCCAAGTCACCTGTTCTTATTCCTATCTAGATCACCAGGCTTATTCCAGTATAATATAGAAAAGTGGATTTTTGTGCTTGTTTCTTGGCTAACTTCAGCTTTAGGTCTAACTATTTATATGGCTGAGCTTTGTGAAGGCAAAACTCCTAATGTTGCAGCTAGCACTTCAGTCTCATGGATACAAAAAGAAAAAGTATTTTTGTATCAGGTTCTGAGTCAGTAAGCTGAAAGACTTAATCATGCTGGAAAAGAAGCAGGAATACTCCTTTGATTTTAAATGAGGAATTGTATGGTGAAATTTGGGGACTGCTCTTTAATAATTACTCCACATTCACAGCTAATCCGAAAGTCGGCTGGAGGCTCAAATATCTAAAAGGTAAGATTCCTCTTGTCTAGAAGTTGACTGTAACATTTTTTTAAAATAAGAAAATCTTAAATACAGTGCTTTCTCACATCTTGATGGAATATTTGTCACTGATATAAGCATGTTTATTAAATCTACCTCGTGAATCACTGTGTGTCATTGGCAGTCCCAACAGGGCATAATTGGCACTAAGGAAATAAACAAATACTTACAGCTAATAATAGCACTGCCAAAGTCTGATCCTGCTTAACTGAGGATATCCAATGTGAGCACAGCTGGTTGCCATAGATAGTACAGCATACATTCCAAAAAGCTACTGAAGCAAAAGGTGTGAAAAGCTTTTTACAGTTCTGGCTTGCATATTATACAGAGAGTAACTGCAGGATGTGATTAGTGAAAAAGAACTACCTATTCTTAAAAGAGCAATCATTTTCCCACAAGAGTCAGAAAGCTGTATCACGGCATGTGATGCATTATCAGTTTTTCAAAACTCTTGTAGTGAAATTATCTTAATGTTCTTATTCTGTGGGGTTTTTTTATACTTCTTGCTATGGTGTGTGCATTCGAATATACTCTCTTGTGAGCTGGATGACAAAACACATCTTTTTAATTCTGGACTAAATTATAACACTCTTGAAGGTTAAAATCACATTTTTGTGCCTAGAGAAGCTGTATCTTAGACTGTCCTTTTAACTGAAGCCTTTTCTAATTTTTCACTGCAAGTTTGTGCTTTGGCTAGATACAGGTAGTGGACACATAGACTGTATTGCTCCATTTTTGTCCCTAGAGCATCCTCCCTCACAGTTTCACAGGGTTCTGTATACTTTATTTTCCTTTTCCAGATTTAAGAGCCAGGTTTTGGTATTTTCAATGAGCTCCATTAGTACTTCTACTGAAGCTAGTGGAGCTTCTCATTAAGTAAAATAACTCTTCTTTAATGGAGGAGATTAGAATTTGACTCAGGGGGAGAAAAACCACACAGTAGTAACCTCAAATGTCATATTTTTTCATGTGTGTTTTTGTTTGTTTGGGGTTTTTTTGTTTGTTTGTGGTGGTTTTTTTGTTTGGTTGGTTGGTTTTATTTAGAAAGTGACAATGAAGCTTGTGTTATGTAAAAGAGAATACAGAAGAAAAATGCTGATTTTTAAGTTTTGGTTGTTTGTTGGGATTTTTTTTGTTGTTGTTTTTTTAAATAGTTTGAGTAATTTTTTAGTATTTTATTAACTAAACCTACTTTGAGGGAGGGCTGAGAAATAGATATTTGCTACCTTCTTTTGAAGGATGGAGTAGGGAGGATGTACAGAGCCATTTAAATTATTCAAACTTCTAAATAAGATGCCAGCAATAATTCAGTCATAACTTCTTGATCAATAACTGGAAAGGAGGGAGAAAGTCTCTGCCTTTCATTTAATATTTTACATTTCATCTCCATAGATATTGGTAAAATAAAGAGGAAATAATAAAGGCATAGAAACCTTCATCTGATCAAAGTATGTTGCTGTCATTTTTTATTAAGATCACAACTTCCAAAGTGCTAGTGAAATCTGTAAAACCAGCAGAACAACTCCTAAGCCTTAGTCATTTAGAGGGGGTTTTTTTAGCATAAGAAAAAAATATTTATGGATGGATTCAAGGAAAGTGTGAATGAAAAAAGCATTATTTATGTGGACACATACGAGAGAGCAAGGGCATGTGCAGTGTCCTGTTACTTAATAGAGCACATACATTCTTCAGTCAACATACAGAGGAAAAATAACTTTTAGAGCCTGTATTCACAACTGTGGTAAAGCCACGCCTTTTGAAAGGCTTTGGTATGGCTAGTTTGGACTATGCAAGAACCTGTGAGATGTTGATTAGTTAGAATAATGCAAACCTCATTTGTACTCTTCAAGGTCTTACTTGGAATTTTCCTTTTAGCCTGCCATCACTTGCTCTATTTCTTTTAATGTTTTCTTGAGAAATAAAAACCTGCTTGTGTTGTAGCTCTCCAGAAATGCAACGTTGTGTGGGGTTTTTTTAAGCTCAGCAAGACTGCTATAGATTTGAACGAGTGTAGTATTCTTCCAAAAAGAGAAAATATATGACTGCAGTTTGAAGTCTTAGGACTTGCCACCACTTCATACACGTGATGCTTTGAGATTTGTCCCAGTGAGCTCCTAAATTAAATGCCTCGGTAGGGAGGATCCTCCAGAGAATCGTTTGCCTGACTGTGGGTTGACCCTGGTCGGTAGCTAAGACCCCAGCCAGTCACTTGCTCCTTCCCTATCAGTGGGATGGGAGAGAGTATTGAAAGGGCAAAAGCAAGAAAAATCAGGGGTTGAGATAATGACCGTTTAATAGGTGAAGTAAAGCTGTGCGTACAAGCAGAGCAAAATAAGGAATTTATTAGCTACTTCCCACCAGCAGGCAGATGCCCAGCCAGTTGTTGGCAGGGCCATAGCATAACCATTATTTGGGAAGACAAATGCTGTAACTATATATGTTACCACATCTTCCTCCTTTTGCTGAGCTTTTATGGGTGAGTACAATGTCATGTGGTATGGAAGTCATATGGTATTTGTCATTTTGGGTAAGCTGTCCTGGTGTGTTCCCTGCCAACTTCTTCAGCAGTTCCACCTTCCCTGCTGGGGAGGCATAGTGGGCAGGGGGAGGGGGAAATAACCCTTGACATTGTTCATGCACTGCTCAGCAGTAGCCAAGACACTGGTGTGTTATCAATGCTGGTTTTGTCAAAAATCCAAAACGCAACATGATGCAGGCTGCTATGAAGAAAACTAACTCCATCTCAGCCAGACCCAGTACACTGGCCTGAGATCAGTATGCACTGCCACTGCTAATTAATTCTTTGTTTCTTGATCAGCTAATGCAGAGGGTGAGTGAGATAGAGACGCTTCTTAACAGTGATTCCTGAAACCTGAATTGCTCTCTGAAATTTAATAATTCCCACCTTTAAAATCTGAGACCCCAGGATTCCTAAGTTGAGCATCCTGGGCCATGCATTTGGTTAGATAGAATCATGGAATAATTTGGGTTGGAAGGGACCTTTAAAGATCATCTAGTCCAACACTCCCTGCAATGAACAGGGACAGCTTCAACTAGATCAGGTTGCTCAGAGCCCCATCCAACATGATCTTGAACGTTTCCAGGGATGGGGCATCTGCCACCTCTCTGGGAAACATATTCCTGTGTTTTACCACCCTCATTATAAAAATTTTCTTCCTTATATCTAGTCTAAGTCTACCCTCTTATAGTTTAAAACCATTACCCCTTGTCCTATCACAATAGGCCCTACTAAAGATTTTTGTCCCCATCTTTGTTACAAGTCCCCTCTAAGTATTGAAAAGCCCCAATAAGGTCTCCCTGGAGCCTTCTCTTCTCCATGCTGAACAAGCCCAACTCTCTCACCCTTTCCTCCTAGGAGAGGTGTTCTAGCCCTCTGATCATTTTTGTGGCCTTTTTCTGGACATGCCCCAACAGGTCCATGTTTTTCCTGTGCTGAGGTCTCCAGAGCTGGACACAGTACTACTCCAGGTGGGGTCTCACCAGAGCAAAGTAGAGGGGCAGAATCCCCTCCCTTGACCTGCTGGCCATGCTGCTTTTGATGCAGCCCAGGATACGGTCGGCTTTCTGGGATGCAAACGCATGTTGCCAGCTCATGTCCAGCTTTCCATCCACTAGTACCCCCAAGCCCTTCTCAGGGCTGCTCTCAATCCCTTCATCCCCCAGCCTGTATTAATACTGGGGATGGAGAGCTCTTGCGCTCTGTGGAAAGTGTCCTTAAAGATCTGCCAGCTCTGTTCTGCTCCCTTGTCCCTGAGGGCACTTTCCCAGGGGGTCCTATTGACTAATTCCTTGAACAGCTGGAAATTTGCTTTCCTAAAACTCAGGGTCCTGACTGTACTCTTTGCCTGACCCATATCCGTCAGGACTGTGAACTCCACCAGTGAATGATATGACCACTGCAGCCCAGGCTGCCTCCAATCTTGACATCACCGATTAGCTCACTTGTGTTGGTGATCAACAGGTCCAGTATCACAACCCCTCTGGTAGGGCTGTCTTATTACCTGTCTTAAGAAGTTATCCTCAATGCAGTCCAGGAGTCTCCTGGATTGCCTACAGCTCACCATGCTACTTTTCCAGCAGATGTCAGGGTGATTGAAGTCCCCCAGCAGGACGAGAGCCTGTGAGCACGATGCCTTCTGTAGCTGGAGTAAGAAGGCTTTGTGAATAGGCTCCCCTTGATTGGGTGGCCTGCAGTAGACACCAACTACAAAGTTCTCTTTGTTGTCTCTAATTCCTACCCATCAGCTTTCAACCTGCTCGTGGCTATTCTTCAGAAACAGCTCTTCACACTGGGTCCATTTCTTGAATAGAGGGAAACCCCTTCCTGCCTCCTTCCTCGCCTGTCCCTCCTGAACAGCCTGTAGCCATCGATAGCCACACTCCAGTCTTGGGATTTGTCCCACCAAGTTTCAGTAATGGCAACTAGGTCATAGCTTTCTAGCAGCATGGTGGCTTCCAACTCCTCCTGTTTGGTGCCCATACCGTGTGCAGTGGTGTAGAGGCACTCCAGCTGGGCTGTCAGCTGTGTCACCTTCTTAGAAGAACACCCCTTAATTCCTTTGAGGTATTTTACCAGTGCTTCCCTGTTCGCTCCTGTTACCTCAGGAGCCCTTGGCTCATCTCCGTAAGACTTCCAGTGTGCTGCAGTGTACCCAGCATGTCTCAGAGCAACAGGCTGAGGCCCCTTGCTAGCACCCAGTGATTTTGCTATTCCAGTGCTATTAATAAAAGGGAAGATACATGTTAAATGTGATGAGTTCTTGCCATTATTTTCTTCCTATTGTTACTGAAGGTAAAATTTTAAAGATGGTCTTGAAAAAGTGAGAAAATTCTGCAATATTCACTTAGAGGCAGAGAAAAAAAATCTCAAATATTAATTAAATATTATAATGAAGTAACTTTCTCATGCTTGGATTTATTTTTGTGTTTAATTTCCAGGAACATATCAGCAAGCAAGGTTCCCAAAAGCATTCATGGCCTTTGAAAGTCAAAGTCCAGATGCTCAATATATATACAAAAAAACATTCCAGTGCTATTCATTTAAATGCAACTATAAGAGCTTATGTTTATCTGAAGATTTTCCAGGGATTTTACACTCTCAGAGAAAATGTCTTGTGAGGACATTCAATCAGGGAAAAGAAGCAATTTACTTTGACTTATTGGGTCAATCACAATCAATGGGTGCATCTTGAAGATGTACAGTCTATAAAACAAAATTTTTTGAAAGGCATTTGTTGAATACATTTGAATAAACAATTCATTAGGGAAAACTGTGGTCTGCTCACAAATTATACAAGCAGAAAAAGAGATTTAATTATCTAATAAATAATTTGCTAGAAATTATTCCTTCTTCTATATTACCATCTAAGATTTCCTTTAAAATTGCTTTTTGTTAACTCGTTTCCACATAATTACTAGTCCCATGATAGTACACACTATACTGATTTTTTAAGTGATCTTAAAAAAACTACTTGAGATATATACCTTGCATGTGTTACGTTTTATCATTAAAATATTTTTCATCTAAATAAAGAAGCTGATGCAGTAGTTCCTTACTGTGAATAGGTTCTATTCAAATATATGCATTTTTCATTTGATGCTCATTTTTTGTACCTAGTGAATGCACTTGAGTGTTGTGTGTTCCTTTTTTTCCAGAAACTCATAGGTATACATTTTAACCCTGAGCCAGTCAGTGGAGTGTAATACTAGTGTCACAGTCTAAAAATAAAATACTTCACATTAAAACAAAGGATAAAGAATCAGGGAAAGAACTTTGGCTGTAGTCACAGACCTTTCACAATAAATGACAAATCAGAGTGTAAAATTTTGTGTTGGCCACTTATTGAGTAGACAGCTGGTACAAAATATTCACATAACAGTATCTGTACACCTCCTGTCATCAAATTCCACCAGGCCAAATACGCTGGATGCTGGCAAAATGATGCCCATACTCATTTTCACTGATAAAAATAAGCATTGTTCAAAAAAATACAAAATTATATTGAAATTCATTTTTGTAATGATCTAGTGATTTTTAGGCTGCCTCTTCCACTTTCAGAACTATATTTGGATTTTTTTTTTCTTTTTCTTCCAGGTTATGTCATCAAAATGTCATTTCTCATTATCTTTGTGATTTTTTATTAATAAGAAGGATCTTTGAGGTTAGCTCATCTTGGTGGAGATGGGAATATAATCTAATATAAAGAGATAATAAGCTGGCTGCACAAATCTGTTTCCGTGCATAATAAGTCTTTCCCTTTTGTGATATATAGAGTGATGTATTGCCCTCTTAATCAAAGCTCTGGAAGTGTTTACTGACCTAACTTACCTGCTGCAGAACATAATAGAGGAAAGTTTCAAAAAATATTTATATTGTCTGAGTCATCTGGAAAGCTTAATTAAAGGAAATCCATCAAGCCCACTTCACTCTTCAAAAAGTGATTAAACACACTTTCCACTCTGATAATTATGCTATTCAGACCTTTTAACTGATTAAAGCCCTTTCAAAAATAAATTATAGACAAGATTTACTGTGCTTTCAAAATAAAAAAGGAAGAAAGAAAAAGAAAAAAAAAGCCTTCTGAAAACTGGGAAAAATTAGATTAATGTATTTCCAAATAGATGTGGATTGCGGTGTTTTTTTCCAGTATTGTGGGGGATGGGATCCACGATACTTGTCTTTAGACTTACTTTTATGTCTAGTTTGTATCAGTGCATTGCCATCTACTTTTTTATATATTTGCCTTATATTCATGCTTAAAAGTTCTTATAAGTAAGACCTAAAAAGCCAGGTCACAAAAGAGAAGATGACATTGATCCTGAAAGAGATTATGAACCTATTTCAGGCTTTAATGAAGCCAATGAAAAGCATCTTAGTGACCAGAGCAGACTTGGAATCAGTCCCTAACATAATTGTGATGTACTATCTAGAAAGCATAAGATTTTAAACTTAAAGTTAAAAAAAGGGTACAGAACGTGAAACATCAGGGTAGCTTATGTCTGTCAAAAAACCCAGGATGTATTGTGAAAAGTACCTTATCGTGATATCTTTGCTGACTCATGTTTAAACAGTCTGTAACAGCCCTTGTAAGTCAATAAAGGAAGGAAACTGACTGAGCTCCGGCTACGAAGTATGTAATGAGAATGAGACTTTAACTACCAGATAATCAAGGTCTGATCCAATTCTCATCAAAATCAATATGAAATGTATATGTTACCTTATAATTTCCTTTGTTGAATGATGAGGTCTACAGAGCTACAACGATAAAGTTTTGCTAATGATACTGGAGACGAGACTGCCAGTTAATGTCTGTGAAGATGGGCGCCACAGTCCTGCGGCTACAGCCGAGACACATACATAGTTTCAGAAATCTCTAGACAGGCTTGCAAGAATAGAAAAGTAATAGATTAAATAGGACATTTAAACTTCACAGGAACTAATTTGATGAATACCAAACTCTGAATGCCAATTATTTACCACTTTTTGTGCTAATTAATCACAGTTTGCCACAGATTGGCTCTGTGGACCAACAGAGGAAATGGTTGTAGGCAAGGACAGTATTTTCCACTCAAATTTGTTTTGGGATCATGCATTAATGTTACTGGAGTAATGTCCTCTGAAGGAGAAAGATGATACTACAATATGCCCAGGTGGAAAGAAACAACTTTCACAAACACTAAGATCCTGCAGTGAAGAGCGCTTGCCTACAATATAAAGCAATGATATGTGGTAACTAGATGACCATTTATTAGAAATAAGAGAAAATGTGAACCTACATGGCTAACTCATAGATATCTCCGAATGTGGCTCCAGAGAATCCTCTTCATGAAATCTCTAAAACTCTAAGGAAACAAGCCCTGATTAGATGAGATTACATTTTCTCTACTTTAAAAAGTTTCTGGATCTCTTTTATGTTCTACTAACTGGTAGAACAGTGCTCTGGCCTACTCAAGATCTGTCAGAGAATATGATAAAAACCAGAACATTTGCTCATCTGAACTAAGCAATGCAATATTTGGAGATGCTCCAGTTGAGACTGAATTTTTTTTTCCTTTTTATTTGTGCTGAAAAGCTTAGAAGACAGATACTTATTTCCTGTTCTCTGTGGAATTCAGCATTAATTTTAGTTTGAAGGTAAAGTTATTTCCAGGTACCATTTTTCAGGAGAGTATTAAGGTACTCCACCATATCAGATCAAGGCTAAAGATGGGAAGAATTTTTTTTGTTACATTTCTAACAAGAAATCTTGTTTTATAGAGCCCCTTGGTGCGCTCTGACTGAATTTAATGCAAACAGTTCTAGAAGCCAAGTTTTTAACAAGGAATGAAATACTGAGTGTAGTTCTCATTTTAGAAAATCTAGTTTTGTGTGAAAAACAAACTGACTTTCTTTCCAATGTATGATAACCAATTTAATTCTATGTTCTTAATCGTTAGGTAACCATCTTCTTGTCCTTGTTTCTCTTTATTGGGGTGTCTCTATTTAATTGCCTATTAAAATAGACAAGTAAGCAGAGCCAAATAAAATCTTTATTTAATCAGATTTAACCAATTTGAGTTATTTTGTATACTTATGTTTAGATCTGCTTCCCTAGGTTATTTCAACCCTGTATGAGCACCTCATCTTTTGGGGCTTGTATCAGTCATGACAGGCTCCCTGAGTGAAAAAGACAAATCTTGAATCCAGCATAGTTCTTCCACCACTTGAATGACCTGACAATTTTCCTGAAGTGATGAAATTTAACTGAATTTGAGAAAGAGGAAGAAGAAGAACTACATAAAAAAAAAAAAAAAAAAAAATCAGGAAACACTTGTTCCAGAACAAAAAGAAGCATATAAGTGGGTAAACACTAAAGCATACTTTGATGTTTCCCAAGTGCTCTTTTTCTCTAGTCAGAAAACTTGTCGAGGATTGTATTTCCACCCCATGACTGGTGATCTACAGATAAATTGTCAGCTTTGTTATGCAGAACCTCTATTTACTGGATCATGTATGCTATGATTTTGACTTTGTATCACATTGAAGTAAAGAGATTGTGAAAAAATGTGGGTCACATTTAGCAGATGCTGTCTGCATTTTCATGAATTTTAATGGCAGTGTTGTAAAACAAAATGGCAAGGACCCATTATGCTTTCACAAAAAAGGAAGCAGAAACAAAATTTGAGAGACTTTTGGACAAAAGTGAATTACAGGCATCTTTCAAAGTCTTGAAGTCACACAGTCCCCTTTCTAATGGCATTTGTGATTTATTCTTAAGTATTTATCATTAATTTGATTTTTTTAATTGATCTTTGAAGTTTTCGAGGTCAACTACTCATCTGCTGTTTTTTGATTTATTTTTATAGGTTGAAGGGATCATAACTGCAATACTGTCGCACGTTTGAATTGCTTGTGTAAGCATGTGAAAACTCTCAAGGTGCTAGATGACAGGTCCTGAATATTTATTTGTGTTAGCTTGTCCCTTTCCCTCTTCTTGCTTCAGTAGTCTCACATCTGTAGAAGGGGGCTGAGAAAATATATCTGCCTGAATTGAGTCACTGGTTATGAGAGTGTGTTGTTCATATGCATGTGCACATATGTTTACGCACCTAGTTGGAATTAGTGCTTACACTTAGTGGGAAATTTTACTTTTACAATATAAAAATCTTTCCTTCGCAGGAACAGCGAGTCCGTCAGCTAAGAGATGGGCACATTATTGTTGTCTCAAATTATGGATACCAAAATAAGCATTGTGTGGTCCACACTGTGTAACAAGGAGCACTTGCAGAATGAAAGCTGGACAAAAGTAAGAGTGTGGAGTAGGCAGAAAAAACCAATGAGGTATGAGACTCCTTATTGCCTTTGATTCTTCCATATCTGGGCTACAGTCCCTCTGCTTCTCCCTTGCTCACCGTTGAGTGCTATAGGGATTAGTGAGGCATAGAAACCTGTCATTGATATTGGATACAATAATGTGGCCGGAGAGTCATAATTGCAGTTGTAGTCTTCAGTGGAAGCTGGCAATGGCAATGATATTTTCCCAGGCTTGTTTTTCTCTCACTCATTGATATTAGTATTGTTAACTAGCAGCAGCACAATTTCAAAGTAGATGAGAGGGAAAAGTCTAGTGGTCTAGAAATATGGCCTAGTGGTTATAGCATACTTTTGAAAGTGCAGAGAGGAGAGTTTCTGTTCTCCTAGGTAGGAGTCCCCATTTTCTAAAAGGGCAGGGGATGCTAGCGAGAGGAGGAGAGCAAAATATATTTGAAAGGAATTATATATGTCATAAATGCTAGCAGCTAGTGGACATGGCATTTGGCTTTCTGGTGCTCTCAAGACTGGCAAGATTCTCTTGCTATCAGAATCATCCTTAAGAAACTTAAAAATATACCTCTCATTCAAAACACTGCCAAGAATTAGACACCCTAGTCATTCAAGTCTTGATGACAGATTTTTTCTGTCTGCGTAAAGATGACAACATCTCGCTTGAAATCCAGGCAAATGTGATTTTTTCAACTGTATTCCTGAGTGTCAAAGTTTCATTAATGTCTTGAAATCCTATTCTACAGACAGAAAGTTAAACTTTTAGAAGAAACAAATCAACAGTATAGCTGTTCACAAATTAGTTTTGCTGCATTATGCCTGATAAAGCATATTGCTCAGCAGTATATCTTGAAAAGTATTACATGTTTGTCTTTACGCTGTTTAAAAACATCACCTTTCTTTCTTCTTCTCTTTCCATCCTTTGCTGTACTTTTCCAAATATCTTTGCAGTTTTCTTTGCTGTCTCAGTGCACACCAATGCAACATCAATTTGATGTTATTATCAAAGCCTTGGAAATAAAAGCTGCAGCAAGCTGTTCACTGGAGATTTGATCTCTGACAAATAAGCTTGTGTCAGTGCATCTAAAAAAACCTGAGTCCATACCTCTGTTTTCTTCCCAATAGGGTCTTGGCAGGGATGCAATTAAAAAAAGAAAATCAATCTGTGCTTTGCTGTCTGATTTCTGAAGAATGGCACTGAGCTGCCAGGGTATGAAGATATGCTATTGTAAATACAGAGAAGCCCTTGTGAATTCCACTTTCTTCACTGGTCTCTAAATGAGTCTGATTTATTAAAGCATTAGAATGAGGAGGAGGAAAGGCTGAGAGAAAGGGCAGTGGAATTTTTAGCTGACTTCTGATAATTCAAAGCATGTTGTGTATTGTTTCAAAAGTACACCATAAAAAAAATACTTACGCCCACCAGGGATCACTTATTTTCTGATTTGCAGAAGAGCTGAACATCCATCACTAGGTAGAAAGCCTTAGGAGTTATGGAATGTATGACAATCAAACCTTTTAAGTTTTTTTTTTCTCTTCCAAATGTGAGTTTTGGAACACAAGTATCAAAAATGTTGGTCTGAAATTGATTTTGAGGTTCTTGCATGAGGCCAATTGTGAGATTCCCAAACCTGTGAAGTACTTTTGGTCCCAGTGCAGCAAACATTCTCATATCCACATCATATAACTTTTACCTTTTCGGTACTCCTACTGAGGTCACTGACACTACTTACCTTGGGAAACTTACACGAATGTTCAAGTTTCTGTAGGATGATGACTTTTGATTGCATAAGAGTTAATTCTACAGTCATCTACTAGTTTCAGTGCAGAAAATCAAAACCATCAACAAGCTGTACTAACTATACAGCTGAATTTCCTAATGGACGTATTGCAATTTAAAAATGACCATTTTTAAATTTCTTGAAAAAACCACCCAAACTCACAAGACTATTTTTAACACCATCAGCTAATGACCCATAAGTCACTCTTGGGGCTGCTCCTGCTTCGACTCCCTGAGTATCTCTGGGTTCAGAATCAAGACTTTGCAGGCTGGGCCCATTGCTACAAGTTTAAAGGGAAGTAACATGCTTACTAAGCACACGTATTTGCTTTTCAAGTGGATAAACATTTTGCTAAGTTTAATGTTGAAAGACTCTGAACTAAAACATATAATAGTGTCCACGTTGTTTCTTTTCCATCCCATTTTGTTTAACTGCAGCTGGTTTTTAGATCGCAGTATGCTTGCGCAGTGCTGCTTAAGTGTTACTGAGCATGTTGGCACAGATACTTCCGAGCGGAATAACTGTAAAGGACTGAGGTCCTCCCTGGGTGTTGCAGCTCCCCGGATGAGAAGTGCCATAGGTCTAAGTAACTTCTGTGTCCTCCCAGCCTTAAGCAAGCTCACGGCCTGTCATAGTTAAGAGGGCTCTTCCGCAGTGTGCCCTGGGCACTGTACAGCAGCCCAGAACTTGCAGGCCGGCGTCCGCTGCCGTCCGCCTCCTTCCTCACCGTGCCCCCGCGGCAGACTTTGGCCGGTACTCTGGCAGCAGCAGGCCCAGCGCCTGTGTGCCAGCCCAGCGCCTGATGCAGAGACGCTTACGCCGGAGCAGTGGGTGCTAGCGAGGGCGGGAGGGGGAGCTTGGGGTCCTGTCAGTCTCCTCTCCCTTCCTCTCCCCTGTGAGAGCTGAGAGGACTGCTGGGGTAAAGGTATGGCTGGTCTCGCCGCCATTTCCTGCGTGTCCTCGCCTAGAGGCTCCCACCTCACCTGGAGCAAGGAGCTGCGGTTCCCTTCCTCCTTCTCAAACCCTGCGGCTGGCACAAGAGGGCTCATGTGCTATTTATCCTCTATACACACTGCAAACACGTGTGCTTTTTTTTCTTTTTTTTTTTTTAGTGTTCATAATGTCCCTTTAAGCTTTTCCACAATTCAAATTCTTATGACAGAAAGTGTTTATCGGGCAGGTAGAATAATCCAAAATCTTCCTAAATGCAACAGAAGTTAAGTTCAGAATTATTTATTTTCCTTCTTAGGGGTTAGATACAGTGCAACAGCTGGGCTAAATTAAAGAGACAATTGAAAAAGTAGATTATGCTAGGACAAAGTTGCTTGATGTGTCTTCTTTTTTTCCACTGAAACTGCAGTATCTTTGAAGTTTGTAAACTTGCCAGACATTGCCACTAACATCTGAATGCTTTTTGAAGGTGACATCTGGATATTTACTGGTAACTTTCCAAATGAAATCCTCAAATCTGCAATGTCCTCAATATGTTCACAATTGTTTATTTTTTTAAAGCATAATACTTACTTATATATATATACACACACAGAGTGTATATATCTAGATGATTTATGCATATGTAAGTATACATATATACAAATATATGTTTATATGTTTTATATATCAAAACATATGTAAGCACTTATTTAAGAGAGAGGGATAATTCTGAGTATTCAGTTTTACTAAGATTTATGCATTGCTGGCCAAAACTTTAGACAACGTTCCAGCTGTGCTCAGATGTGCACTCTGACTCCTGGTCTACTGCAGCATTTTATTCCCTGCATTGAAAGTAATAAAGGCAGTCATATCCCGACAATGATTAAAACCAGCAATAAAATGACCAGGTCAATAATGTCAAATTATATCAACTTTTTGTGCTTTAATATCAAAGTTCATTGAAATGCTGTAATTAATACCAAAATAGTATAACAGAACCTTCAGACAGTCTAAAAACTGGAATCATGTGATTATGCCTACCTTTAGTCATATACCAAGCAAAATTCTACATACTATAGAAACCAGATTTGTATTATCCTTCACCTTAGATGGAAAATATATACAAATACGGACTCTATTTCAGTCTGTTTGTACATCCAAAAAATATACATAAAGAGTGATGCCAAAGTTACAAAGGGCTGTACCTATTATTGTAATGTAGATAATATATTATAATTTAGTTTTATTTAGGATTTGATTATTCTAATTTATATAGATGACTTTCCATCACAATGAGAAACTTCCAGATATGCAAATACAGGAATTCACCTTGGAATTTCTCCCCTCTCCCCCTCTTTATACACTGAATCTTGACTCTACTTTCCCAAAGAATCACGACCTTAGTCAGATCTTCCTTCTTTGGGAAGGAAGCCTGCCCTCAATAGCTGGAAGTGACCATGATAAACTCTGACCAGATTGGTGGCCCCAAGACATGCCATAGAGTATTTCTCCAATCTCTGTCCCAGTAGTTGGGACATCAACATAGGGCAAAGAGGTAATTATTCCTATAGCTGTCACAGCTGTGTAATTGGGATCCTTTTATACATGCTTTTGCACTGTAGCAGGGAGCTGGAAGCTATCTGAATAAAGAAAGTCTACAACAGTAGACTTTATAGAGACAGCCTGCATAATGTATAATTAATCCCCTCTAGTAATATGAGTATTAGACAAATTTATTCAAGGAAGGTTAGCAGTCTGTTGGCAGGACTTTTAATTAAATAATAATACTAAATAATTTGCAGTCATATTTTCTCCTGCATCCACAGTGTATATTTCTCTCTGGGTCAGAGACTGTCCTCTGTGCTTGTAGAGTGCCTACACAACGATACCATTCCCACGAGTTCTCTACGCATATATCTTCCATTTCTGCGATGAACTGTGTGAGCTCAAAGTTGATTTTTTTATCCTCACAGACTTCTGAAAGTAGACGAAGAAAGTAGTAATCAGTTAGATTGGAGTTGTCAATTAAAAGTTTCATGCTCCATGCCATTATTCATTATTCCTCACTTTCCTTCATAGCAAAGTTATTGTAAAATTGTAAACTAAATATTTAATCTCAGCTTCCGTAAATATAAATACAATGCATGTATAAATTAATGTTTGTTAAATTAAGCCCATAAGAATTGCCCTACTGGATCTGACCCACAGCCAATATTCTGTCTGACAGTAGCTGGTAGCAGGAGGATACAAGAAACCCTTAAGTAAACAGCTGTGGAATAATCTGTGCACATTAAATCACCTCCTCATACCTAGCAGCCAGTAACTGACTTAAACCCAGTAGCATGATGTGTAAAATTAATTTTGTTATTTGGGATACGATCACACATAATAAGATGTTCTAAGCCTAGCATCAATTGTTTTATGGTTTAATGACAGTTTTCAATTGCTTTAACTGTTTCATTTTCAACATTCCAATTACTGAATTCCATTTCAATGTTGCTTCAGGACATGCTTTTTTTTTGTGTTGCTGACTGGCTCCTGTTAGGCCCTATATCTGAGTCACTGTTCAAGGGAGGTAGACAAATGCCTGCCTTCCTATGAATTTTAGCTAAGCTGAACTTAGGCTGTGTGTCTTAAGCAGGGTCCCTGTTTCTTTCCCCTCATCACGTTCACCTTCATTGTGAACATGAAGTGGTGGAATAAGCCAGTGTCCCTTTTGGCATTGCTAGCATAGGTACACGGAGATAAATAGGTGTTGTGACTTTTGCCAGCTTGTGTAATTTATTCAAGAAAATAAATGAAATCCTTTGGTATAAATCAATACTGTTGTTAAATGTTACCCTTTGTGGGGCTCATGTTGTAACATCAGGCTTGCTTGAATCAAATCTGTGAGCACAAAAGACCAGATTCAACATGGAGGTACCAGAAAAGCCTACAGTGAAATGAAAATCTGAAGGGAAGGTTAATCAGAAGTTCATAGGACTCAGCACAGGTCCATGCTCTGAGGAACCACTTGAAGAGGTAAAGCTTTCTCCAATGCTGTTCATGCACAAGGAGGCTGCTAGGAAAATAGGGATTTCAGAAGACTCCTTCAGACCAGCAAATGAGAACTGGAGTACCAAGGGCAAAAAGATGATACTTTGACCCAATCAATCAGATGTGTTGGTAATATGAGAAGATCCCAAATCAAAAGACGAGCTAAAAGTGAGTTAAATTTGGCTCAACGTGTCACAGCAGCAAGAAGTCACCAAAGGAGGCACAGTTGAGAGGGTCACTATAGGTAAGAGTCAGGAAATGAATGGTATGGTAGACAACTCCTCTGTGCCTGAAATTCAGCGAACTACCAAGAACATCTCCCACATTGACTTCCAAGAGTATGATTTACATTATGTATGGTTAACAGATGCACTCAGCTGTACTTTGAGCTGGAAAAAATAATCCTGTGTGATGTTGTATGAAGGCTGTGCATCTTTTCAGCAGGTTTTATCAGCTCAGATATGGTGCGATAAGGGCTGTGGCAATGCTACTCTTTGTTTTGTTCATCCACTTCTGACAGCAGCATGAACTAGAAACACACTTTGGAAGGTGTTTGAGCTCATGTGTTTGTGAGCTACAGGTTGTTCTGAAATGGTATGAAGTGAGCAAAATGTTAGGAAGATGTCAGCAGTCTAACATCAAGGAGCAAAGTGATTATGTTCAATCGATGTTTGGCAGCAGCCAGTGTGAAGCAATGGTTCTTGGTGCCTTTCTATCTATCTTGAGAGACCAATCCAGTTTAATGACCAGACATCTCAGGGGAAAAATGCACAGTAAGGAGATCTGGGGAATTAAAAAAAAAAAATAAATAAAAAAATAAAAGAAAGAAAAAGCGAAAAAGAAAAAAAAAGAATTGAAGCGATGGCACTGATTTGCTTCACACAGAAAACAAGGATATGGAGGACTGGTGAATGCTTACAACTGAGCATTACTGTGGACAAAAGGATAAAAAAAAAAGAAAAAAAGATGTGATTGCAGGACTGATGAACTGTAGAGACATTAAGACATTAAAGGAGGTGGCAATAAATTGAAAAGCACGGATGGTTTTCTCCCAGAACTTTCAGTATGTGGGACAAAGATTGCTTTGAGAAAATCACAAAGAAGTTGCAGCTGGTATGAATGGCCTAGAGCAAATTGAAGCTGCCATGAAGGAATAAGCAATCCCTCCAACAGCAGACTGCTCAAGTTGGACGTCTCCTCACACTACTCCATGTGGCAGAGGCATAAAGGCTGGCATCAAAACTTAAATGCTACATCACCAATGATAAGGAAGCTGTAGTTATTTATCTACCTACCAAGTGAAGGACTGCCAGTTTTGTAAGCATAATAGAGGACAGCAAATGTAGAGGGAGGCCATGATGAGGTGGCATGATAGAATGGTACAGCATTGATCTAATGGGCTATTATTCTGAATGTAAGTATTAAATCTTCCTTTAAATTCCTTTCCTTTCAGTCTGTTGGGTTGAGCTGTCTTCTCAAATGTGTCAGTGTTTAAAGAGGGAGAGAACACTGTGATTATCCAGTCTGGTCTGTCTAGCACAGGTTAGAGAATTCCTCTTTCTAATGGAAGATGAGAACAAATATCCTTTGGTTTTGTAGGAAAAAATGTATAAGTGTACCTCCTGTTTCATTGGATGATATTAATGTAGGTGCTTATACCCTTTAAGGAAATTTCCTCGCTAATGACACAGTTCTGTGTTTCAGCTGAGCCTCTCTGCTAACACAAAGCAAGATGTATAGAGCAAGAGTAGAGGTTTGGTGTAAGAATCACATTTTCTAACACCAAAGCAAAGAATTTAACAATAGTGTACATCAAAGAACTGGCAGTTATCCCCAATAAAAATGCTAAATACTGTGTATATTCAACTGAGCTTATTTCTTTGGTTACAGACAGAGAATAAAGAGTAATCACTGAAGGTTAAAAGGGAAACTAGGAAGAAAGGAGATTATCTTGCCTTTAGAAGTTCCTGAATTTTCAAACTGTTTTAAAGTTACAGGATCTAATTAGTATCATTCATACTTCATATAATCCTTTGTAGCTTCTTCAAAAGATGCTTCACTTGTTGGATTTCCATGTCTTTGAGAAACTTCTGGCTGTTCTGGGAAAGAGAAAAACTGTTTATATGAAAAAGGGAATATAAAAAGCAGGGAAAAGTATCATGAACCAGCTTGAAGCCTGATGATGATGATAAAATCAGAAATAAAGTTGAACTAATGAAGTGAAATAGAAGGCAATTGGAGAAGCAATCAAAAGCAAATGAATATTAGCTGTTTATAGCTCTATGTACAGCAAGTCCCCCAAAATAAGAACTGTGATATGACCATTTATAAAATTCTACATTATATCTATTATCTTCCTGACCTATCCCAAAAGCCTTTCATTTCTTTTCTAAATGGTTTAAAGGCACTATTTTCAAACATAAGCAAATATGCCAACATATACCGTTCTTGTGACTTACAAAATTAATGTAATTTTTTTACTGCAGTGCTGTTGACTTACAAAAATTAATGTCATTTTTTTACTGCAGTGCTGTTTCAGAACAGATCCTACTACACTGGCACTGTAAAATAATTTTGCTTTATCTCATTAGCCTGGAGAGTGGTCTGCTTTCATTTAGTTCAATGGCTGATGCTGATAGCATCACGTTTAAAAATATAGTGCTAAAGATAAAGTTTATTATGTGTATGGTTGTGCATAAAGGAATACTTTTTATGATAACTCTGATTCTGGAAAGAAGCATGACTATAACAATAAGAATTCTACATGCAGAATAAAATCATTTATTATGTCCAAAAATTAAGTTTCCTAGAGCTTTTTAACTTGAGCATCTATCTCCCTGTTGAAAATTGCATCTTAAGAGAATTCAGAATTGCTCCAGGCTTCCCAGCCTGCATATGGAGATCCAACTCTTCATAAAGAAATCTGTTAGATGATCTGCAACATACTCAGCAGATAAAAATAAAGTGTTTGCTCTCATCATTGATCTTCCTGACTGGCAGATCATGTGTAAACAGAATGATTCTAGTCTGATGGCTTATTATATATTTACACGAGGATGATCAAGATGAAAGTTCCCCTTAATTAGACAGTGGGACCCTAGGGGGTCTCCTGCACACTTGATTTCCCCCAGAGCAAGTCATTTAAATCCTATGAATCCTTGAAGCTCAGTAAGCCTATTGGGCTTTGACAAGTGTCTCAGTGTCCCACAGAGGCTAAAGCAAATGCAGGTTGAATGTATTTTTTTCCCCAAAATGTGAGCGCTGTGCAGCTTTGTATCTACATTTCTAATCTCTTTTTCTAAATTTAAGGACCCATAGATCAGGTGTGTACAGTAAATAGCTAAAGCGAGGTAAATTCAGTGAAAAAACAGCACTTTGATAGCAATTATAATAACTTCTTGACGTGTTTTTAACATGAATTCAAATAGCTGCATACAAAGAAATTAGGTATTCAAGATCTCTGGGGCCACACTATTTTCTCATTTATACCTTTGTAAATCATGATATCAATTCTACCATTGTAAACTTACAGGAGTTACTCAGGACTTACAGCAAAATAATAGCTGTCCCATTATTATTACCATTAAAGGTTACACTTCTTTTTTTTCCCCCAACAGCCAGAATATATTCAGTAAAATTGATAATGTAGTTCTGAGGAGTTAATAATTGAAAGACAGAAATAGTAAGACTCTCCAGTGTACACAGTGCTATGTGGATATTCACTTTAGAAAGCATTTCAGAAGTCACTCAGCACAGGTGATAGAAAGGTGAACAGCAGGTTGTACAATCTCTACTGCTGAAGATCTCTAAGAATAGATCAGTTAAATGTCTCTCAGGATCAACGCAGGTGAAGGTAAGACATGAAAATGAAGTGGATTGCCTCTTGCTCTCTTTTCTAACCCTATTTTTCCATGCTATATGTGATTAAGCATTATATCACTCATAGATCATGGTACGGAGGGAAGAGAAAATCCATAAAGAATCACATGTGAACACAGACAGAGCCCCAGACCATCAGATTTGAGCCCCTATGCTCGGAACAGCACAGGGACTATTAGTGCCATTCATCTTAAGGACATGTCACCACAAACATGGTCACAGTTTCCCTTAAATTACCACAGGACCCTCTACTCAAGAGCTTAAGTTATTAGCCTATAGCTCCCTAAAATACCATCCCCTTAGAATCTCAAAGAATGTCTTGATTTGGAAATAATCCCAAACAGCATGAGAGATGGATATGCCTGGAGGTGGTAAGGATAGAGGGATAAAATGAAATGGGGAATTAACAATTGGAGAGTCTAAATCTACTTCTTTCAGGGATACTGGAACAAATAACCATGAATGTTTCAGTAAGCAGAAATGCAAACGAAGCCAAATTTTGTATGGGTTTGTTTCTCAAAGTTAATCTGTTATGCAGATTCTCCAGTGTCAGTGAGGGCTAAAGTCATATTGCAACCTTTCCATAAAAGGGAGCAATTCTAAGTCTCCCTTCTCTACTCATTTGTCTGTTTTCATTAAACTTATAGGGATTTACTTATCATTCAGATAATTTGAATTTGGCTGAAATCTGTAGGATATAACAGGCAGACACACACAGGCTGATCATATGATTGCTCCCTGATGAATTGGTTATGAAAATAAAGAACAAAGTAGGAATTGTAGAGTGTATGGCTATATTATTAAATGAAATATGCCAGTGGCCATTTCCTGAGATGAAATGAGACATAATGGCCCATGTCCATGCTCATAAACTATCCAAAAGAAGATGCTCATAGGTAAGATATATCCACAAGCAAGGTGTCTGCAAGTGTGTGATAATTCCTTAAACATGTCTAGGCATTGTTTGGGAGAGTGTAGGCCAAAACAATGGCAGGAACTATTTTAACAACTTTGGTCACTCGGTTTCTTTGTATAGAAATAACCTTGTCATAATTTAATTTGTTAGTATAGATGTAGGCAGTGCTTCCCCAATACACAGGTCCAAAATTTTTCTAAGTCTAATGCAATAATTTAGTCAAAAGTGTTACTTACTACAAAGCTCTCCTACTGTGTCATACAACTTATTCCACTGTAAAATTTGTAGGTTGTACACAAGTCCACAGTTCTTCATTCTGTCTCTGTAATTTTCTCAGCTTGCTGATGATGGAGCCAGCGGTGCCTCCTTTATGAAACTGCATAGTGTAATCTGTGATTGTCAGCATCTTCTCCAGTTCACTTTGTTGATGTTCTGCAGTAGAAACTTCTTACTTATAAGCAAACATTAGTTCTGCTGAAATTTGTCTCATTCACTGGGATTGCCAGGACACGGAACGTGTCTTCGATGGCTGTCAAATTTTAGCTTTTGTATGTATGTCTTGACTTCTGTGATGTTTAAGCCATGAGGAATTTTGACTGAATCCAGCCTTTGGAGATCAGGAACTATTCCACTTAGTTTATAAAATTGTGGCACTTCTTTGTGTAGCAAAACTTTAACTATCATTGTGCTGGCTTTTGTTGTTGGGTTTTGTTATTATTCAGGGTTTGGTTTGTCAATATGGAGATCCTGACACAAGTGTGCCACCACTTAGGAAAAAAAAAAAAAGAATATAAAATAAGTCTTCAAGAAGAGTTGATATGTAGGACTAAGAAAATCAAGGAAAACTGAACTGAAAGTTACATAAGCAAAAATGAGAGGGAATAAACAGTACAGCTTAATCAGCATTTGTACCAATTTATAGAAACTGAGAATATTTCCTTAAAAGACAGACTGGATAGAAAGGATTTTTATTTTTTTAACACGAGCAAGCAATGATTGTCATATTGCCTTTTCATTAGCTTTGTCTAAAAACATTTGTGAATGGTAGTAATGATCTGAAACCATTTCAGAAGCTCTTGGTAGAAATATTTTGGCACTAGTTTAGATAGAGGAAACAATAACTTGAAACACAGTGGGCCATGTTCCCAGCTGGTAGAAATTACCACTGCTCCAATGACTTCCACAAGCACAGTTTACACAATGTGGTATTAGTCCAGTAGCACTAGGGTTCTCAAATAATTGTTAAGATCATTAATGTTGCTTTGGGATTAGTATGTATGAGTTTGATGCACTTATTCTCTTAATTATGGTGACATTCTATGCTTTATCCTTTCTCTAATAGGAAAAGGAGGGAAAATAACCTTAATTAAGAAGGAACATAATCACATACTGTGTAGTCTCCTTGAAATGTAAAGACACTTTTTGTTGCTCAAGAACATATGAGAGAATAATTTTTCTTCCTAATAATTAGAGAGAAACCAAACTCAATAGGAATCTATAGGAGCTATTTCCCTGAGGCTACCTAACACTGATGACTTTTTTTATTTATTTTTTTTTTAACATTTTGGTTTTCCCAAAGGAAACAGGCTGGGTGACATCTGGACCACTTATTTTATGCAATCATGTATTTCATAGCCCACACTTAGGCTTTACATTAAAACAGCCTGTATCTCTGTAAAATGAGGGAAAGTCAGAGTTGAGGACTGGTTAGTGGAAGCTTTGAGAAGCAGTACGGACGAACTGTGGAGGTGGCTGGGCATGGTTCTGTAAGCAGCGGTTCCTCTGTACATAGCCTTTCTGACATGCGTGGGGGCCATAGGAGCAGTGACGAGTCTTATAGTAGGGTCCATGCATTCTCGGAAACGTGCTGTTTTTATCCGCTGCCTTGTTGGAGAGCCTAGAGGGATACAGGGCCAGATTTCAAAAAACATTTGGGCACTGCTTCCTCCATGTTCCCTTCTGGTACTCTTCGTAAGTGGGACCTGTTTTAAAAAAACAGTAGCAGAGGATATGGCAGTGTAGTGATGACTTGCATATGTTACTTTTTGAAAAATACTGTGCTGAAGAGCTTCTGTGGCTGTTGAATGCTCTGGGTGAAGCCTCACCTCTCCTGGAGCTAGCAGTTTCCATGCAGGGGTCAGTGGAGTCAGAATTTCATTCTCTGGTTTATGTATCACCCACATTGTGCAGTGCTATTGCCTTAAATCTTTTCTGGTATTTATAGTATGAGATGTGTGGATATGCATGGATTGTCCAAAGTATCAAAGCAAGACACCGATGGCATCTTTTGGTTTGATATGAATGTATATAAATGTTTATAATTTTAATTTTTTTTTCTATTAAGGAATCATCATATAATTAAATGAAATTTTAAAAATTGGTCTGCATTGGCTACTAGGTAAGCTACACAAGACTCTGGACTTTCTCTGAGTCTTGGTAATGCAAATTATATATGAAATGCATTTGTCTTTGTACTGAAATATTCTAAAGCTTAATCAATGGTAGGCCTCTCCTTACAACAGCCCTGTCCCTTGAGATAGGATACATAAGAAGCTTTGTAAATGATATTTCATTTGACTAGGACAGGGCATTCATCCTCCTGAATTATATTCTGTTGGAAAGAAGATGATGAATTAAATGGAATATATGCATACTTGCTACCTCTGTTATTAATGCATAGCTGGGATAGTCCATCATCTCCACTTTTTTACAGGAGATAAGAATGGGTGGAGACCCCCACAGTGTATTCCTGAGTTGCAAAGACAACTCAATAAGATTATCTGCCTTTTCTCCATTCTGAACCTGTTACTGAGATAGTGCTATTCCTTCCATTAATATGTAATGCACAGGAGAAATATTTTCCAAAACATTTCAGCTGTTTATTAAAGGAGATTAGCACATGCACAAGTGTGTTTCTATATGAAATTCAATATAATATGCTGGCTTTAGGTAAAGAGTATTTCCATATGATTTACAAGTCGTACCCAGAGTGGCTAGAGCTAGTCGTAACAAAAGATAACAGCTTTGTTAAACACTGCTTGGAGAGCCAGGCAGCCTGATAAGTTCTGTAAGATGGTTATAGAATTATTAAATGTCTTAGTCGGGACTGGGGCAAACCATCATTGTAGTCATAAATCTATATTTTTAAGTTCACATAGTGTGTTTATGTGATTTAAGGCTCATCCTGCCACACAAAGGAGCACAGAGGCACAGTGACAAGTGGGAGATCCCCAATAACCCCATAAGAGATATGAGCCCTAGCTCCTGTTAGGGTTGTGCCAGGACAGCCTCAGCCCCAGTTTCCAGGTGTCACACAAGGAAGAATCACAGGCAGGAAAAATCAAGGTGTTTTCGGGAGGAGGAAGCATGGCACAAGGAGATAAAAGGATAAAACGAGCTGGTCACATGTAAATAGGTGGCTGGGCAGTATCTTGGTTTGGCCATGCTCTATGCCTGATCAACATAGTCTGTCCTGTTTTCTTATTAAATGCCATTTCTAGCTGTTTTCCTGGGTGAGGGACTCTATCTGTGTGCATGTGTGTGTATGGGTGCATGAGTGCTGGGAACCAGCGTGGGACCAGGGCTCAGAAGGCCTATGTGTCTGTGGTGCCAGTGGCTGGAGAGACCAGAGCGTGTGCATATTGTGTGCGTATGTATGTCAGTGCATGATCGCTAGCCGGCATGAAGTTGGGGCACTCGGCAAGCAGGATCAGGGGCTTGGGAGCCAGCTTTTGGAGTGGTCATAAATCTGGGCTGAATAGCAGGGGGACCGATGTGGTCTGAGAGTCAGCTGCTGGAGGGAACGACTGCTAGACGGGCTGAGTGCCTAGGGACAGCTGTTGTCCTTAGGAGGTAAGACATACATACATATATAGTGTGGATACTCCCACATTATATATGTATGTTTCTCACTAATGGACCTTCATCCTAAATTGCCATAGAGGGGGACAAGAATAGTCCGTTTGTGCCATCTGTGTTTGTATGAGTGTTTTTGTCTGTCTTAGTTTGTGTGGCCAGCTGTGTATATGTGTGAATGCGGGGTACAATGGGACTGTGCCTATTGGGTTCGTGCTCAGCCTCACTACCGACTGGGCCTGGGGACACGGAGCTGCAGCAGCCTCACCTCTTTCTGCCTGCTGGATTCAGAAACCCCTCAAAAAAATAGCTTGATCTTAGCTGGATGTGTCACTTAAATGTGTTTGGTGTCCATAATACATTGGGTGAGCAATTGGCTGATGGGTTGGGCTCAAGGAGTTATAGTGAATGGGGTTACATCAGGCTGGCGACCAGTCACCAGTGGCTCAATTTTAGGGCCAGTGCTCTTTAGTGTTTTTATAAATGATCTGGATGCAGGAATCGAATGTATATTAAGTAAGTTTCCTGATGATACTGAATTAGGAGGAGCTGTGGACTCCTTCGAGGGTAGAGAGGCCTTACAGAGAGATCTGGATAGACTAGAGAGCTGGGCAATCACCAACCGTATGAAAGTTAACAAAAGCAAGTGCCAGTTTCTCCACCTGGGATGGGGTAATCCTGGTTATACATACAAATTGGGGGACAAGAGGCTGCAGAGCAGCCCTGCAGAAAGAGATCTGGGGGTCTGGGTTGGTGGCAAGTCGAATATGAGTCGGCGGCGTGCCCTGGCAGCCAAAAGGGCCAACCATGCCCTGGGGTGCATCAAGCACAGCACAGCTA
>JAVJGG010000030.1:10135930-10154764 GCA_035590195.1 Aviceda cuculoides
GACCTCATCACAGCCTACAGCCTCCTCAAGGGGGGCAGCGGAGGGGGAGGTGCTGATCTCCTGTCTCTGGTGACCAGCGACAGGACACGAGGAGATGGAATGAAGCTGCATCAGGGGAAGTTCAGATCGGACATTAGGAAGAGGTGCTTCCTTGAGAAGGTGGTCAGGCACTGGAACAGAATTCCCAGGGAAGTGGTCACAGCACCAAGCCTGTCAGAGTTCAAGAAGCATCTGGAAAACACTCTTAGTCATATGATTTAGTTTTAGGTAGCCCTGCGAGGAGCAGGGAGTTGGACTCAATGATCCTTATGGGTTCCTTCCAACTTGAGAAATTCTATGATTCTGACAAACAAACACACAAAGGTTAAAGAATCATTTCAAACCTCATAACTGATGCTTTTATTTGATGCTCAGTACTTTTTCTCCCTTTGTCTTCTCCACCCTCATCTCACCTCTTCCACAAAATCTCCTAAAAGCAATCCGCAACAGGGCATGAGTGGGGCTCTATGAAGAAGACTAGAGAAGGGCAGGAAAAAGCTAAAGTTCATCAGAAATTTTCAGCTACAGGATGGACTGCATGACATATTGCAGACAAATAGGAGCTCGTTTTGCTGGTATTTATCACTGGACAAGAGGCATGTAGTTGCACAGCACAACAACCTGTGTCTCAGAGAAATGGCAGTTTTTATTTTTGTTTTCTATTAAAAAGAAATAAGTTGATATCCTCACAGATCATGTAATTAAGAACCACTTGCACACAAAAGGGTGGAGAAAACATTTCATTTCAACTTATTTGCATGTCAGTAGATGAGGCAAAACAGCCTTGTGTCAGGATACTAGAATAGGATTTAGGCAACCTCGGTTCACTTCCATATTCTTGCAGAAACTTCTCACAAGATTGCGGGTGTGCTCACCACGCGGTGGTTTTAATCTTTCTTCTGGCTCTTAGACATTTAGGTTTCAAAGTTTTGGGGAAAGGCCATCTTTCTCAGTGGTCAAGATAATTTCCTTTTCTGCTTGAGCAAAGACATAATTTCATATCAGCAACTGCCTAATGAATGGCAAAGTAATCTTGACATGGTGCTGATATTCATTACCATCTAAAGCAATGCCTAGGCTAGGGCTAATCTGTGACTGCAGATTACAGCTATTCTCTATTTCAGCAATGCTATGCTTTGCACTGGTCTAAATAATCTTCTTCCTTACCTTCCTCAAGCATCTGTACCACCAGTCATGCTACAGTTTTGCCAGTGTACTTACTGTGTCTACACGTGAGGAGCATCTGCTCACCCAGACATGTTGAACGGGGCTCATATTTCTGCATCCTCCTGACTGCAGCAACAGGGCTGGCAGGAGGCTGTGGACCTGGCCTGAATCTCTTCAGCCATCTGGTGCTTGCTGGCTTTGTAATCCCAGATCACGCCAAGATTTATAACAAAAGCACTGGCTTTACAGATAAAAACAATTGACAATAGCGGCTTTTGCACAGGAATGCAAAAATCAGAGAGCATAGTTTCTTTCTGCTGACAGCTTCCTCCAGTCCCATCTGGCATTCTGTGTGCTCGGATTGAACCCATATACCATTAGAGGCAATGGCACATGCTAACACTTGCTATAGCTTGTGATCCAAATGCAACTAGCAAAATCTTTCCCGAATAGTAACTTTGTTCCACTTGAAGGTCTTCTATTTATCTGCCTGAATCTGAAACTTTCTTCCCCTTCTGTGTTTTAAATACTTTCCTTTTTCTTTCTTTTTTTTAATGATTGTGTGATGGGTTTAATTACAGCAGACAGTTAAGTGGGAGTTTCAGTAGGATTTCAATTTGTAGACTTTTATGTGAGTTACTTTGGACATTGTTTCATTATGTTATGGAAGGTTCTGTTTCCAGGAACTAGGCAACTAAAGTGATTGTTCCTTGAGGTGAAAAAACCCCTCACCTTCTCTTTTCTTTTTTTCATTTATTTAGATTACAGTTTTACAGATTTTTAACAAAAATTCTGATATCTTCATATATACTTCTTCAGCTTAATCATTACTGAGTACATGACCTGCATAACAGATCCGTTTAATTTCTGCAATATTTATTCAATCCTAGGTAAAAAGCCAGATGTAATACAAATTCTTTGCAGGATAATCTATCATCCTGCAAACTTCCCGATATCAGTGAAAAAAGATTTTTATATTGCTACTTATATGCCACTTCTTGATGAGCCCCAGATATACTGAAGATCCTGATGGGTGACTCCTACTTAGGATTAGCCCATTTGTTTCATATGAGAAAGGGCTGGAATTGTCTGACCTATTTTTATTAACTTTCTTTCTCACTTAACTGTAAGCAGCTTTTCTCCTTTTCTTTTTTTTTTTTTTTTCCTTCCCCTTCCTATTCCTCCACATCTAGCTATCGATTTACAACTGCTGCAGGGCCACCATTCCTCAGAATATATAACAATGGGGGGTGTTTAATCAAAAAGCAAATAATAAAGGGAGCGAAGGCTTCAAAAATCAAGCTTTCGTGATAAAAGCCAGGTGAAAAAATCTGTCATGGCATACTATAAAATGTAGGTGTTCTACAGTGTGGATGTTCAATCAGCATTATACCATGAGTCCTGCAGAAAGGACGGCTTCTCCTGCAGTGGTGATGCTGACCCCAGGGCCTGGCAGTCCTGCATTCACATATCTGTTTTGACCTTCCCTTCCGTGACTGCCGGGAAGTCATTTGTCCATTAGGCTACCTTGCTCTCTATGAGTGCTTTTGAGGTTTTGTGGTTGATTTGGGTTTTGTTTGTTTGTTTGGGTTTGGGGTTTTTTTAATTTTTAAAGGGAGAGGGAGTATGTTAGCAAGTTATGCCTGGGCCCCACAGTGACAGCTTCTGCTGTTACACTGCACTGTGCTGAACACAGTCGTGGGAGGAGGAATACTACGTTTCTCTGGCCTCTGACATTTCATTTCATCAGCTCTGATGCACTTAATACAAACCCTGTGTTTTCCAAAGGCTTTTAAAGACAGATAATTACAGTAACTTAGAAAACAGTCAAATCAAAACATTCTTTAGTCAGCTAAAGCAAGATACCACAGGGAAAAAAAGGGTTAAAACAAGAAATGAGTGTCTCTTACACTACAGTCTTTCCTGTCTTCACTAAATGCACCTTTGCTCAATTATCTTTGTTTCTGGGTTGGAGAAGAGACTTCACTTCATACAGTTGCTTTAACATGGTCTCTGTGTGTCTCAGTGCTTCAGAAAAGGAAAGAGTATATTTTGAAATTTTGCAGGAGACTTATTTCAGAAGAATGAATACAGTGAAGTGATTGTGTTACTACTGGTTTGTAGGTGTTGTAAGTACATGTTCATTACCAATGCAAGAGAAACATATTAACCTTTATTTCTGGAGGTGGCATCTCAGGTGAATTTAATGACTTCAGTAGGGGTTTTTTTGCAGGTAAAGAACTATAAGACCAAGTAGCATCAGGATGACACAGGTAAGTCATGTTGATGAGTTATGAGGTATGTGATGGGACAACACTATATAAAGTGAGGCTTTCTGTCTATGCTTACTTTAACCTCTACATTGGTATTTGTATTTAATGCAATTATATATTGCTCAGAATCAATCACTCCCAATTTAAGGGTATAATTGCCCAGGATAGAAGGATGTTCAAGACAGATTGTTGGTATTTGTTGCTAACTTGCAACAGTTTTGAACAGAAGTTGTAAAAGTTCAAGTGCTAGAAGAAGTGTTAGTGTGATGTTCACTACTAATCCTCCAGGATACACAGGATGAATCATCTTACTACGACTGAAAGCACTACAGTGATAACATTATCCCTGAGTAAAGTAATAACATGTTTTAACTTATTGTCACTTGACTAAGCTGATATCATAGGCTTTCTCCTCTGCATTTGTTAGAGGAAAGTTATTTGATTTTTTTTCCACAGATAACTTGTGTGGAGAAATGTATATGTAGAGGAATAGCTCATAGTGTCCTTCAGACACAATGAATAGTTTTGTTCAGCTTTCAAGATACATGCAGTAATACTGCCAGTGAATGTGAAGAGGTGAAAATGCATAAACTTCACTGATTTCTATCTTTACCTTATGAAAACATAGCATCTGAAATCCATTGCCTATTTTTCTATACATATATATATAAAGTGTGTGTATTAATGTATGTTGCTACCATATATCATATTTCTATAGTGAAAGACATCATTGAATCTTTTGTTTGCATGTTATCCTTTCTGTTGGCTGTATTATTAGTAACATAGATTACAATTTACTCCTTTAGATATCCAGAAATCAGGGAGACTTGGGAAGTACAGGAATACCTGAGTGTGCCCCAGGAAGAAAACTAACTATTGAGGTTCATTCATTTAATAATATTTTCAACTATTTATGGTAAATTTAGGAGTTAGTGATTTTTTTTTTTAAATCTTTGACAACTTGCTACAGCCCTATCAGGTGCTAACAGACACTGGATTCTAAAATAAGCTCAAGTAAAACTAGTATTCTGCTGTGCTTAAAACAGCAGTGTTTCTATCAATTTTTACCAGATGGTGGTTACTCCGAGGAGAAGAAATGAAAACACGGTATATAATCTTTTTTATCTACCACACTCTACAGAATAAAAAATGAGCAGTTGGTTGGCAGCAGCTGAAACATGAAAACCTGTTCTTTTCAATTCCTTTGCAGCATGTGTTATTTCAAAGGTGAAATACCATACCAAGTGTGAGAAACAAGTTACTAGGGTTAGGGAAAAATGACCATACAGGAATGTCCTTTGACTGAAAAACCATAAGTTATGCTGCAGAGGATCCTCAATATTAAGAATGGTAGTTGAGAGAGGGCAGCTGAAGTGTAAGGTATGTATCACTTGATATATAGCATTTCCAACAGTACAGTTCATGTACGTGATTTTAAATTCTGATGGTTTCTACACAAAGCTTCATTTAGGGTTTTGCTTATCAATGCAGAAGTAGTAGACAGCTGAATGCACAGCACTGATAAAGCCAGATAAAACCAAATGGCACTTTGGAGTGCCACAGAGGTGGTGATCACGTTCACCTAGAAAACCCTATCGCTGCAAACTTATCCTTCCAAGCAATCCAATGTGAACCAATAGTAATATTTAGACCCAAAATGCTCACATCATTTGTGAGCCAAATCCTCTGCTTTGCCAAAGACACACTCAAGCAATCTTTAGCACAGATAATGAAAAAGGTAGAAAATGTCACCTTTTAATTTGATCTTTGTGAAATACTTAACTGCTTCAGACAAGTAACACAAGCTAAGGCATCGTAAGACACATTTGAATGTGGATTCTTTTCCCGAGAGAGCACCCACGGGTGCAGAAAACTAGATAGCATAGAAGTACCTGAGGTATAAGTATATAATCCAAGAATTTTCTAATAAGGGATTTCAGTAAATCCTCCAACACTCAGGTTAGGCAGAATGGGAATGATGGCCTGAGGATATTTTTTACTTTTTGGGGTTGATAATTCAGACATGTAAAGTGATTTGGATTAAAATAAAAATGGTGTCAAATGTTTGTGCTTACCCCACAGAATGGACTCAAAGGTGATTGCATGTCTTTAGCAAGGTTATAAATAGTCTTACGTGAGATACCTAAAGGTCTTTGAATATAGACAAACTGAAATAAAAACTATTATTGCTTATAATAAACATCTGTGTTAGGATAAAAAAAAAAAAAACACATAGCAATATTGTCACAGTTACAACGATATGATATTTCAAAAACTGTCAAAACAAATGCAAGCACAAAGCATTCCAAAAATCATTATGCTTTGGAAAAAATTTGAAGTGGTATATTTCTTAGGATTTTGAGACAATCTCATTGTTTCTTAGCTTATATTTTGTTGAGAACTTCAGGAAAAAAAGACTATATTTTTACACTGAATCAAAATTTCAGTATCTAAGGGGTTTTTGTTGGTTTGGGGTTTTTTTTGGGTGAATTGTGTTTTGTTTTTCCCCACTCGTTACTTTAAGCACTTTAAAAAAATACATAAATTCTCCAACTCTAATTTGTAAAGGGAAATTTTTGGAAAAATATAAGCAGGAGGCACTCTAGACTGAAGGCAGTACGAATAGAGCAATACCCTTTTATTTTTACCTAGCCTTTTATATCAAGTTTTCTGCCTCATGATTCACTCAGAATACTGCAAAATTAAAATTGAAAAGTTGATAATGTTTCAAATGCAGGAGAAAACAGGAGTAAATGCACCTCTGAAATACCTTCTATTTGATGTATCTTTACTTTTCAAGAACATACTTAGTGGTATAGTAGAAAGAGACAGAGAATGAGCTAATCATTCCTAATTTGGAACCTGTACCTTTGTCACTGTCTTCAGTTGTAGGTTCACTAATTCACAGCTCGAAAAGTAGGTTCGATGCACACAGAGCAGATTTCAACTGCAGAATGAGTGTACCCACACAAAAGCTAGCCAAATATCTGCCTTTCATATTGTATGAAAGTTATATATGCATATAAGAGATGATATCACATATATTTTACAGGTATTCACCCAATTATCTGCATCTGGTGCAACTGGGATTCGTTCCAGGACAAGGAAATGAAGCAGAATGGCACTGCTGGATGATCCATCCAGTGAGCAGAAGGCGGCAAACATCTGTTCTCCTTTCCTGATCCTGTTGATAGTGTTTGATCTGACTGATTAGCAGATCCTCCCTTTGAAGGTAAAGTATGTTAAAAATGGTTTCGGTCCCCCCTTAAAGGTCCATCCTCTGTGTTGTAATAGGATCCTGTATATCCTATTAGTAGGCTGCTCACAAGGACCCAATATTGATATATGTTTAAAATTTACATGTGACCTTCAGGAGACCTGGGGGGTGTGCCGTGTAAGCCTGCCTGCCTACTGCAATGAACGCCACAAGATTTGCTTCAAGGTTGACCCAGTGTTTGCATGAGATCTGCTCATGAATAAAAGAAATCTGTGCAAGGTAAGACAGAAGGAGAGGACAGGGCTCTAAAAAGTGGCTGCTACTGTGTAGTCTTTTTGGAATGGAAATTATGGCCTTGTCTTTATTGCCACCAAAACTACACATCTGGGGCTAAGGACAGTGAAAACCACTTATCTCCAGGCCAGAGGTCATGACAGCACAACCTCCTTTTATTCAAGGAGGAACAAGTCATCCTATGAAGGAGATGAAACTTACTGATGGCCAAATTTTCCTAGGAGCTAAGGATTGTCATGTATTTTAGCACTTTCTACTCAGATGAGAGGTATGGCTGTGGGTTTTTTTTCTAACTTTACCCTTCTAGCTAAGCAAATGGATAGCTACTTATGAACTTGAAACAAAACATCATATTGCAAAAACCCAAAAGCTCCAAATAAAAAAAAAAAAAACAGAAATGTTTACCAAGAAACTACTTCAGTAAAGAAAGTAGATATTAAGTAAAAACCTAGTCAGAAAAGAATAAGATAGAGGACTCAAAATTAGCCTCATGTTTAAATCAATGTCTTTGATTTAGTTGTACTTTTTAAGAAACAAGTTAGCTTTCAGTAAGCATATAATTTAATTTAATAACGTGCAGTCACACAGGATTGTTATGACATTTCCAGCAAAAAACTGCTACATAAGAGTTTTTTAAGGCTAAAAGAGACCTTTCGCTAATCTAATCTGACCTCCTCAGTATCATAGGCCATGAAAATTGTTATCGTTTTATGTTAGGGCAAAAGTATGGTCAGTTCAAAAGACAATAAAAAGTTCTACATTAATGAACTATGAAGAAGGTCAGTGACTTAAATTGGAGAATGGCTGTAAATATTAAAAATTAAAAAATTAATATCCTGTCTAAAGATAAGAAGACTGAATATAGGCTAAGTCACCTTCTATTCATAGTGACATATATCCCTATTTTAAACACCTTCAAGGACAACGAATTTCAATTTCACTTACTTCTTCAGCCTTTTTATACATCCCATAAATTTATTCCTGGCTCTGAAACCTGCAAGTTTGTCTTTTACACTTTTTGTGTGTAGTGCTCATGTCATATGTAGCAACATTAATCTTACATGAACAGTAATGTTCGAACTAAGGGATGATAGTTTATGTCTATAAAATAAAAAGTTTTAGCATTAAGTAGAATAATTGTTACATATATTACATATGGAATCTCTTTAACATGGCATGTATGAAGTTTAATTTTTTACTTCATCTTCACTCCCCAGATTTTTTCAATTACATTAATAATGATTGACTTTCCTCTATTGAATGATGTTAGTAAAACTGCTTTATAGAGAAACATCAATCTAACTTGTTCAGTTTTTAACTTCCTCAGTGACCTATTACTGGGCAATGTTCCATCTGAACTACTGAAGTGGCTAGAGAACAAGAAAAAACGTCTTTTAAATATATAATTGATTTGACATATGTTAAGGGAACTACAGCATGTATATAGACATGCAGGTAGTCACCAAAATGCATGTGCATGAACTCACGTTTTCTCATAAATAAATCATGGCAGATCTGATAGCTCAGAACAGCTGTATATGTAGTCTGTAGAGTCAGTAATATCAGCTCAATGTTCAAAGAAGCATAAACTAGTTCCTCCCTTTCCCCCTCAAAAAAAAAAAAAAAAAAATCACGGACAAGCTATCAAAATCAAGAAGCTTGAAATAATTCATGCTGAATTTTGTCTTTTGTTCAGAAGTTGTTTCATTGTTGAACTGAGAATATTGTGAAAATTACTGAATCAGGACCAAAATTCTGTTACGAACAATTCCTGATAGTGGTGTTCCCAGTACTGGGTTTTTTTCCTATTTGTTAGTGGACAGCTTACTTTTTCTGCAACAGCTTATATCACTCTGACTCTCAGTTAGAAACAGTTAGAAAATACACGGCCTCACAAGCCAGAGGGCTTTTACCCTAGTTGATACAATATGAATGAGCATGAACAAAGCCGCTCTCAGTTTAATCACTGTAAGTTTGTATTTTAGCTCCCAAGGGAAAAAAACTATCCTGAGTACAAAGCACACCAACAGCCTCCCTAATATTCATGGTTCTTGGAGGTTCTCTGTGGTTGAAACGGTACGCAGCTGTAAAGTGGTGAAGCACATCTTTCTCTGTTCACCAGAACAAGTTACGTCCTTTATTGGTCACTGCTGTCAGAGCTCTGTGGTAGATATGTTCAAAGTGCCGTGCCGCTGAGATTGTGATTAATGGCAGTTATCAACTTGGACTCTCAAAGTGACATAAAGCTGATGGTAATCAGAGTGTTTATCTAACCACTGAAGTATGACACATAAAAAATGGGGAAAATGTTAATGCATGCTGAGCGTCATTAGTAGATTAAACTTTAAAAAGCATTTGTGGTATATTATATTTTGTGATGGGTTAATTATAGTGCTTTAAGCAAGTCATTTGAATATTTTACCCCCATGTAAATGAGTGGCATTTCATAGCTTAACCTATTACTAAGTCAGAGGTTGAAAGGGTTCAGAGTGAATGAAAAAAGCCAGAGCTGCTGACCATGGGAAACACTGAGGACATCATCACAGAACTTCTCTTTCTTCACCCCCACCTCTGTCATTTATCTCACTGCAGTCGCTAACCTCGAAGCATTTATTCCTGGTCCAATTTCACTTCTGCTCAGGTGTCTGAGCTTGATTCCCCTCATGCTTGCAGGCAAATCTATCTGATTTCAATTTTAATCAAGAATAAGAAGGAATTACAAATAAAATAGATGGCTTAGAAAGCAAGGCAAAGGGATTTTTTTCCCTATTGATTTGCAAGATTAATTAAGAGCTTTGTAAAATAAAATGGTGCCCAACATAAATACAACAAAATTATCATCTGTAACTTTTTGAATAACTGATTGGAAGATGAATCCACAAAACCAGATAAATAATTCTCTGCAAAGTCTATCATCATTCAACTAAAATGATCAAATACGCTAAATAGCAGATGTGCTCTTGCTTTCCTCTCTTGAAGTAACAAAATTTACATTCATTTTGCTGGAAACAGAAATGCCACAAGCTGCACAGCTAAAAATGTGGTTATACTAGTCCAAAGGCCAGCAAAACAGTTAACTCCTGATTCAAGATAGAAATTGAAGCACAACAAAAGCATCAGCTAGTACAATTGATAGCCCAGGAAGCAGGCCAAATGTCCCTGTCCTTGACTACATACAAAAAGAAATCTATACATGATATATGTAGAGATAAAATTCCTGTATATTCAATTGCAGGATTCTGATCCAAGGCAATTTTGCTAGGAAACAATTTTCAGAATAAATGGAGATTTCCATATCTAAGGGATCAGTCTTATTGCTGCCATGGAAACAAAAAGAATAAATCCCATGCAAGCTTTTAAAATGCATGTTGGTGACAGCAGGGATAAAGGAAAAGTTAGAACAAACCAAAGTATTAAATACAAAGGACTTGAGTATTATATGCAAAATGTCATTGAGCCCCTGCTCTTCTCACTTATTCCTCAAGTTAGTAAGGCTTAATTAGTAAAATATTAGAACATTTCCAAATTTAAACACAACAAATACAATGACTGAGCTGCTTTGCTTCATGTATTTGGTGTTTCACAAGAACGCATACCAATGCTGAATAAGGGTTAGATTTTCAGAGACGTATGACATACCATAAACAACAGTGGTAACAGCTAACACTGTTAGTAACACTTTTAAGACTGTTAGCTGTTAGGCAGCTAACTATACTATGTACCCATGAACTCCTGTCCCTAACCAATCATTTTTTCTTTATTTTTCAGCAAAGTTGCCTCTGGAGCAGGGTGGTCCCATGTTGCAAGTTGCAGCAGCTGGATGCAGGTTCAGGACCCCTTTACAGATCTTCCCTCTAGCAGCAGTCTGCCTCTTCCCATTTAAGAGCAGTGGTTCTCCTTTTTTCTGCACCGGCAAGCATCCTTTTTCAACGTCACCTGCTTCCCTTCTCCCTTCCGTAAGTGGCAGGACAAAGGGAGGACCTGTTACCTATTGAAACCATTAGCAGCAGACCTTGACTGCTCAGAGTCCTTGACGGTCTGTTAGAAGCTCAGCGGGTACCCTTTAGACACACACAGTCATACTGGCTGCCTTCAAGCAGCATAATTAGGTTAGAAAGGAGCAAAACCAAAGCATCCTCCCGGTGGAAAAGTCTTCACTTCTACAGCTGATGGAACCAACTCCCTGGCTCCTGCACAGGGACTATTTCAGAAGCAGGCTATGGGAGAGGGATGGGGTACTGCAGTCTGGACGGGTAGGTCATAAGTTTCTGCTGTTCGTTAGCACTTCAGTGGCATGTTACCTCCCCCTGAGGTGAATATTAACTGGTCAACAGAACTGGGAGATGATTCGTAGCTCCCTGACAGCTAATCAGTGCTCCTTGTGTCAAGCAGATCACAGGTGCAGAAGAGAAACTATTGCTTCTGTGCATTCCCAAGGCAACACCTCATCAGAACAAACAGTGGAGGACGTCAGGGCACTTCAAACACCTTTGTGTTTTTGAAGTCACATTTTCTTCCCTGACTGCTCTCTTGTTCACTGATGCAAGGAACCAGTGGCTATGAAGATTTTTTTTTTTAATCTAACCTGAATGATCTTTGTTGCAGTTTAATCCCAAGTCTTCTCCTTCTATTCATCACAGACATGGAACCACACAGTTATAGAAGGCCGTTCAGGAAGGTCACAGAGGACACCCTTCTTTGCAGGAAACTGTTATGATGGCCTTCTCTCATGCTCTTCAGTCTACCCTTTTCTCGATCTAGTAGTTGTTGTGGGTTTTTTTTCCCTTTCTACCTACATCACACTTTCTCAGCATGTGTTCATTCTTATTCCTCTTCTAGTACTCTCTTTGTGTCATCTACTTCTCTCCCAGCCTGGGATTCCCAAGGCTGAATGCAGTAATCTCCCCAGTAACCAATATCTTACAAACTTCTGTGTTGAAACAGATGGATTGTTTTCTGGTTTTCACAGGCAATAACCCCTTGGTTTGTATATTTGAGTATTGCCTTTTTTGCCTTTTGCTATAGCATCACTTTCTTGATGCCTGCTCAGCTTTGTGACATACTGTAAGGTCTGGTTCCTCTTCAGCAGTACGACCAGTTGTCCCACATCCTTTATATTTGCAGATGATTATTTCCACCTACATTCTCCGGATGTTCCTTGAAGACGTCTGCTTTTGGTTTATTGTTATGCTTTTACCCCTGTCCAAATGTCTCTCCTGTCTGTCTTGCCCCTCATCTCAACTTCTTAACTAGCTCCTTCCAACAGATTGGTGGCAATGACACTTAGGTTGGTTTTTCATATCAAAAAGTTGTCACTGATGAGTAACAAGAACTTGCTAGGTAGCATTTGTCCTTCTTTATTTTGTTTTTTTTAGCAGATGCCTCCATAGTTAAATCTCCTCTAACAAGAGGAGAATGCGTCGAGCACCTTTAAGCTTTTTGAACTAAGACTGCTTGTCAGGAAAATATGAGTTGTGTGTGTTAGTATGCAGGCTAGAAAAATCCCTGTCTAGTAAATTTGGTAAATATAAGTAAGTCAGTCATCTCAATACAGGGGTCCGCTGCCCTGAAGGAAGCAACACTTTAGGTGAATTACTTAGTATTTTGAATATATGCCATATATATAAAGCCACAAGATGCCTAAAATGTATCTTATTCCATATTCATCTGACACAAATGGTACAGTTCATTAAACAATATAGGGACCTGAATAAATAAGGTATTTATTTATCTTAAGGTTTGTTCTGTAGTTACAAATCCTGCAGGTTCTGCTTCTTAATTACCCTGTGCTGTAACTCACCGGTAAGCCTTGTTCATCTGATTCTGGTTTCAAGGTTTATAGTATATCCCCAGCATATTGCCAGCTGTGTTAGTGCTTTCTTCCTGGTATTAGCCAGGCTTTCCTCAGTTCTAACTTCCTCTGCATATTGGACTTCGGAGTGAACAGTCACCTCGATATACAAAGGAATAACTTCTCTTTTTTAACACTATCCTTCCCTAATTGCTTACACTATTTAATATGAAATCACTTTTATTTGAATAATTTCTCTAAGTGTCTCTTATGTTTATTAAATCATACTCTTGTTCTATATTAAACCTTTTGACACCTTTTCATTAGACATATAAGGCATCAATACACAGAGCAGGCAGGTAGCAAGAGCTGTTGCTGATCCCAGCCTTCCTTTTTGTTCTTCCTATGATCTTATTGCCCACATTTTTTGGTTATTTTTCTGTTTGGGTGACTGGCGTACACGCTTACCTAGGGCCTTTTGCCACCAGTCACCAGATGCAAAGTTAAGCTCCTCTTTACTGGAATACTGAGCCAATCTGCAGAGAAGGTGGTGAAGAGAAATGAGAACTTTCCATTTCCCTTCTCCTTATCTTCCTAGAAGAATGAAGATGGTGATAAATTGAGATGGTAATGTGTCATATAACATAGCAAACATAAAAAAACCCAACAACCCAAAACAAAACAAGGGGCACGTTATCCCAGCAAGACAGGAGTTTAGGACTAATACATTCTCTCTTTGTCTCTGTGTCATTGTTCACATCATTTACCAACAAAAAAACCACCTCCAAAACAAACCAAGCAAACAAACCACACAAACCCCCCCATCTGTTGATTCAGAACTTCAGTTCTAGTCTGATATTCTCATTATGAGAATTTTGGGGTGAAATAATTATTTTTTTCCTCAAAAATTACAATTTACAATTGCCTTTCTATGGAGCAAAGGTGAAAATTACACTCATTATAGCATTTTTAAAAAATAAATCTTGTTAGATAAAGTAAAATTTAATGCGAGAAATCAATTCATATTATTCCATACCAAAAAAAAAAAAAAATCACATATACATTTGTCACATATCACTAGTAAAATCTAAGCATTCTGCAGGACCTCTAGACCTCACAAGATGAAGTAACACTATTTAATCTCTCTTACATTTAAAACATTGGAAAACCTTAGCTTAATAAAACAAATTAAATTAAAATTAATTCTGTTACAAAATACCTCAGGGTAAAAAACGTTAATGGTTAAAGTGGGGCAAAATAAATGAGCAGAATCAAATGGTTTGTTGAAAAATTAGTCTTGCTGCACATAATGAAATAAAATTAAGTGTAAGGGAAAGAACTCAGAAGAATAGTTGAAAGAGAATGACAGAATGTGACTGCGAGGGATTTTGTTTTGTTTTGCTTTCTTTCTGCCCTTTTATAAAGATTAGTGACCGAATTTTAAAACCTGTTCTTTAATTTTGGTATTGGAAACAATTTTTCTTAAAGGTCAGGCTATTATTTAATAGTTAGTGCTCTTATAAAAACAAATACTTAAATCATGTGGATTTTACTGTCCGTTTGTGAGTAATGTCTAAAACTGGCATGTTTGGGCAAATCAGTTATTCCGTGATTTGAACTGTAAGCTGTTCTGAAACTACATTTTTAGCAACCAGTTTCAAAGAAACAGCTAATTATGGATTGTGAACTTTCTAAATGAGGCTTAATGCTATTAAAGAGATTTACTTGATTAGTCTTTAAAGATACAGTAGTGGGGTGAAATTCTTTTCAGATTTATCTAAATTAAAGTGTATCAGTGTTAGCAAGAACAGAACTTGGTTCACTACATTTTGAAATATATTCAGTCCATCTGCTTATCATTCTGACTAAGAACGAATATCTAAACCTGTGCACATAAAGTATGATTTAATATATTTTATAAATGTAATGGTATTTTAATCTAATATTTGTACATGTACCTAAGTGTGTCCATATGAATGCATACTCAAACACATACAACATAATGACAAAATAATATTTAAACTTTTAAATTTGTCTATTGGACATATAGAAATTCATACTTCTTATACTTGATATTTTTAGATTATAATCACATAAATAATAATCACATAAATAATAAGCATTGCAAAAATGAACTTACTTACCATAATATATATTTATTTTTAAATTTATTATCATGCTGCAGTTTCAATATCACATAGTTCTTGTGGCTGAGAAAATACTTTCCTTAAAGCTGATGTTTTCATGTGTGTTTCACAGTTTAATAAAAAATTCTTTGCCATGAAGTATCCCATGTTTCTTGTTAATCCAGAAGTTTTTTTCTTTAAAATTTGCTAGTGTTCCCACCTGGTTATCTTCAGATTTGAAAAAGAAGATGTCCTATACACAAAAGTGTGCTTGTGAACCGCAAAGCAGCGCTGCTGAAACAGAATCAAAAGGCTCCCTGTTTGATTTCTCCTGGTGCTTCCAGAACAAATTCCAGTTAAGAAGCAAAAGCATGTTTTGGTTCCCTCTATTCTCTGTTTCTGCTCATCTCTCATCTCTTTTCTTGCTACCACATTTACTTCCCTGTCTTGTCTTCTTAGGATACTTTTCTTTTTAATTTTTGAGTATAAGTTGTGAAACCTTAATATTTTTTAAATGCTATTCAATGAATTTTGAGCCTGAAATGTAGGTCTTTCAAGTCTGAATCTCTTTTGAGGTACGTTTTTTGACTGCTAGTGGCTGGAGGTATATAATTTTTAGGCATGTATGTTTGTGTTCCTTTACGTACACCTTGAGATATGTGTTAAGTCAGCATTATTCCAAAGAGGAAAGATAAAGCAACATAAATGTTAAAAAAACTTCCATATTTTCACTGTGTTTAGTTTTCTTCTGTCGCGTATTTTATCAGAACAGCATTACAAACTTTTTGAATCTTATGGCTATTCTTCATTTGTTCTAGACCAAAACTGAACCTTGAATTGAACTCTGCAGGGTGAGAGGGAGAGAAAAGTTATAAACAACAAACAGTGCTGGCCTCTAAATATTGCCTAAGATTGCTTTCCAGTGTCATGATTTTATGACCCAATATCTTCCAGCCCGCCAGACCTAGGAAGGATTGCCATCTCTCATCGCAAAGGAAGACTCTCCTCTTTCTAATGTGATAAAGCATCCATTCGAAGTCAGATGGCTCATGAAATATTGAAACTTAAACCTGTCACTAATCCAAGATTTAATATTGACTGTACTGCGTACCAGGCCAGTGTAAGTCTCTCCCTCTCATTCCTTCACTTCTTGCCCTGAACCCTAGCTGTATGGAAGGCGGAAAGAGAGGGACATTCATATTTGGATAGAAAGGAAAAGCTACCTTATATTGGGCTCTGAAATTTCTTCTGAAAAATATTAAAAGTTCATTTTAAACAACGTCTTTGTATTCTTATTACCAGGGATGAATGATATATTGCTTCTTTTAAAATGATCTTCAAAAACAATGCTAGTCTTTTTTCCCCCTGCAGGATAGAGCTATAGTTAAAAAAGGGAGGATAAAGGAAACTTAAAAGTCAGGAGTTCAGCTGAGAGACAGTTTGTGTTTTTAACGGGTTTATGCAAATCTCAAGAGGATCAGTTAGAGGCTTAATTTTTTTTTAATTGTTACATTTAAATGATGAGTAAATTAAAGTGTGCTGAAAGTAGCTCTGATAATTTATGCATTACAGGCTCTAAAAGCCTTTCTAAAAAAAAAAAAAGTTTTCCATTCATGTCAGAAAAATAATTTAACTGTATTCTCCTACAGTGATACAGCTGCTAGTAATCAAAAGGCTTAATCTCTCCAGAGGGCACTTTAGGGGCCTTCGTAGAATGTTTTATGTCCATTCTGTTCACACTGCACTCATGTCCACATCATGAACTTAACCACATAATCATTCTTTACAAGTGGTTTTAGCCATTCGCTGGGTAAACAGACCAAGGATTAACAGATGCTGAGTCTAAACTACACTTAAAGATGTGGTTAAATGTGACAACTTCAGGGTAAAACTGAATCACCTGGAGAAGCAGGACAAGGGAAGTGTTTGCTCTTCCACTTGCAGGGAAGAATAGTCTTTTTATCAAGGTACTGATGTAATTGTGCCTGAAAAGTTCTGAATACAGTAAAAGTTCAGGAGGTTGGTATTCAGATCTTCTTCAGCAAGTTTTTTCAGGTCTCTATGCCTCAAAGCTTTGTCTAAAGATGGGGCTAATGATATTTCTTTTCTAGGCCATATTTCAACGATTAAATTACCCAAGAAAGGACAACCTCAATAATTTTGACAATTCAAGCACAGTGAGGGTATTGTACTCTGTTCTACTTTCAAGAAACTAATGTGATAAAAGTTTAATAACAGCAGAAGCATTGTGGTTAAAATGCAGAGAATATAATCTCTGGTACTGTCATTGTACATCAAAGTTTATCTCCTTCAATAAACATGAAATCACACAAATCTAAAAATAAAACAGAACCTAAATTTGATGTATTCTAGCTTTGTTAATGTATTTCTCAGCCTCTAGTTATTAAATAATTATACATTCTTGTAATGATATGTAAGTAAATTAATAAAGTTTAAACACCTTGCTGGCTAAATGTACATTTATTAAGTAGTCTTTTCATAATCTGTCATATTTAACAATATGTAAAAGACATCCCTGACCTCATATTAGACTCTAAGTCAGTGGTTGTATATCTGTACACTAGGTACAGAATGAAAAAAAGTAGTTACTGTGATGGCAGCCAAAAATTTGTGGTTTAAGGACATGGTCTCTATTGCAAACATCAAATATTATCTGACTCTCTGAAAGTATGCTTTATCTAGCTATTATGTGATGTTAGAAACATTCTTTCTAGAGAAGGATCTGGTTACAGTTATTTACCTGTACTAAAGAATTTCTCCATTGTGAAAAAAAAAGAAGAAAAAAGAAGTGTGATTGAGCCTTATCTTACAGGTACTTTTGGAGGTGCAAATTGCCTTTGCAAAGTCTCTGCTTTCAAAAGTACGTGCCTCCAAAATGCTCGCGTCTAGACTTAAAGGTACAGATTTGCCTTTGATTCAAGCACAATTAACTGTTATCTCAAGAGCAGGAAGACATGGAGGACACGGAGGAGAAGGGTTCGTAGCCATTCCGACAGGGCAAAGGGCTGCTGGAAGCCAAGCGCAGAACACGTTTGGGAAGGGATGGCTTGGGCAGCATATGGGGATGCAGGAAGTTGCTGAGATGAAATGGGGAATGGCAAAAGGTTGAACAGCACAAACAGCAGGAGCAGAGTGAGCTTGAACCTCTTCTCTGCAACACCCCACCCTTAGTTTACTCAGCTCGGGTATGAAGAGACTCCCCCAAAGATTCTGGCTGCAATCTGATTCTTCCTTTTGGCCTTCACCAGCCATATCACCTCCTTTGCTCTCAGCAGCTCCCCAGCTCCCCTTCCTTTCCTTCCACAGACAAAATCTTTTTCCACTGTCACTTCAGCTAAAGCAGAGAAAATTTTATGTCAGACAGACAGTTCACTTTTTCACCTCCAACTCATTTCAGGTGCACCTAATATTGCTAGAGGGGGAAGAAAAGTTATGGAGGTATTTGGTTGCAAGTGATGGCTCTGATGATTAACATTGCTGTACCTTAGGTAGGTTTAGCTTTGTTGGGGCTTTTTTCTTTGTTTCTTTGTTTGTCATGGCATGGGCATTTGAGCATAACAGCCAGGTGGGTTTATTAGCACATGTATATATCTAGATGACTAAATAAATGATGCATAGATGTTCCTTGGCCCACTAGGATTATGCTTTAGAACAAAAGCCTGTTGTGTGTGTCCTGGTTTTGGCTGGGATAGAGTTAATTTTCTTTCTAGTAGCTGGTATGGTGCTCTGTTTTTGAGTTTGGTATGAGAAGAATGTTGATAACACACTGGTGTTTTCAGTTGGTGCTAAGTAGTGTTTATACTAAGTCAAGGATCTTTCAGCTTCTCAAGCCCAGCCAGCGAGAAGGCTGGAGGGGCACAAGAAGCTGGGAGGGGACACAGCCAGGGCAGCTGACCCAAACTGGCC
>JAVJGG010000030.1:10160076-10173555 GCA_035590195.1 Aviceda cuculoides
CCTAAAAACACTTGCCCAAACAATGTACTGTCAGATCAGGAGCAGTTTTCTAGTTAACATGGTTATAAAAGTGACCAATTGCTAAGGTATATTTATGTCACTAAATCTGTAATTGTTATTGCTTATACTGGTACAGAAGATATGATAGAATAAGCTGTAAGTATTTTAGTACAACTTTGAAAATGTGTTACTGTGCATGTATTGCTTGCAATTTTTTTTATTTTCCTTTTTTTTTCCCATTCTTATAAAAAGATTTGTAATTTTCTGGTCAATATTAATATAACCCTTATTTTTTCCAGACACTACATTTCTTTTCATTTTCTTTCTCTCTGAACCTCATCCAAAGTTCCTTTAAGTGAATGGAAAGATTGTCCTTGCCTTCAATGAGCTTTGCAAGTGATCCAGTATCTAAATCACTTATTATTGAGCTTTCATTATCTTCCTACCATTCCCATTGTCATCTTTTTATACCTCTTTTTTGTTTTTCCAAGTTCATGTCTTCCTCAGTTCTTCTGAGTAAGAAGGCTTTCACACTTGAGAACCATAAGTGTTATGCATATTATGAAGGACACATTTCAAACAAAAACCAAGGAGTCTCTATATTTAAGGAAGCCATCAAAACCTCAGAATTTAGTTGAACCACATGTCGAAGAATACTCTCATTATCATTAGCTTTTTCCAGTGATACTAGGAAGAAAATATAGGAGTAGTATGTAATGGTCAAGGAGGTTTTCAAACCTATACGTCCTCTGCTGCAGTTAAATGGTTATTTTTATATTGATTTGTTTTCATGAGAAAACACTGTTAGATGCATTTTCCAGAATGCAGGGGTTGTTATCTTTACAATGACAACAGAGTTTCCTCAGATAAGGATTTCATTTTTGCTTGCCTTGAATCACCGTCATCCTTCCTGTTCCCATTCCCCTATCCTTCCCTCTTCCTCCTTATCTTCCTCCTTTCCCCGTTCTGTTTCCCTTTCCCTTATGTCTTCCTTACCCAATTTCTGTATTTAAATCACAATTTTCTGATAAAACATTTGAAAAAATATCTGCATGAAGGCAAAGAAAGAGAAAAAAACCTGACAAAACAAAAACTGAAGACAGCATGAGAAGGCATGGTAAGAGTAGCATCTGCCATACTATTACACGCAGGAAGAGTTAGTGCCTCATTTATTGTCAAAATGGAGCATATGGACAGCATGGTGTGTTGTCATCAGAACATGGTGTTAAAGCAAACATAATCTATTTGTAAAATGGTAATGTTTTTAGAACTGACAAATCTACAGAGTCTGGTGAACTTTTTTTTTTTTTTTTTACATGTTGAGAGTCAAGGATTTTTCAGTGACAATTTAGGGCTCTTTGTGCAGTCTTTAGTCACATAGGTTAATTAGCAGCTTCACATTTTCCATGAATGAACATGTTCTGTTCTTTTTATTCCATATTTATCTGAAAAGCCTTTCATGCAAATTGGGCCTTATCCTGTAAGCTGCTCATTACATAAGTACTTAGTAAAAGAGTGATTCTTAATAACATGAATAGTTGTATATATTTTAATAGGATTTTTTCTCATAGGTTAGAATTCTTCAGGACCACACCCCAATGAAAGAAATCAATAAATCAGATATAAACAATATTTCTGATACGAACTTGCCAACATTAAGAAAAAAATAAATTACTACTGCTTAGCTATAGCATTCATATATGAAATATATGACTAATATAGTCACATGAATCTTACTGGGGCTAGCAGAAGGAAGTTCAAGACTCATTGTTGTTCATTCCAAACAGCACCAATATAACCTTCAGCAAACCCCCAACCCCAATAGCCTCTTAGGTAATGTTTGAAATAGTGAGGAAGAGAATTACAGGTATATTTCAATAAACACAATGAGAATTTCATTAAATTCAATAGGAATACTAAATGTTCATTTAAGATGATAAATATTTACTGGGGAGAAATGGCAGAAAGACTGTATTAGTACATTAAAGCCTGTGACCCACATATTTTTTTTATGGAATATTGAAGGACAAACAGCTCCTGTGTGTCCTCACTGTCCATAATCCTATTTTAAGAGATGCTGAGCTCAACACAAAACTGAGTGTAGCAATCAACTTTTTATCATTCCAAGTTTTCAGGATTCCCCTCATTTTCCTCTCATAAAAGTTTTCTTTATAATTCATTGTAGCACCAAGCTGTTTCAATATGCCAACTATACCATCGCATTTAGCTTGCCAAGCTCTTTTCATGTTTGCCATCACATTCTGGAAATGTACTTCTGGAAAATGTGTAGAACATCCTGCTGGTGTCATTCGTGGCTCTGATACTCAGTGACATTAGGTTCTACAACCAGTTGTGCATTCAGCTGACACCATTGCTCAGGAAATGGAGCACCTCCTTTTTCAGTTCCAGAATATCCGTTTGCCTTTTTAATTTGCCTTTAAGAGGAAGAGCAAGGAATATTTCAGAAATAGATTACTGTGTATCTTTGTATAAGCCTTAAATCTGGCTTCCTGAGAACTTTGATATGTTCTGTAAAGGGTATATTATGTGCCCTATTTAGGCTTGTAACTTTAACTCACACTGTATAAATTAGACAGACTGTAAAAGACTGAGTGCAAACTGCAGAATTTTTTTTTCTCTTTTTTTTCCAAAGCTGAGCTTGCCTTTAAAGTGTCTTTTTTCATCTTTATCTTGGGGCAGTAGCGCTTATTAGAATATTAGGTCAATCTTCTTATAAACATGCCTTGTCATTTAAACCTTTCTTCTTTCTTTTCCTTGTTGGAAATCTCACTGTTATCATTTTCTGTTGAGTAATTATTATAGATGCATTAGTAAAGACCAATCCTGAATTTTCCATTTAATAAGATGACTGGTCAAACAAAAAAGGAATTATATTTGTGTTCTCCTTCCACCCGGCCCCCACCTCCCCAATATGGGAAATTATCCCATGGAAGTAGTGTATGAAAGAATGACTAGAAAGTGGTTTTTGTAGTTTATCACATAAAATTGATTTAATAAACAGTTTATGATTTTATTAAGATCATAATCTTTTAGGTGATCACTTGGTTCTATGACCATTCATTTCTTTTAGCAACCATTCCTCACTTTGCCCTGTCATCTCCTTTTTCTTATAGCCTCATTCTTTTCCAAATGTCGTCTGGTCTATGACCATTTTCTTAAAACGATTACTCGCTAAGCCTTCTGACATAGATGAGAGGAACACAGCCCTTTGTTCTTGCCCCTGCAGTCTCCCAGCACCCTGTGTGGCTGAGATTTCATTCTCAGTGATGGGCAGGTCTTTGTTTCTCTTGGCTTTTTCAGTGATGTTTACTCTGAGATATGGAAACTCTTGATCTATCCCTTTAATCTGAAATGCTATCAAAAAGACATCTCAGAAAGAAGCAGCAATCTTCTTCATCCAATTGCACCATCTGTATACGTCCATTATTTTGTAAATTTAATGTCTTAAAAACAAGCCCCACCCCTGGTTTTGTTGTGTTTTCATAAAGATTTAAACAAAGATGGTATGAAGCTGTTTTTCTCAGAAAATCTCTATCTTTGTCTAACACTCTTATTTATTACCTCCAAACTTGTATGGCATAAGGGAATATAATGACAGACAAATGATCTAAATAATTAATGTTAAACCTCCTACGTTATATGACTCAACATCTGGTACAAGAAGAAAACATTAGAATTTTTATGAGAAGGGTCTCTGCTTGTTCACTGTAACTAACATTTAGGTTCTAAACATACTGACACATTTGTTAAGTTCAGCGATTACCCTGTATCCTTCAGGGCTAGCACTGCAAAGGAAACTTGACCCCATGTCTTTATTTGTCAGATATGTATGTTCTCACTGACATATACCATATGGAAATTTATGTATGTTTTAGGACCCAATGCTGTCAAATCAGTCTCACTGTAAAATAAAATCATATTCTCTATATTAATTAAGAGAAAATATAATGGGAGACAATCAGAAAATACCTTCAACTTCAATCTGCACAGATTATGATCTCTTGAAAGTGTTGTGATAAATAATGAAACAATATAGCCCCCCACAAAATGAACAGATTTAAAATGCTTAATCAGGTGCTGATGGAAATATTTGTTATCCTTTTCAACAAATAGGAAAATCTACCTGTGAAGGGGAGATTAAAGCAGGGCCTAGAAGTAAAAATCAAAAAGAAGTCATCAGCATAAATTTTAATTTGTGAAGAACCATAAGTTCTAACATATTATTGTTTATTAGGGATTTGTTATAAACCATAAAGTATATGGGTTATTATATACCACTTTTTAACTGAATTTGCCTTTGCCTTGGTATTCTCTAACCGATATTCTAAAGATAATCTTAAAATACATATAACACACACCTAAAGATAAACTTAAATTAAAAAAAAAAAAAACAAACCAACAGATTTATTAAAATCAAAGTGTAGGGAGTTTTTCTTTAAATATAAAACCAAAAAGTGGCAAGTCAGTGAGCTATTACAGACACAAACAAAGAACCAAAGTAGGAATCAGAAGGGCAGAGTAAGGCTAAGCTTTATCAGATGACTGTCCACCCCTGACAAAAGACTGATTTCCAAGCACCTTTTCCCTCTCTTGCTCCCATACATCCTTCCAGATCCAATGTCTGGTTTTGCTTTGATAGGAGCTTAATGAGGGGAGAAACCCCTGCCAAAATGTATACAAGCATTTGCAAATTTTAGAAAATAACTGTTTCTTTTAGAGCACAGCTTTGGCTTCACATTCCTCTGATGTTCACGCTAGCGATCACATACCCTCCCTTAACAAAATATCTCTTGTAGTGCGTGTACATTGCTAATCATATCAGAGGCATTCAGAGCATTACTGAGCTGTTAAGGGCATCATCCACAAATGTATTTGATATAGATGAATCCAAGCCTAAATCATAAATCCTCCCCTGTGTATCTTAAAAATGTAGGCACATTCATATCGACACAATCACAGATTTAAAGAGATAGCTTAAGACCAGTTTATATAGCTTATGCGGTATTTACATACAACGCTTCCTGCATTTTTTTTGACTTTAAGATAGTATAGCATAGTTTAATGACCTGAATGTGTTTCTCTGCTGTGTGGTTAGTCCTGAGATATTGCAGGTCTAATAATTCTGTCATGATACAGAAGCTTTTCTTCATCATTTAGTATTTACCCATGTCATGTTTTCTTAATTCCACTAATCTGTTTACTGCTTTCACATTCAGTTACCAAAAGAGACTAAAATGCTAAGATGAATATATTAATTTTTAAAAACTGTTGAGAAAGGGAAACTTGCTGTATATCAGTCTTTGTATATAAAGTATTTGCAGCATTCAGAACCTAGCCCATTTTCTGGTATTGCAACCAAGTTAAACAGATTTTTACCAGTTACATTCTATTAAAGAAATGCCCCCCAAAATTAAGTTCTGAATGTACTCTTAAAGAAAATCTCATATTGTCCCCAGAATCTGGAAAAATCAAAGATGACTAATGGGAAAACTGGTGGAGCAAGTGTTCCAGCTCTCATATATATAGGTGAAATGTTGTCACAGATTGATAGAGAAGGAACGCATTTCTTTCTGCAATTTCTCTTTACTCAGCAATAACTTTATAGCCAAGTGAGCAGAAAAATACCCATTTTACATGGAAAATACAGTACTTCCTTTCCTCGTCTTCCTTCCCAATTGTCTCTTAAATGAGAATCTGTACTAAACCTGCTCAGCATTCTTAATGTGTGGCAGAGGAGTTGTAAGAAATTATGCTACTGTACAAGTTGAACAGGAAATCTAAGGTTTTGTGGTTTTATAATTTCTCCCTTGACCTCGCAGACACACCTGTGTTACAAACTTTTTATTTTGTTAAGGGTGAATATTTACAGTTTACCTACATTTCTACTTCGCTTTTTCCAGTTACAGTGGGTAACATTCTGACCGGAAGTAATCACAGAATTAGAGTTGGGTTTTTTATTTCCATGACCAGCAATGGACCACTAGCTATCTATTGCCAGGTTGTACAATCCATTTCATTTACATGATGACATATGAGAGCTATAAGCTTTCATTAAAAAGGAAATTACAGAGCACTGTCATTTTTTCTGTGCAGAAGTTTTTTTTATTTAGTTTCAAATTTATGGAATAATGTAATTCTTCTTAACTCCAAATACATCCAAAGACAAAGCAAACAGCCCTGCAAAAATACAAATCCATCACAACAAGTAATAAAAAAAAAAAATCTAGAATATTAAATGAGGCCATGTTATTGCAGATGTAGAAGCAGGTCAAGTTAAATGTGCACAGATCCAGTGGAATAAATAGCTATATGCTGATTTATATAATCTGACATTTCTAGCCATGAATCTTTCTTAGCTTTTGCAGACTCCATTTCTACATCAAAGAAATACATGCAGTTCTTCTGAAGGAGACTAAATAAGGGACAGGGACAAAAAGAAAATAACTGTCATAAACCATTTGAACTCGGAATCACAGGAATAGTGTGAAAATACTGCATATCCAGGAAAAGTTCCAGCAAGTATGCACAGAACATTAGTACCCCTGGCTAGGTATTTTTCAGATTGTCTGTGTGGTAGAGAGCAGGTTTATCTGAAAAGAAATTATGAAGAACAGCATTCCCAAAGTAGTCAAGTATATGCTGACTACACAAAAAGAATTGCTTCAGAAACATACATCCTTTTACATGCCTTTTACCACAGGAAAACCATTAAAGTTAGGAAAGAGTAAGGTGGATTGCCATCCTGCTTGTGTATCAATACAATTATTAATACATTATTATTGGCACTTTAAGAAATAGAAACATTTCAAGTATAAAAAAAATCCTCTTCGTTCTTCTGTCATAAGCTTTCTCAACTTCAAAGAGGCTAAGCGTTAAGCCAAGTGTGCCTTTATGTGACCCTGGATCTTGTGGGATATGTAGGAATGCAAATCTATTTTTCAACGTGCATTCCTCTTCTTGCAGAGCCCTTGTCCTGGAACCAGCACTGCCAGCTGGTGACATGTCTCCCCATGGTCTTTGCAGAAAGCTTGTTGTAGGCAGGTTCCTCAACAGAGACAGGGAAAATGCCCATAAGCACAGGATGTTTGGGCTCATTTTCTAATGGTTTCCCCAACCATTCTTTAAAAAAAAAAAAAGTTCCTCATGGCCCTAGGAGCCACTCAGGTGAGAAAAAGGCACAAGGCTTTCACTTGTGAGGTGACATGGGCCCTAATTCTGCCTTTAATTATATTTGTAAATGTTTTTTTTCTTATACAAGGATCAAGGATGTGATTTGACAATAGCGGAAAGAGAATGAAGTCTTCCAGGCACCTAATATGCCTGGGAAACTTTATCTATTAGTAACTTCAATTAAAAAAAAAAATCAGAAAAAAAAATCAAAGAATTAATTTCAGAAACACCAGTGCCTGCAATCGTCTGGCCTACAGTTCTGGTTTTAAACGTAAGGAATAAAAATATTTTCACTTGTAACAAAAGCCCAGTTGATCTGAAGATCAACTGCACATTGAGATGCATTGGACATTTTTACAAAGTGACAGTGCATTTTGACCAAGTCACTCTTCAGAGAACAACTTTTTAAAGCATGAGATTATGCCATGATCAAGGGCCTTCACTCCAGTGAAAGTTCAGGAGAAGAGTACGAATGTTAAAACGAAAAAAGTGGGATATTAAGGGAAGATGGGAGAAATATGGAGAAAAGAGAAGCAGCAATCAGAAGGAGGAAAAAGAGGCTGAGAGATTTAAAAGGTGATTGGCGCAACTTGGTAAAAGAAGGATCAATATTAGCTGAGGGAGAAAAGAAAGGAGGAAGGAGCACTGAGTTATTCAAAATTGCTCTTCTGAAGAGAAACAGAACTTGGAAATTCTCTACTACAACAAAAAAATTAGCAGTGAATCTTCATCCTGAGATCAAACTGGCTGTGAGGCAACTATTATATCCATATTCCTTACACAGAACACTAAATAAAAAAAAGTTTCAACACATATTGCACATTCAGTGATTGTTGAAAGGGGTTGGACAGAAAAACAAAGTGTTTTATTTCCTTCAAAGAGTATGCCACCTATTCTTAGGAATTTCAGCAAGTCACATCTGCCTACCACAAGGTCAAAGCATATTATTCAGAAAAAAGGACTTTTTTCATATTATTTTCCAAGGTTATAACCTGGAAATGTTTCCCACCCTCTCCTCAAATTTCATTTGCACATTTTCGAGGTGCATTTTCCCAGTGAACTCTGATTACTGATGCTTATGGGGGATTATTTTTAAGCAGACAGTTCAAACTCTGGTCCCTGCTTCAACCTCAGTTTCTTCTCGTCCTCTTGTTATGAGGAGATCAGTAGTTGTAAACTTCCCATTACAGTGTGTTGGTCAGCAAGAAAGCCACATGGACATTAATGTTTATTAGCAAGCTTTTTAGTAGAGTAATAGCTAAAGTGGTCTAAGCTTTAAAACTCTCCAGTGCCAGCTGGAGAATCAGAAAATGTGTATGAGGCTTTAATTAACTGTAAAATCTGAAGTGAACTGCATTGCACGATACCTGGGGATTTCGGTGAAGAACGTACATATGTTCTCTCTGCTAATTGAAGATGAGCTGCATTTTAAGGGATTACATCCCCTGAGGTCACAGAGCCAGAGAGTGGAAGATAGGAGAAGAATTTTAAAGGCCTAAAGTAAACTTTCTGTTAATGGTCTGCCCTTTGCAAGCAAAGTCTATTAACAGTTTAAGCTGATTTACTGCATGTTGTATAAATTTTATATGGAAATGGGAATGTGGCACAAAAAGGAAATTTCTATTTTTTCTTTCTAGCCATAAAATATAAAAATTGAAAAGCTTCTTATAGTTCTGTGACAAAGCTCATACTTTTTTTTTCTTTTTCATGAAGCACTGAGAACTTTTTTTTTGTTTGCTTTTAAGAGGTTACAGAAGTAAATTAAATGGAAAAGAAACTAATCCTGGCTCTAAACTCATCTAAAATGTAGTGGGCGATTACAACACTCTAGTGGCAGGGTGGTACTGAATTGTCTCTTTCAAAGATGAACAAGAGCTAGCAGATTGCGTGGGGATTTCACCTTGCAGTAGGGAAAAATTACGGTACATTGTCCCAAAAGGGGGTCTTAACGCCCTTAATTTTTGGTAAGAGATTCCAGCCCGCTCCTCCTTTCTCCTGCTCTCCAAGCGTAGCCATTGGCTTTCTGGCAATCGGTTGGAATATTTTCCCCTCCCAGCTTCTTTGCCACCTGTTGGGAGGTACCTACAAGAGCAAGAGAACTGAGTCTTGTTCCTGGATTAAGTAAGGCTTTTTGGCTGCTCATCCCTCCCCTCGCTGCTGCCTCTCTAGGATGAGCAGGGGGAGTAAAGAAAAAGTGAGAGTGGCAGCTGCTTCCCATCCTTCCCTCAGGGTAAGACAGTCAGTGAAATCGCTGAGCAATCTGGCATCCTTCAGACCATGCTATGAAGTGGCTTATATTAAAAACAAAAGAGCAGCTGAAGCATTATGTACAAATACTTCATTTCATTCATTTTAGATTCGATGTGGTATTATGCCACCTCTTCAAACCTGTTGACAGGTTGAGGGGGCAATTAAAAGGGCAGTGGAAATTGCTTTTAGGTGTAACAGAGAAAGTAGAAGGTTTCAGTGTATCCATCGTGGTTGAATTGCACCGAGGAGCAAAGCCAGTATTGTGGATAGGAGAGTACTAGTATATTAAATTTACAGCAAAACAAAATGTGTGAAGGGGCTAAGAAAATGTGGGAAAGTGGAGATGAAGTTGAATTGAATCCACTTTCTCGATTAAATATATTGGGGCAGGGATATGAGGGAGAAGGAATTAGATGAAACAGCCTAGAGAAACATGTCCCCAGTTTTTCTCCAAGTGAGAGGGTGGGTTTTTTTCTGTTGGTCTTTCTACATTGCTTCTTCCCAAAACTGGTCTGTGACCAAGTTGAGTAACCAATTTGGGTGTGGACCTGGTTGATATGAGTCTGTTATATGGAAATGGGCTGTGGATATGTAACATTTTGCAAGCTGCATGCAGTGCTAGTGCACATTTTACACAAGCTGAATGTGCATTTAGCATAGTAAGTGGTTGCGGTAAGCAGGGCATTGCACAGTGTGCAGCATTATTTGAAATACCACGGTCGGATCACCTGCGTATTTGGAACCCAACTTTCTTGTAGTTTCTAGACAGAAACTAAAAAGAATGCACACTAATAAATAAGTAAAATAAATGAGTAAATATCTTTACTCACAATTCACAGTGAAAATCAAGCAGTTAATAATTACTGTAGCTTCATTTATGTCAGGAAAGTAATAAGTAATTGCAATTTCTCTTAGAGTTGAAACAGAGTTTTGGAAATGACATAGAAAATATTGCCTACACAATCTAAAATAATATGTGGTTGCTGGAAAAGCAATGAGTCTGTTAAGATATAGTCACTTCCCATGTTACCTGTTATTTCATATGATGCTACATTAAAAAAAAAAAAAAAAAAGGAAAGTGAAGAAACTAAGTCTCTCTGTATGTTCAGCACATAAAATATTGAAAACAATCTGAAGGAGAAACTGCTTACATTTCCTTTGTATGGAGTGTGTGAGACATAGCAGATGAACACATAAAAGAGCTCATATAATATTTAGCACGAGAACCTCTGAGGAGGTTAATGAGCTGACTTCTATTAACTTCAGCAATGCTATACAAGTACAGGATCTGGTACCTAACCTATAGACTTGTAACAGAATTATTTTGAGTCTTATCTATCTCTTGCATGCTTAATTCCAAGTGAGAAAGAGAGAAAGAATATGTTGCAGACACTCACAGTGCACTATGCATTACTGCTTTTATAAACACTGAAGAGTCACAACTTTTCCAGTCCTTTCTTCTAGATTTTATGGACACTGAACCTTTGGTGTCATTCCTGTTTGTTCAGAACTATACTTTGCTGCTTGTTAGTGGTACTGCTATTTACCTTTTACCTATGTAATGGTGGTTTGACAGACAAATCCTGTGGTAAGTAAACCTAATTGTTAGAGTTATAAGACCTTTTCTTCCTAATTGTTATTTTAAATATAACTGACACCTGCTGACTGGCTAGCCATGTAACTACCTCTTTCATTTAAGTATTATTACCTCTGGATTAGGCTCAAGAGGGGTATGTAAGTTCAAGTGAGGTTTCCATGGAAGGGGTGCATGACGTGACACTATGGTGCAGCACATGGGCCTCTGCCTGGCCCAGGTCCCCGCCCACATGAAGATACAAGGCTCTTTTGAAGCTGAAATCAAAAGGTCATTCAATGATCAAGGTGTGCGTCCATCCTCCGTCTGGTAATAGAGCCGTGAGATCTCCTTGGGAGGTCTCCTCTACCTTTTGTTCTCTTCTACTTTTGAACCATTCACAGGGACCTTAGTTACAAAATAAACGTCTCGTGCTTTGCAGACATCTGGTGATTTTGGTATGCGGCTTGCAGGGCCAGGGAAGCTAGGCACTGCTGTACAAGACATGGAGTTTGGCAGTTGCTGAACTTGGGAGCATTTTTCATTCTTTGCATCTCATTTGGGGAAGGCAGGATATCCTTGAGCATCAATGACTCTGTCAGAAAGTAGGGGCATATTTACATATCATTTGCATACTGTAAATAGTTGTGTTCTCCTCATGAATCTTGCATAAAAACTGCGTATCAGCTGGCATAATGTGCCAAACAGAAAGAAGTTTGCTTAAGTTTTATTAAAAGACAGAATTTGGATTAAGTGTTGACATACTAAACATTGTTCTGCAATCAAAAGTGTCTTTGTTTGTGTAAGTATTTAGATTATGGTAATACTGCAGTTATAATAAGCAGTTAAACTTTCCAGACACCAAGAAGATACAATCCTTCCTGGCTTCAAAATCCTAAAACAAAGTTAAGAAAAAATACTACGAAGAGTTTTAAAGAAAAGAACACCAAGGAATAGAATCTATAATTCATAAAATCAAGACAAAACTCTACCTGAAAACTATGATTTTTTTTATTAAGAAGGGAAAATAAAACTAAACTTTCAGATACAAACTGAAGTTTTGTTTTATGCCTGTTTTATATTCTTATATAAGAATCAAGTTACTGAATGGACACTTAACTGATTGTGGTAGTTTTCTTATTTGGAAAAGAATTTTTAAATTTGGCCTCTTTTTTAACAATTCTTTAAAAAATTTTGCAAAAAGATAACTGACTGTGATATGAGATGATTAGCACAATTTCTATACATTAAAAAAAAATGGTTAGTTTGGGGTTTTTTCTTATTTTTCTTTTTATTCTGTATGTATTCCAGTTTAATGGATCCACATGCATGTTCTCAGATACAAGAAACTAACTCTTGAAGTATCCACTCTAAAGTAGCACATTCAGGCACCGATTAAAGATTAAAGTTAAGATTGCCTATATAATATCTCAGCTGTCCACCTCTGAAGCAAGTTCCTGATTGAAGCTCTCAACAAAAAGTGACCTTCTAGCTTTTCCTATTGCACGCACAAACTACGTGACTCTATCCGAGCTCGGATTAGCCCCAGAGCAAGTAGTTGCACAGTACTCCAAGAGTGATGGTTGGTCTCATACCTTGCCAACTAACTAGATCTTTTTGTTGTAAAGTCTCTAGGCGGAACTGCTGAATGTGCGTAAAGTCTTAGCAGGCTAAGGGCCCCAGTAATCCATGGCAATAGTTTAAAATTAATTTGCTGAAGCTGATAACATCACTAGGTGTCTCCCCATTTCTCTGTCAGATACTGCTACTGCAGCGCAGGCATAGCTCCTCTACCGCATTTATTCCAGGGCTGGGTGATAATAGCATTTTCTGCTGTCCAACTTCAGTTGACACCCGATTTCTGTTAGCATGCTAAGGCTTGCTGTAAATTGAAAAAACTGAGAAAATGGCCAAGAGTCTGAATGCAGTTTCAATCCTGAGTTATGTTAGGGTAACATTAAGACATTCCTGCCCAGATATGGAAATGGATCCAACTTTTTTAAGTTCCTGTGCTTTGGCATGGTATAGCTTGCCCAGCTATATTTTTTCTTCCAGTTAAGGCTACAGAAAAGGCCAAATTATTTCTCTCTTATGACAGAGCAGAATTTCTCCCTTTCAGCCACTTCTGCAAAAAACCTGTTATTCCAAAACTGTTGATTCTCACATTACTGCTATAAACATCATGAAGGTTTGAGTAATTAAAAAAAAAAAATCCTGTGGTTTTGTTGTTGGTTTTCATAATCAATATTCTTATAAAACATGCTTGTTGACTTTGTGCATCTCAGTCTTGACTAATGTTGGTGTTGTGTAGTTCCAAAAGAGGATAGAGGGAGAAGGCAAACTAAAGAAAAAATGGTGGATACAAAAAAAAAATATCCCTGAGTAATGCTAGGGCTAAATTATAATGCAATGTGTAGGAAACTGAGAGAAATGAAACAAGAATTCATTAAGAAAATGGTAACAAC
>JAVJGG010000030.1:10173655-10205411 GCA_035590195.1 Aviceda cuculoides
AACAAGAATTCATTAAGAAAATGGTAACAACAGTGGGAAGCAAGGCAGTATAAAAGAAAAGACCCTATGCCTTAAGCTACCCAAATACTGTGAAATCCATTTTGAGAAAAATCCCATTTTTTTAAAAAAAGAAAACTTTTGGGTTCTGGTCTATCTCTACCCTCTTTATTTTTTCCTGATGCATTCTTTCTTTGCAGCTTTAGCTATTAGAAATAAAATAAAATAAAATAAAATAAAATAAAATAAAACAAACATGAAAACTGAGGTTTTAAAATAGCCATTTGATCCCAATGCCTGAAGCTTTAAAGGAGGCACAAGTGTCTTAGGGTCATCTCTAAAATCATGTTAAGTTAGCAATCCTGGAGGTGCAAGAGAGAGAAAATAAGAAGCAGGATCAGCACTGAGAGTTTTAAAGGGGAGAGATGTGGACTTGAATTTGGAAGAAAAAAAAAACACGAGGAACAGCAATATTTCAAAGGTGAACTAACAGTCCCGACAAGAAGAGGCAAGAAAGCCATTATTGGGAGGGGTAAGTAGATTCAGACTGGATGGTACACTGAAGATGGCTACCCTGGGTTGTCACCACAGTAAGGAGAGCTCCCTGTTAACTTCCAACTTGTTCTCCTTCATCTCTTGAAGGTCCCAGGTGTTTGACATCCTTCTCTTTCTGTTTTCTGCTGTCCTTTGGTTGCTAACATACAGTTAAAGTTTCTCCTCATGTCTTCCCTTCTGTTTTTTTTGCCCAGCAAAGGCTCAACAGCTGTCCTCGTTTTCTGAAAAGGAACTCTCTGCTCTTGCTTCAGTCCCACCCCATCCTCCTGCTGAGATTAGTGATTTTTCTGAAAGGGCACCTCTTTTTTTGACTTCTTTTCATCTTCTTTGCACCTTTCACCAGTTTTCTTTGTAGCTCTTAAGAAAGAAAAAGAAGTGGCTGAGTAAAGAGGCTAGACAAAATGATCTCATGATACTTTAACTCTTCTTCAAAAGATCGTGATTTGAATTCCATCATTTTTGGAAAGCACAGAGCCATCTACTGTGAGGTTTCTTTATGTCAATATTATTGCCCAACTGTCTACATAAAATCATGGGGAAACATCTGCGGTTGTCTGAGAAAGAAAAGTGAGAGGCAGTTGATTTCCAGACTAGTATACATAACTTTCTGCCACATTCTGTGCTGCTGTTGAAGGCACACAGCGGCTACATCAAACCAAGAAAGTTGCTAAATGCTTTTAGCTTTTCTTAGTATATTTTTAGTGTATACATTTTTAGTTCTGCAATCTTGTACTATTCTTACTCATTGAACAGTAACAAAGACAGGTAAAGTGTGTTTGTTTTAGAAGGGAGATGCTATACTTTGGAATTAACCTTGGGCAGCTCCAATACTGAGCTCCCTCTGCTACTGCCCACAGCAATGACATAACACCAGTTTCTCATAGGATTGCTGTTTCTGAGGTTTGTCATCAACTGTAACTTACACTCTTGCCCAAACATATCTTTGGAAAACAAGACATTTTGTTTCCAGCTCATCCTGGCTTGATGTATTTCAATGATTCTCTATATTCTAGAGATAGTGACAGCACACTTTGTTTCCTCTGTTTGTTCAGCTCTTTAAGTGAAATCTACTGTCCACTAAGTACACAAAGGAAGTTTTCACAGAGTTGGGATTCTCTCACTGAAAAAGTATTGAGGTAAATTTGAGGGAGACCAAAGCTTCTTCATTGTCACTACAAAGCAGTTGATATTCTTCAAAATACTACAGTGTATGCTGATGGCATGCTAAATTTTCATTTACTCTCAAAACAAAGAAGAAAACAGGAATATTTTAATGAAAACAGTAGTGTTTGTTACCTGCTATCACTGTGAGGCCATTACACTGAACAAGCAGAAAACATACCCTTGATTATAGAGGCTGATTGAATCATTTTTCAGCGGCTTTGTTTGCATGCAAAACATACCCTGGTATTTCAAAGTGACTAAAAAAGAGTTAAGACAAATTCACAGGTTCAGTTTTCCCTATCAATGTGATGGAAATCTTAATAAAATCTCATGAGATTTTTTTGAGAAAGCTTCTGGGTATGACACACAATGAAAATACATAAAGCAACAATAGATGAAATGGTCACGAACAGAAAGTAAGTGGGCTTGTATTTGTGATGTATGGATGATGATATGCATGTGTCTGAAGAGTTGATTAGACTTCATAATGTAGTGGGTGCATCAGCAGCCAGAATTTAAATATATGATTATATAAATCTGAAAGCGAACGACTTTTAAAAATCATCTCTGTGATGAGGTCATTAAAATGAAATGCGGAGGTTTATTTGTAACAACCAAACCAAGCCCAGACTACCAGTATTTGCACTCTCCCTTGTCCTTGAGGCCTGGCTACTGGCTATTCCCTCCCTTCTCCTCTCTCGCAGGTCCTGTGTGAGGTCCTGACCTTTCTCTGTCTCACGTCTTCTGCTCTCGACATCCTAGAGTCCCTGCAAGCTCCTCTGTCTGAGCAGACCTGCTTGCTTCCCAGGAAAAGTGCAATTTCCTCCAGAGCAGAGGTCCTGCCGTGCTAGTCACAGAGCCAGTGCTGAGGGACTTCTGGAGACTGTCCAGTCCAGCAGGCTGCTCAGGACTGGGTCCAGCTGGCTTTTGAATGTCTCCAAGGCTGGAGACTCGGACCCTCTTTGGGTAATCTGTGTTTCATCACTCTCCCACTGAAAACCTTTTTCTCATGTTTAAAGGAGTTTCTTGTGTTTCTGTTTGTGCCTATTGTCTCTTGTACTGTCACTGGATACCACTGAGGAGAGTCTGGCTGCTCATTCTTTATTGCCATCCATCAGGTACTTTTACACATTGATAAAATCCCCATGCCACAAAAGCCACTCCTCTAAAAGGAGTATAACACCACTGGGAACAACTGAGAATCAAATATAGAGGCTGTCACAGAATGCTTTTTTCCCCTCTCCCAAGTCCATTAAAACGCCCAGATGAAATATCTTATCTGACAATTTAAAATATGAAAAGTTAATTTCTTCACTAGCAGCCATGTGCCTCTCCCCTCAGACAGAATGTTTCCATAAAACTTTTTACTTCCTGTTAAATATCTGTTACGAAGTACAACTGGGGTGTAACCTCCAGTTGGAATTTCTAGAAAGAGTCCTTCATTTTCAAAAGACACGTGCTACTGCTTATTTACCAAGGGATGTTATACATAGGACCCTGGTGGCGTATACTATAATAACCCATATTAATACCATATGAATAATGTAATATCAACAATGTCAGTTAGCAGTTCCCTCAGTCATAATGTCCTTGGATAATCAAAGATCACAGAATTCCTTTTTTGTAGGCTGCTTCTTCCTACACTTCAGACAAATTCAAAAATCTTTGTTAGTGTATGTATCACATAGCAGGGCATGTACGCTGATCTTTAGCTATCTAATTGTGGATGTTGTTTGCTACTTCTAAATATGTGACTAGGCATAAACTGCAGCAATCCAACCACTGAAATTGAGCAACAGTCTCACGAAATGAAAGCTTGTTATTCCATTTGTTATTTGACATGCCAACAAAACAAAATCAGCTAATACTTCATTTCCCCATTTTACATGTGTGCAACTCTTATGAAAAAATACTCAACATGTGCATTTCAGTGGCTAAGACATAGACATTTATGCCAATATCACTAAGATTTATAGTTATGGAGGACATGGTGAGAGATAATAAAAAAAGTCCTGAAAGCAAAAGATTGGGTTGGTGACCCAAGCATACGGGAGGCTTTCTTATTTGGATGTAGAGACATTAATCTCTGATGAAAACTATCTTTATTTGACTTCAGTCTGATGAAACATTTTCTGGACAAAAATTCTGTGGATGTTGAAGACAGCGTGAATGCTTCAATTTTTAGGAGTAGAGTTTCCCAAATATGCACAGGTAAACTCAGCTCTGCAAATTCAGTTGGAAGTAACCGATTTTGCAAAAGCTAATGTTGAACAGAGATATGACGATATTGTATCAGTTCTCGAGGCCTCCGTAACTATTCCAAATGTAATAGAAATGCAAGTTTAAGATGGTTCCAGGTGCATGGTTCTGTTTTCAGCCGTGATCAGCTGATTACTCATCATCATCTGCTGCAAGCCAGCTGTCAGCTCACAGGGAGAGCATTGAAGTCAGTTTGGCTGAGCAAACAGAGTTATTTCTGAACTGAATGTCAATTGGTTTCCAAAGCAGTGAAAGTAATAAAAGTGGTGATGTCAGTACCAGCAATCAAGCTGCACAGAGAAGCATTATTTCACTGCCCTAAATCATATTAAATGATGGCTTTGATTAACAATGAGACAATTTCTGCTCCACAGGTTCAGGCTTCTACTTACATATTAGGACAAAACTGTGTTATTGGTAGATCAGAAAGAGAGGGGAATTGGTTTCAAGAAACCTAGTTTAATGACTTCATTTGTCTACCTTTATTGAAAAGAGGAAAATGCATTACTGGGTTAAATTCAATGTTTCCTTTTTTTTTTTTTTTTTTCCCCCCCCAATAGTCTTTACAGCAGAGGCAGGGAGAGTGCTAAAATATATCTGTTTGGGAATACCTCAGCAGATATAGGTGTACGTGTACAACGGTACATATGTTCTGTAAATTCTGATTCATTTGGAGACACATGCCTGTAGTTCCAATTCAGGAATGACAGCTCTAGTGCTTTGTTTAGGAAATGCTGATCGTACTGCAAATGTACAGAGCAACTGTATGTTGCTTGTATAACAGATAATTACATCCATCAGATTCATATTTGTCATTTCCAGAGATTTGCAGGTTGTCTAGAGTTGCTGTGCATATCTCAGCTGCATGTTTGGAAATGCCAGATACAGCTAGAATGTTCCCAAAATCCACCTGGACAAAGGAATATGGTCAGGAAACCTCAATAACCCTTCCAGTCATGAGTAACCATGAGCAACACAGAATATAAAAGCCGCAGGTCCACAGGTTAAGAAAGAGCAAACTAAGTTTGAGTGAAAACAGTGCTGAAAACTTGTGTCTATATGGGACTATTTAAGGATGAATTTCAGATTGAAAGCCATATAAAATTAATATTTCCATTAAAAAAAAAAAAGAACAGAAAAAAACCCCTTGAAAAATACTTGAAAACAATTTTTGAACTTCCTAATTTTGAGGTCAACCTCATGATCCTGCAGACAATCGAATCATGATTTTTTCATCCTGTAGGACTGATAGCTCTACAACTCTCATGTGAGTTATAAGTTTCTATGCCACTGAAAAAGGAATGTTTATTACTCTCACATGCTCATGGAGATGAACTTTGCTCATTATCTTTCTAAAATAATGTGTCAATATACTCATTGTTGTTAGGGTTGTTCTCTCCCACCATTTCAAGGGTCAAAATGGAATAAAAGAAAAAGATTTTCATATCAAACAGGAGCTACTATAGAGAAGTTAACATTAACCCTCTCCTGGTGCACTGAAAATCCATCAACACCAACAGGGTATCAGCCAGACTTTGAAATAACATAATACACAAGAACTATAAGTGTTACTAAACATGCTCTAAAAAAACCTGCTAACGTTATTCATTTAGATTAAACAACCATCTGGCTGTCTTCTTAATCGCTTGACCTAATTGCAAGGTGGTCATTTAGCATACGTTTCAAAGTGATATTCAGGTAGATGAGGTTACCAAGAAAAACATCTGTTTCATATCACAAATAATAATTATAGTTAAACAATTAAAGCAGTGATGTACCTCTGGGATTTGTATGGAGTCCCTCATTAAAATTCCACAAACTAAATCAAGGTATGATTACACTTAATTTTCATGCCTCTGATGAAGCTTATTTGCTTTCCGGCTACTGTTAAATCATTCCTGTAGAATCCCTACAGGCAGCTTAGCCAAAGCAAATACTTTTCACTAGTTTATTACCATAGACACAAGAAAGAATGGTTTCCTTTAGGGACTAGTAGGAAAAAAGTGCTGCATAGATATCTAAATGCCCTTATGGCAAAAAGTACTTGAGAAGTTCCTTGCTTACCTCTAGTAATATCTCCTATGGGGTTTATCCTACAGTGTGATTGAGTAAGTGTGCAGTGAGAAATGGCAAAAGTTTTTAGTACGTATTTGTTGCCTTGCCCTGTTGACTTCCTTCTCAATGAAGTGGCTGTAAGAAGGGTTTTTTTAGAAGAAATGCATAGCATTCACTGTCCCTTATTCATCTGGCCCTGCAGAGCATGTGGTTACAGAGCAGTGGCCCTCCTGCGCCAGAGCTATCATAAAGCAGCGTGTTAAACATCAGATAATCATTCTGGCAATTTAAAAAACATCATTTGGGGTTTTTTTCCCAGACCAGAAGGGAGATTTTTTCATTTTCATATCAAACAACTGTAAACTTTTTTTAATAAAAGTAAAATAAAACTAATGGCTTAGAAATAAGGTCAATTAATTTATATTTTATCTTGATTCTTGTTTTGTCTAAATGCACACAACAGAGCAAGATTTAACTGATTTTATTTAGCATCTGGATGTCACCAAAAGTGCATTTTAAAATTAAAAATGAAGTTTGAATGGACATATTTTACCTAGATCTAATAATTTAAAAAATAAAAAGAAGATGGAGTAGCAATTGCTATTTGGAGTGAATGCTGTCTTTCATTGCTCTGTATCTTTTTGCAGCCGGCAGGACTTACTTTTGAGAAAGGCATAAGAAAATTCACAGTAGGCAGCTATAGCTGAACTTATGCTTAGCTGAAGTTTCTTCTCTGACAATCAGAAGGCAAGGTACACTTTGAAGCACAGGAATTCAGGGAATTAATATTTTAGTATGATTTTTCTATGGAAATTTTCATAAACCAATAGCATGTGTTTCAGTGGTATACTGATTCTGGTATACTACTAAATTTTGTTGGTCTAATGAATTTTGTGGCAGAAAGTTCCACGAAATAATTATGTACCACAAACACACATTTTTTTGAACAAGTTCTGAATGATGAATATATCTACTTAACTGAAAGTTTTTATTATTATTATTCTAGGACAGCAAGATTCCATTTATATTCTTGGAATTTTCTAATTTTTGTCTGTGTCTTCCTTGTCCTGTTTCAAGTCAAATTATTCAGAGTATTCTTATTTGCTTTTTGTATGACAGTCCTTATTATGCCTCTGATGCAATCATGTTTATTTCTGTTATTTGAATATATAGCTTTTAAGGTCCATAACAAAGCACAGTATTCCAAGTGGGAATATGCTATTGTTTTCCATAGTCTACATTATGTAAACTCTATACAGGAATATTTATTTATTTATTCTTTATTTTAGGTTTTATTTATTCTTCATTAATCCTTCTGTGGTTCATTTCTACCACTGCACAGTGAGAAAATGTTTTTGCTGAGCAATCTAGAGAGGCACACTGATAATTCTTTTGATATATTTCAAATTCAAAATGTGAATATATATTTTTTTTTCTCTCCACTGGATGCTTTTTTGCATTTATGAACAGAAAAGTTCACATGCCAGCATTTTGCCCACTTCTCCAGCTTTACTGGATCCAGTAATATCTTCTGCATTTTATTAAATGGGATGCATACCAGCCAATTTTCATTAGAGAAACCAACTTCATGATAATTTCCTCATGATGACACTGAATTGTAGCATACATATATTTTCATATTATGTCTGCATTTATGTGGACTTTTTTGTATCAGTGGACGAATTCCACTCAGCTACATCATTATAGGACTGTGAGTAAGCTCAAGGACTCAGTATCTTTTCTCTAGCTGATGGCTTTTTGTTCTGTATTTTCCTAGGTGATTTTGAAACCAGAGTTCTTTCTTTTTGTTATTTGCAGAAATAAACATGAGGTAGACAACAAAGAATGAGTTTGGAATGGTAAAAAGGAATTCTTCCAGCTTATTTTCTGTCTTGCCAAGGATAAAATGTCATATTTGTTTTCAGCTTTCCCATTGAGTTTGGGAATGTTTAACAAGCTAAGCACATAACTTTGGATACCGTTGGCCAAGGAAGAAAACTTCAGGTGCCAAGCATGTAATTGGAACCAATTTTTTTACTGTAGTTTTCTTTTTTTTTTTTTAAACATATTAAAATGGCCAGTGAGTCAGTGAGTGACTAATGTAAAAAGTAGATACTCTTGAAATTGCTACTGGAGGCCAGAAAACTGCGTCACACATTCAGAATCAAGATGTTTCTAGAACTAAAGGCACATGACATAATTTGTATGCTTTCTAAAAGTTAGTGTGCTATGAAAAACTTGTTATTGAACACTGATTATTTTACAGCTTAGGTAGTAGGCATATCGCAAAACAAACTTATAGCGAGAAGATAACATATTTCTTAAAAGGATTCATGGTTCCAGGCTACACAGGATAAAAAGTGTATATGCTATCTTCAGTCTTGAAAATCTTTACATTGCCAGGAAATAGAGTTTATCTATTGGGAATAAAGGGAAGATTCTATCTTATCTAAGTTTCCATTTCTCCTGTCATATTTCAGACTTGCCATATTTTTCTTAACAAAAGGTACCCATCACTCCTCTGCGTGCAGGAAAAAAAGAAGGCGAGTCATTGGTGTTTGGACAGTGTATCCCCCTGAGTGCAAAGGTATGTGTCTTCTCACTCTATACTGCGTGTGTGAGATACCAGGCAATTGCTGCCATGGTTACGGTACTACTCACTGGCTCCATTTTTCTGAATATTGTCTGCCCACATTTTGTAGTAGTTAAGTGGACTGTTACTTTTACGGTCCTTAGGCAAGCCTGCGAATGGCACATGGTATTATGCTGCTATGTAAAGAATATTTCAAGTATGTCTACTGCTTAGAAGAAAACATCTTAGTTGTTTAATGCAGAGGGAGCTCTTCTTTCCATCTTCAGAGACATCCCACTAAATAAAGCATACATTTCCACTCACTGTCCAGAATACTACATAGAAAGTAGGTCTCCGTGCATCTTCTGATACGACACAGGATTTGGGCACATTGCAGTTTGAACACGAAGAACACCCACTTTTTTGAACTTGCACAATTTTTATTGAAACTGTGTCTGGGTAGGCACGGAGCAGGCTTGACCTAGACCCAAAAAAATCAAACTGAAAACTACTGTGGATATCAACAGACCCTGGAACAATATAAAAGATCAGACAAATTGGTACTTGCTTATTCTAATTTGGATGGGTAGACAGAGTTTTCCAGGAGTACATAGCCTCGCTAGCGCGGCTAACAGCCCTGGCACCCATGAGGGAAGCATGCATATACTGACTGCGGTCCTACATACCAGCAGAAGCCCTGTATAATGTTCCCTGATATTAATTCTCAGACCATGGCCACACAGCTGAGGGCTTTGGAAGCCCCACATCTTTAACGCCACACAATGAAGGGCAAAGTCTTAACATGTTAGAGAGCATAAAACTAAAGGAAAAAACCTCTGTATCAACAGCAATGTTGAATATATATAAAAATCTATAATGGAACTGTACAACAGAAAAGATGTATTTTTCTGTACAAAATGTTGTACAAAACCACATTTTCTAATGTATTTAATTTAATCTAGATGTAATCCTCTTCCTTAGTTCTCCCTGTGGATGCTTTCCTTCTTTTCTTTTTGTTCTCATGGATGGAACAAACTAAATTCTCATGTCTATTTCTTCTTTCCTTTGGACTGAGAAAAGGAACCGCTCTTTCAGAGGCAGACTATTACATTTTAAAACATACATTTCCTTCACTGAGTACTTTATGCAGAAATGCTGAGCCTGCAGGATAAGAACCAGATGGAAAAAGAAGTTTGGTAAGCTGTTCCTGCCTTAACATTCAGTAGATATTCAGACAATTTTTGATGAATTTGCACAGCTATAGGGAACAACATATATTATGATGTAAATGCCATCAATATGACATATGCTTAAAGTTCTGTGTATACATAAATAAAACATATTGAAAAGACTGCTGCTTACCCCAGCTGTTTATTTCTCTGTGCCTAACTGCCAGAGAAAAAGCAAAAAACCCTCTTGCTTTTGCAGTGTTTTCGTATTGAGTTTGAGTCATAAAGCAATTAGTAATCTCAAATCAAGATTCCTAGCTGCATTCAGGTCAAGTCCCATGAGTGAATTTCTGCATTTGTGCTGAAAAAGATGCAGAACCTTTTATATCAAACTGACAGAAAATGACATCTTTTTTCAAGATTGCATCCTGACTGAAAGAAGACATATTTTGCTAGGATCTTTTGAGGAACTCTTGATAATTCATGGATGAATCAATATAGCTATATGATACCTCACTGGGGCCAGTGGAAAAAGCTTCAGGTGACATACATGAGATCTCCATTGGTTCTCAAAGTCAGTTTTCTTTGCAAGTGATTCAATGACCAAAAAAAAGGAGTAATTTAAGTACGAAGTAGGGAATTGCTATAATTTGCTAGGAAATACATAACGATTGACAAAGCATACCCATTACGAGAGTCATCTGCAGTTGTTAACAACTGGTGCAGCTGAGCACTAGGATCCCCAGACTCTGTGGTACAGTGCCTGGAGACGGGTAGAGGCAGTGCCTTGCCATTCAGCTTGCATTTCACTGCCGTGACCAGAGGGAAGGAAACAATCTGATCGGTGATCAATAGACTGTGGCCAAGCATTCGATGTGGCTGTACGTTTTCACAAGTGTAACTGCTTGCTTGAAGACAAAGGTGCTAAAATCATAAAACAGTAGAAAATCCATAAATCTAGAAAAAAATGTTCTACTCTGCCACAGAATCCAAACTTATTAGGTTGCACATTATACTGTCCTGTTTAGCCTTAAAAAAAAAAATCTTTATAGTGATTCAAATAATCAGATTTATTTTGGAAAACTGAGAGCTGAGGTCTGACTTTATTCCCCAAGCAAAATTCCCCTTGCACTGAAATAGTGTCTTTCTAGACAAAAACATGTGGGGCCTAGCTTTTGTGATTTTTGGGAATGCTTCTAAATCACACAAATAAAGAAAATACTAAATTAACAGTACTTTATAGTATTTTCCAAAATAGTCAACATTTAATATTCCAAAATATTAAACATTCCTCTGTTCCAGTGCCAGAGATGACAGTATGTGTCCTATTGATACAAATTGGAGTAGACCTATATCAGCAATAGAATGTCTTTGAAAATCCCAACAAATTCTTAATCCTCAATCTATGATTATCAGTTTAACTCTCTGAATGACCAAGATGAGCAAATTTAGATTCCACTTCTGTGAAAATTTGTAATGTAACGGTTTGGCTAGGTTTTGGAATATTTGCATCTATGGAAACTCTTTGTTATAACAAATCCCCTGGGAGATTGCCTCTAAAGTTAAACTGGCAAATCATAGAACATGAATATGCCCAAGATGGCATGTTTTGCAGTGGCTGCTGCTAAAATTCCAGTGACAGAGTGGTTGTCCTTATTGTCTTTTAATAATATCTCCATCATTCAGATTACTGCAGCACAGTCAAAGAGTAAGTCATGGCTTACCTCTTCTCAGGAATACATGCATTCATTTAGAAATGGTAAGCACCACTCTTCAAATTTCCAAAAATTTTAATATTAAGTGAAGTTAATTCTTTCATTATTACACTTTCTTTGATGAATTAATGTCCTTTTTCATATTCCATGTGTTTCAAAAAGCATTAAATGGGGCAGCTGAAACCCTCACTTTAAAAATGTGCTCCAGTTTTCTTTGCTCTTTTTAATATTAGGATTGGATTCTTGTCAGCTTTTGGGGGTTATTCATAGGCTTGCCATCACCTGACCTCAAAAATGAGCCACAGCCCTGTGTGCACAATGCAAAGAAATAATTAATTTTTGTTAAAAATTTCATTTGCATTTACATCTCTAGCACAAGCATTAATCTAGGCAATAGGCCAGTTAACATGTGGAAGGTACATTTGGTGCTTGTTTCATGAGACACAGGGTTGGAAGGGCTGGTTTTGGTTTTTACTTTGTTATTAAAGTCAGAATTTGCACAGTGAAAAGAAGCAAGTTTTATCTTGTAAGTCTTCTATACTGAAACGGGTTTACTTTCCCCATCAACTTCTTATTTTTCTGTCACTGCTTCCTTCTAGCAAACTGTGTATTTAATATTTAAGAAGTAGATGAAAAAGTAATTCTGTTTTGAAATGCAGTGACTATAATCTATAACCACAACAAGATTAAGAAAAATCTTATTCTGCCTTCCTAATCTTCCAAGGAATTTGAGCTCAGTATAAATGTCCTGGAGACAATGATGAGCTCTTTATACTGAAATTGGGTGTTGAACAAGTTTCTGCAAAGGAGAGAGACCCTGCTGCCCAAAATCTGGGAGTTAATGCCTAAGTTCTTTATAGCTGATTGTCTTCAGAAAAAAGTTTGAAGAGGCCGAACTTTTTTTTCCAGAAAAATATTATGTTAGCAGTTCTTCATTCCAACTAGAGACACGTGCCTAGCACTACCTTGATCACTTTGTTGATTTTTTTAGTTTCCTCTTTCTTCTTTGATCATCTTTACTTTTTCAGTGATATACTCATTAGTACCATACTGCTGAGATGGTTAAGGGATTGGAGTGTGTGATAGATGAGGAGAGGAAAAGGGAAATGGATTTGTTTAGTTCAGAGTAGAGGTGACTAGGCAGGGGAGGATCGAATTGCTATTTTCAACTACCTAATGAGTTGCTATAAAGAAGAAAGCAACAGACTTCAGACATTAGTTGCAAAAGGTAAATTCCAACTAGATAAACAAAAAAATAAACACCATGAGAGTGGTTAAGGACTGGGACAGGGGCCAAGAAAGGCCATGACATCTCAATCCTTGATTTTTTTTTTTTAATTTAATTGGGCAAAGTCTTCAGCAAACCAAACCAACTTTGAAGTCAGGCCTGCTTTGAACAGGGGATGGACTAGGTGGTCCAGTGGTACCTTCTGACCTAGCTTATGCTATGGTTTTTTTTATAGTCACATTTGCAGACTTCATGATGAACTGGATTTCTGAGCATTGCCATCACAAAAGTAAATAACAATACTGCCACTCCCCTATGGTATATATAAAGAAATCCAAGAAATCTGGAAAAGATCTCATCGTTTCTTCACAGAAAATAATTAATTTTGTTTATTTTGTGTTAAGGTGGCAACAGAGAGACTGATTTGGAGGATGGATTTTCAATCTTTCTGCAAATAAAGGACAAAAGAGCAACATTCCAGTCTGGATCTCAATTAGGGTGGCTGCTACATGACTTTTTAATGTGGAATCTAACACAAGCCAGGGGTTTAGAGCCAGCTTGCCATTCAGACTCATGAACTCTTGTTCTGGCACAAGGGAGAAAGCAAATGCAAGAGGCAGAGATTGCCCCTTTGGGCAGCAGGGCAAATTTATGCAAGATTAAAGTGGGCAGTAGTCATGGCCTATTTTTAGGCTACTGGTGGTATTTCATAGTGGAGTCTCAGAGCAGCTTGTATTACTTTCTCTCCAATGATGATTGGAAAGAATATATTTCTCACAAAAATAATCTATACAAGGTTGATGCCAATTGCATTCAACTATCAAGTGGATAACTCTTCCCTACTATAAGTTTCCAATATTTGGGACCACACATGAGCTGTATCAAATGCAGGTGCGAAGCTAGTGTGGATTCATATTAAGAGGTCACAGTTCCAACCCTTTCCTTCCTCCCTTCTTGATATTATAGGTGCCAATTTATATTCGTCTCATCCTAGAAATAAGCTTTTACAGCTCTAAACCCCATGGTGGAATCTGTCAGCATGTCTCCTGAAAGGGTGAAAAGAAACTGAGTACTTTGATATCTCAGATGAGACATGTCAAGTTCTCCTAGCTACTTATAAACATTTGCATGTTTCTTGTATCTGTTTTACAAGCAGCTACCATGTATTTTGTGTATGGAAAATGTCAATTGATGACAATGTTTTAATTATCTTCTACAAGTGAGAAATGTTTAGAGATACAGAAATCCCAAACTAAGTATTTCAAGAGAGAATAATAAAATGCTAGCCTTATTAAGAGAAGAATCAGCAACATAGGATGTTTTCTTTTAGAAATCTTTGACAAATGCCTTGTAACCATAGAAATGATTTGGGAGACAGCAGGAGTAGCTAAAATAGATTAAAATAATGTGCTAGGCTCACTTTCTCACAGCATGTTTCACTGTAATTGATTACACTATGGCCAAACTTAAATTACTAATATCGGTGCAGATAGAAGAAAATGAATATTTAATAAAATCCCTTTGTGCAGTTGTAATAAATTAACCTATTTGAATAAGCTATGATTTGCGATAAGCATTTAAAGATTTTTTTCTACCTGGAACACTTTGTTGTGGAACATAAGTATGAAAAGAATTAGACAAAATAATTTAACAAATGAGAAAAAAATAATTAATTATGCAAACTTGTATTAATTATTTACTTATAAGGATTCTATAATACATTTGATTTGAAAAATAGTTTTCACCTGACTAATACTTTAAGCTTGGTCTTGCAGCTGCACAGGCTCTTTAAATAGACTGGGTTTAGAAGAAACAAATCCCCAAACCAATATCCATTTGGTTTCAACTGTAAAATTGGGGAGAATTAGTCAATAAAAACATGTAATTGTGATTAATGCCTATAGCTGAGCAAAAATCTATGATTCTAGGGAATACAGAAGCTTTTATTTGCAAGTAGTCTTAATAGAATAAATCTGTATGTGTCCCATGCTATAATTAGAGTTAGAATAATCAATAAAAGAAATAATTTTGACAGGGTAGATCTATTGTCTAATCATGAAAGGAAAATTGGAACACAACACAGGAAAACCTGAGTAGCTGACAAACGTAAAAAAGCATTCCAGCAACAGGGATATTACTAGGAGCATGGTTTAAACAACAGAGGTAAGAAAGCAGCTTCATACTAGCAAGAATTCAGGTTGAATGTTTTACCTCTCAGAAGCCTATTTCTTATATTCTACTTTATTTTAAAAACATACTTAAATTTTATATGATCTTCCTGTTCTTACTCTTTGAGGAAGATAATGGATTTATCATAAACTCCCATTGACTTCAATGGAGCTGTGATTTAGCTTGGTAAATACTTTGTGCACAAGAGCCTCAGAAAAATCAGCTAGTTTTTATCTCCACAATCTGTACACATAGCTTGTGCTTCAGCTTAATTGTGGAGTCTTTATTTCATTACATTCATCTGAGTAATGACTCATCATCAATTTAAGCTTTTTTCAGTTTTTAAGAGATACTGGTCTCTGCTTGATTTGTCAGTGTAATACCAAGTGAGCTTTAAAATAAGAGAGAGAGGACCAAGCAGGTAAACAACACATGCTTTACCAGGTTTCTTGAACTTCTCACCTTTTTTTATTTGTGTAACACCCACACACACACCCCTGCACATGTCAGAGTGGCAATACACAAATATTCTAACTCTTTTGAAAGGTATAAAAGGAATTTACTTACAACTTTGCTACTTTCACACAATTAAGTATACCCAGTAAGGGTTTTTACTAAGAGCTGTCCACTGAGAAATGTTGAAAAAACTTCTAGATGATTAAGTAAACTACACCTAGAAAAGCCGCCAACATGTCACCAAATTAACTGCTTTGGTTACTCCAGTTTTAGATGTTTCATCATTAATGCCATTTCCTCATTCATCAGCAACAGAACTCTTTATATCCTGCAACATCTCCTTTTTAATACTTAATTAGTGACTTTTTTTCTTGCTAGAAATATCTTTTTAGCGTAGTTCAAATTTTTTAAGTTTTTTTCTATTTTGTTGAAAAGTAAAAAACAAAATGGAGCTTATTTATTGTTTTGAAAATATTTGTTAGTGTACCTATTTGATTTATTTTACTTATTTATGAAGAATGAGGAATGAATTATATTATGTAACATATATACCCTGCAAAACTGCAAAAAATATCATCTCCATGGTGGAGACATTTTACTTCATACAGAATTCTCCACCCAAATATGTGCTATTCCCTGTTCTTTCAGTAAAGTTAGGCTATATGTAGATCAGGACATCAAGAATAGCTTTTCCCTACCTAATCTGGGTTTGCAGATTGGTTTGCCCAGTACTAAGACAGGGGCACTGTGTCCTAGGCAATGTGCAAAGCAGCCGTGCTGAAAGACATTGAATGCTTGATCTGAGAGTTTTATCGGTTAGAGCAGTCAATGAGAATAAAAACAGCCATAGAGAGGGAAGGGAAACTGAACCACAATGCATGCCTTAGGGGCACTAAAAAGTAATTATGACTCAGAAGAGTTTGTAATTTTAGTTGAAGATTTTCTACTGAACATCAGTAAGGTCCATAATATATAACAACAAAACAGAACTTATTCAACTAAATAAAGTACCCCCTTCATGGAGATGCAAAATATGCCAGATAAAGTTGAAGAAAATGGTAGCAATTTTGTAATGGTAAGAGGACGTGCTGTTGAAGTCACCACAGCCATAGAATCACACAATAAATTATTTCCAAAATTAGATGGATAAAGCTTGTTCTGAGATGCTGAAGAAAAATATTATTTGATCACAGAGATGCTGCTTTTGTTTGATTCAACAGTTTACAAGCCAGGGAGGCTATTCATGTCCCTTACACTGCAACTTCAATATTTTATGATATAAAGACCTAATATGGGAACAAGAAGAAGATCCCATCTCTTTGGATGGACAAATGAGTTGTTAGTGTAACATAGTTGAATTCAGCTTGAGATTTTCTGTGCTGGTAGTAGTACTAAAAAAAAACCCTGAACAGTCAATATCATAACCGCTCAAAAGTCACAGTATGCAAAGAGGATATAAAATGTCAAGGAACAGTAAAACTAGACTATGAAATGTAGCCATGAAATACAACAATCCTAACATTATAGGACTTTGAATGAAGGGAAAGTTTGGAACGGGAGACAATAAGTCTTAAGATCCTGCTTAGGGTTCCTACATATTAGTTGTTTTCAAAAAGGACATGCTCCACTTACAGAAGTTAATTATGTAACTGGGGAAAGCAAAGCAGAGTTATTGATGTATACAGCACAAGAACATGGGATAATCATACGGACATCTTGCCTTTCCGGCATTGATGCAACCAAGTATCCATTCAGACTCCAAATAACATTATCAGTAAAAATCTCACTGAATACTTCTTACAGTACTTTGGGAAAAAAAAATCAGCTACAGAGAAAGAGGAGGAAGCAGGTAACAATACATCCCATGGACTCACCTGTGAGCAGCCACCATACTGAACTAAGCATATGACCTTCAAAAATCATGGCAAATCAGAAAGTAGGACCTGACAAGATTTTAGTAACAGCAACACAAATACCTAAATGTGTAGAATATCTAGTACCTTCTATTTTCAAATAGCAAACACTGGAAAAAATATACAATCCAGCACAGTGAAAAATCATCAGATTCCTCTCTGTGTATTCCTTATGTAAATTAAGAAATAACAGGGTTGAAATTTGTGAAAAAACGTTCCCCCCTCCCTTTTTTTTTGTCTCAACACATACAATTCTAGTAAAATTTAACAAGTTCGTCATTGTTCATCTCAAAAATTGATTAAATATAAGCAGTGGAGGAGATACAGGCAAAGGAAGAGAGGTATTGTCATTACTATTACTCACATTCACTGTAACTCAGTACTATTTTATAAGCTGATATAGTTCTAAAATCTGTTTGTAAACAGTGTTGTTGGAAAAAGAAGTACTTTCAACTTTATAACTTATTTCAGATAGGGACCGCATTGTGCCTATGGTCTGTAAGAATGGTGGTCACTAGAATTTCGAAGAGTACCTTGAGGGCATTGAGCAAAACTGCAGGGTTAACCATGCAAGAGATCAGATGATCACTTTTGTAAAAGAGAGGGTAGGTATTAAACTCTCATAATGATTCTGCTCATTTCCATACAGCCTTATTGTAACAGTATGTTTTTTCACTGGTACCATTTGTCCTTAATGCAAAAGCACAGATTTGTATATATATGAGGTAAGACAAAGTTTCAAGTGAAATGTTCTCCAAAGATTTGAAGTACTGACAAAAAACCACTGTAATTTAGAGTTATGAAAGGGCTTATAAGGTTTCCAGTGAGTTGAGTGGCAGTACTCTGTACAGACTCCTTTTGATTTAGGTAGGTCTGTTGTATTTATTTAAAAGGTTGGTTTTCTTAAAAAAAAAAAAAAAAAAAAAATCCTATGGAAAATAGAGTTGCATGCAGAGAAGAACCCCTGTAGTACAAATTTAATTGACTCCCATTATCCAAATAAGCTGGCTAATTTAGAAATTTGTATCTGCATGAAATTGCAGAGGAGGTTGATTATAAGGCAGAAACTGAGGAAAATAGAGATAACTTATTTATGCTGAGAAAATCATATTATATTTTATTAAATAAAACCCAAAATAATAGGGGACATTTTTTCTTTGTCCTCTTTGAACAATGTTGTTCTACTAATTCATATCTATGTGCCCCTCAAAGAGATATTTTTTTCTAGTTGCTTCTCAATGTTAACCATTAAATATCCAAGTAGAATATTAAAAAGAGGTGGGGGAAACAGGAAAATGCTAGGTAACAAAATAAACCCAGGGCCCTGAAGTGGAGATGACCAATTAAGTGAGAAGTATTTAAGCTATAAATAAAGAGATTCACTAATTACAGTCTCAAGGGATAGGCCAGCCCATTTGTTGAGGTAGAATCAACAATCTACATCCCAGCACTTCATCTTCCACCTACATAAAAACAGTGGTTTTCATTTGCACCTTGCGCCTCTCTTTTATATTAACAGAGAGAATTGAAAAGCAGTGTAATAAAGGCTGGGCTGGCAACTTGCGCAGGAGGAAATTGCCAGTCTTCCTGTAACAATAGAAACAGAGAAGAGTTGTATGATTTCTCATTTCACATTTATTTGCAAGGATGGTGACAATCTTTTTTTGCGTGTGGCATTTCTGCCACCTGGTAAGATTGCAGGTGTTAGAGTTTGTCATTACTAGTGATTGCAGTCAGGTTCTGGCAGTGTTTAGATGTGTATTGAGAAGGCATGGTTCGTAACCTTATTCTGTCAGTCATTGACCTGAAGTTTCAAGAAGCGTTAAGAAAACACGGTGCTCTGTTATTAGGTGGTGAGTGCATTATTGTTTTAGTTGACTTTTTGTAGCAGTGAAGATGGAGAAAAGAAGACTGTCACAGTTTCTGGTGTTAGATGGTTTAGAATGTTAATATTTATGCACAGGTTGAAATTGAAAAGTTCATAATATTTCTCAAAGGAAATTCAAGACAAAATTGGCAGAAATTTCAATGAATTGAAACCAAGGTGGGGAGGTTGCTGTACTCAGGCAGTATGTTGAGTTTCAGTGAAGATTATTGATTTTAGATTAAGCAAAGCCAATCAAAACAACAGCAAAAAGTTTTCCGTAATGAAAAGTGGGCATATCTCCACAAAGATTAGATCCAGTCCACTTAGAGATAAAGGCCACAAACATCAAGCTATCTGCTTCAGTTAACCAGGCTGATACATCGTTGTTTACCAGAGAACAGAAGTAAAAAATAAGCTTGCAGAATGCATTTCTCTTTAGAGAAAGTTACTGAAAAGCTAGCATACTTGAAAAAATGCTTGAAGTTAATACCAGAAAAAGTTTCTATATTCACCACTGGGCCAGGATTCCACTTCTAAGTCTATAAGCTGCAATATTGCAGACTCACAGAATCACTGGCATTGGAAGGGACCTCTGGAGATTGTCTAGTCCAACAGCAGGGAGGGGATCCTGCTCAAGCAGGGTCAGCTAGAACAGGTTGTCTAGGATCTTGTCATTGAGTTTTGAATACCTCCAAGGATGAAGACCTCACAACATCTCTGGACAACCTGTTCTAGTGTTTGGTTATGCTCATACTAAAAAATAAATAAATTTTTTTTTAAAAAAAGTCTAGATGCGGAATCTCATGTTTCAACTTGTACCCATTGCCTCTTCTCTGTTCACTGGGTACCACTGAGAATAGTCCGACTCCCTCTTTTTCATTCCCTTTCACCAGATATGTACACACAATCCTAAGATCTCCCTTAGCCTACTGAACAGTCCCAGCTCTTAGCCTCTCCTTGTATGAAAGGTGCTCCAGTCCCTTGATTATCCTTGTGGCCCTTTGCAGGTTAGTATGAGACAGCATATAACTGTAGGGACTCTGAGTCCCTGAGTCCAGTTGAAGTATGAAAGCATTATAAATTTGCCAGGGTTTTACTGATTCTTTCTGCTAATTAAACCTATACAACTCTATTGTCCTGATCACTAATTTGCAATTCAGAAGACATCCCCCCTCCCCCCCAAAAAACCAAAAACCAACAGCCACATACTAGTAAATAAATTAAAGTACAACTGCTTATGTTTAGTTGTTTATGCAAAGTCTGTGGTCCACCTCCAGTAAGACTTCTGGAAGAATTAGGGATTTTTAGCAACTCATGAGAGTTCCAGTTTGCTGTGACCTAAACTGCCTTTGAGAATGCTTTTAATCCACCACCTCTCCTTGTCCTGAGTAAATACTTAAGGTTCACTAAGATCTGTGGATTTCATAATGCCTTTAAATGCCTTTTAATGATGAATATTTTTAAAGTCATCATGTGCCATTAGCTCTGTGCTGTTTAGCTCTGTGTAAACCTCTGATAATTTATAGTCAGCGGTAGTTTCATCCGGGCAGAGTTAAGCAAAGTTAGATGCTCTGGCTGTATCTAGTTGAAAAGTCAGGGAGGTGGAGGGAAAGAGAAGGTAAGAAAAGACTGTGATGACTCAGCTTGTTATGGGGTTGGAACATAGCTGGACTGTGCAACAGCTGGAATTGGAGCTCTGATGTATTCTTGTGTTTCTTGTTTTAATAGTTAATATGAATATCCTGATTTAATATTCTTTAAATATTTAGAGAGTAGTTTTGAAATATTTGTGACAAATAGTCTGGCTGTATTTACAGTATTTTAATATGTTTTAATATATGCTCTAAATGATCAAGGAACTCACTTTCTTTAAAATGGAAAGAAAACAGTACAGGGCTTATAATAGAAAATTGCTTCCTCTGAAACCATGCAGTGAATATTTTTTCATCAAGGACAGTTTCCATAATTAAAAAACTAAAACTTTAGTACTTTGACACATCTGGGTGAAAATCTCCAACTAAGTTTGAGTGGCAAATACCCTATCGCTAGAAAAAAATGAATGCAAGTTTGCACTTTGAAGAGTAGATCTGTGTTCTTTCTGATGAAGGGGAAAGAAATAAAAACAAAGTAAAAAAGCACTTTAACTAATAGGCATTCCTGTTTTAGTGGTGATCTGTAGAAGGTACAGGCTGTTTTCTGTAAACTGTAAGCAGAAACCAGAAAGCACAGTGTATAAATGCTGTCTTTTGTACCCAACTGTCTCCAGCCTCTCATGAAAGTAAGGTTATCTAAATGAATATTGATTAATTACAGTCTATATTTCCACAAATAATCAAGTATGTTATTTAAAAATTGTGTCTACAAGTAAGGAAATTAAAATCAATACTTTCAAGGAGGAAAGGCAGAATTTTAATTTGAAAGATACTTATTTAATGCTAAAAAAATTTTAAATATGTGAACAGTCTTCCCTTTTCAAGGAAATCCTTCTTACTCATCAGCTGTAATCCTAGAAGTATGCAGGCTGGATTGATTTTGCTACCTAAAGCTTTCTATTATATGTAAATGAACATAGCTTCAAGTTCTTGCATGTCAGGATTTCCACCTCTGTACAATGTTGACATAAGAAAGAAATGAGATATAATATCACACACATTTATTTATGTACATTCAATCTTAGTTTAGCTTATATACATAGGCTTTGTCTTACAGTAAATTACAACTCAAATTGAAAATGTAGTTGCCATATTCCTTCTACAGAGCAGTAACTCTGAATATAAAAAAAAAAATCACAACTCCTGTTCAATATTTCAGTCTGCCCTAATTAACCATGAGATGTAAACAGAAAGAATCAACTCCATGTTACAAAAATGTAGCTGTTTTAAAGCTCTATGACATTAAAAATATATGTTTCTGTTAAAACCCATTATTTTCTTTAAAAAATAAAATTCATTCCTGGTATTCATAATCATTAGACATTTTCTGACTTCTCGGTTGAGACAATCAATTATTCTGTAAATCCCAGGACTTTGCTCTTTTGGCACAGATAGTCAAAACGCCATCATACAGAGTAGAACTAGCCAAAACAGCAGAATTAACTTTCCAGGGAAAGTTTGCCAACTGGAAGGTTAGTTCCACTCCAAATTGGAGTGGAAAGCTGAAATTTTAGGATGTCTTATGAAAAAGAAAACAAAAACATTGAAACAATTGCCTTACATATATAAAATATAGATACTCATATAAAATACAAATATAATTTAATAAATTTATTATAAGTTAATTTGATAGCAGAAATGAAATTATACCACCTTATAAAACACATTAAAAGAACAATTACATGATTTTTTCAAAAACCTTCTTGAGTGGAAAATATAACACAAATTGAGTAATTAGTGAACAACTGTCTCAACTTTCTCATGCAAACTTATTTTTAAATGGGAAACTGGTCCATCCCTACCACGGCGGGGAATAAATTAAAGAAAATTAAGCCTTCTTTTCTGGGTATGCATTTGGCTTCTGACCCAGCATTTCCTCAGAGCCCAGTCCCAGTGGGTGCCCTGGTCTTCCCCTTAAGCAAGAATTGACACTGAAGATTACCCGAGCAGGTTATGAAGAGCAGCCTGTTCAGATCTGCTTCATTTCAACAACCTACTGAAGACTTTTTCCGCAAGTGAACAATAAAGACAGGGAGCTTTTTGCCCTAGAGTGTTCCCTCTTGGAGCCTCCAAGGTCCGAACTAGGTGACTTCCCTTCCTCCAAACATGACAGCAGTTTATATCACAGTTTCATCTCTCCTTTGTAGATATCCTCTTCAGAGAAAGAAGAAAAGAGAGCTTACCAGCATTAAAAAAAAAAAAAAAAAAAGAAGAAAGCTGATAAAGCACGTTTTTATTTCTGAACCAGGGGGAATTGTTGTTGTAGGAAGAGCGTAAATATATGTCTCAGCAGAGTTTTCACAGAACCCACCTAAGACAGTGTATCAGAATGAGAGGAGGGGCAAAATAAATCTTACCAGACCTTCTCTTTGCTGAAGAAAGAGCAGCCTACACTTTTATCTACATTAGGGGTATGTTTTCAAATGGATGTTCAGGGATTTAGTTGGAGAACTTCCATTAGCATCAGTGGGAGTTTAGAGGATTTTTCTTTGTGCTCTGCTTTAAGCAAAGACCTCTTTGTGGTATAGGCACAGACACTGTTATACAAATAGTCACTCTCACTCACTCTTTTTTATTATTATTATAATAATTGCTAAACAGGCTTTTGATTATGATCAGCAAGGAAAATCTAGCTGGTCCCTTCACTTAGTGTAAAATAACATACAACATTAATTAAGGTCAGAGTGCCCAGCTTTTATAATAGTAACAATTTAAAAGGTGCTATAAAGGAGTATCTCTTGAATTTTATATACTGCAAAAATTCAGTGTAAAAGAAAAGATAGTAATTTTAAAAAATGGAATAGTGCAAATAGTAGAAATTAAAATATTTTAAGTATCCTTTCTACACAGATGAAAGCTCCTTTTATATTGCAAATACCTCTTAATTAAAAATCAACATTTAATAATCATGTTATGTGAAGTTGCTCTTACTGATATTAGTGTAGGGATAATTAACACTAGCTTAAAAATGGATTTTTCTTCCTCAGTCCTGCTAGCAAAACCATAAGGTATTCTCAGGCATGTAGATGGAAGGTTAAAATTTTGTTTGTCCCTCAGATGAGTGTACAATATACATTTCTTTGTTCCTGAATATTATGCAGAAGGTCTAAAGAAAGGAGATTCTAAAGGCAATAAAGACCTCACTGATGATATTTCTCCACAGTGATCCTCGTCAATTAGATCACTGGGACTTGATGTGCACTAAAAAGCTGGGATAATCCCACTTTCCTTGCAAGTGAAGGAAAGCTGAGGAAAGCTCACCATTGCTATCTGCCAGGGGCTGCTTTGCTCGTGGTGACATGGAGTCTCATAAGCAGCAAGAGCTTGTGACAACACTTCATGCAGCATATAAAATATCTGACATGCTAAAAACTCAGATCCCAGCATGTGCTGGGCTAATCCAGTAGATGGCAAGGGCCTACAATAGCAAGAAGACACAACGTTCTAGCTAAGAGATTAAAAAGTAGAATTGTCATATATAAGTATTCCTTTTATCATACAGTGAGCTTTACACAATTTCTAAACACTGTTAATGGATGCATTTATTCCTCTCCCTGTCATGGGAAGACCTGGCTAACAAGACGGGGCGGGGGGAGAGAGAGAGAGCGCTATATGTGAAATTAGAATTGCAGCTGTACTTTGGGCAAAAACATCTCAGAGCATTTCTGAGTTCCTTTCTTTAATGACATGAAGGATATTTTCAAAAACGTAACCAATTTAGAATGCAAAAATAAAAGCAAAAATGTTTTAGAGGACAATTTCACGCAAATACTTTTTCATATATCTCTCACAGAAAGACATCTACCATGTAGTAAAACATGACGCAGTGAGGTCTGTTATATTTTCCAGCATACCCAACCTCTTTTTCTGAATTAACTGATTCTTCATGACAAAAATAGTCAAGCAAGAACATAATAAGCACTCACGTGAGTGAGTAATTCAAAAGCTAGAGACAAAAAGAACTTAAATTTTGTCATAAAAGTTCTGTCACTAAGATGTGACAGGTGTAAATCACTTTCTATCACCAACCAAGGGTTTAATTTCAAAATGTATTTATGGCCATCCAGAGATGCAATTGTAAAGATGAAACATTTAATCACATGCTTGAGCTGGGATTTTTAATTAACAGAATGATTAACAGAATGCAGTGACCAGTTTCAATTAACATTCAGTACAGGCACTTCATCTTAATCCCACAAGGGTTTCAAAGCTCCTTAAAACAAACAAACAAGAATACAAATATTGAGTCTTAAGAATAAGACTTGTCAGCATTTTTCACATTTAAAACACTAATGAAATTTTTTCATTTGAAGTGTGTGTGTGGGGAACAGTTCATAACGTTTTCAGATTAGAATATCAGAAAACTCTTACTTTTTCCCACTCTTTCTAACTAATAAATTCTCACCACTTAAGACTTTAAGGACTTAGGCTTCACTTCAAAGACAAGACAGTGAATGTGCCCTTGAAAACTTTAAACCAAATTCAGTTGAAAGAGAAAGGCAGAAAGGCAAGTTCAAAAGAAGGAGGAATTCAGCAAACTTGGGAACTTTTCATAATACTCAAAGGAAGCACTAAGGTTTGCAGTCAAAGAAATCAAACAAATCACCCAGAGTAAACATCTTTTACATATTAGCTTTTCCTCCAGAAGGCTTAATAGATTTGATTCTCTTTAGGTCAAAACTCTGTTCAAGCTCCAGCATTTTCATTCTGGATAGGAAAACCAGTCCCTAATGGAAACCTTCCCTAAATTAGGCATTGAATTCTGAACACGGCTAACTAATAAAAATAAAAGTTTTCATAATATTAGCTTCCAATTCTCTAGCTGTTTACTCCTATTGTATACTTAAGGCTCAAAAATCATCTAGGTACTAGTTTGTGTTGGAAAAATGTTTCCTCCAGTTCTCTGGTGTTTGGGAGAAGCAAGTCTGCTGCGACATCTCCACACGTGTGCGGTGTGCTGCATGTGACAACCAAAGAGTTCGCAGAGAGAAGAGGGTTGTGTTACAGGTATGGAAAGCTTTCCTAAGTCTTCCCTATTTCTTTTCTGTGACTGCTGAGGAACTGGATTTTCTCTAGTTCAAGAGAACAAAGGTGATTTGAGAATTGTCATGTATTTTGTAAGATTTTTGTGACATTTATGTATATGAGAGACCTCTCTTTTGTTTTCTATAGGGAGAAGTAATCCATCTCATCATACCTACTTGGTTAAAAAAACAAATCAAACCAAAAAAAGTTACAAGCAATGTTTTGAAGGCCTATATTCTGCTGTTAATTCTGATATCAGATAACACAAATTATTCTAATGAATCCTTAGTACATTAGAAGTGCCAGTAGAAACACTGTACTGGAGCAGGGTGGTGATTTTTAGTTCAATATCCTGGTTTTGATGGCAAAAAACCCAGACATTGCAAAGAACATTCTAGAAAACAGAAGTAGATATTCACCTCACTCTAAATCAAAGGGTAGAGAAATTTTAATCTAGAAAGCTAAGCTTTAGAGTCCCTTGTTGCCATTTACACAGAATGTACAGTTCTGCACATGACAATAAAAGGAAAAAATTAAATTGTGGTTCCACAGCTCTAACATTCCCTATCAGGAAAGGAAACAAATATTCGTGTCCTCTGATACGTTCTTGTGTACCCTCATGTTTGATTTCACTAATGGGAGTGTACTATTTTTCCATTTCTGTATCAAAATCATCTGCAATATAAAAAATGTTATATTTGTACAGTTCAGCGACATGCAGATGAGCTGGCATGGGTACAACTGGTGCTGTTACATATGGAAAAAATCAAACTTTATATTTACAGATACCTGAGCTGGCCCTCTGACTCCAGAGGCAATGGAGTACAATACTTTTAAAAGAAATTTGCCACCACAAGCTTAAAAGCTTTTGAGCGATCATCTGCAGAGACCATGGGGTAAGCCTTTAAAATCCTCTGGTTCAAACCAGCACTTGACCATTCTAGGAGCCCCACAGAAAGCTCGTTGCACAGATCCTCCTGCATTCTCAAGGGCTGTATTCTCAGATGTATGTTTCTTCCCTTTTATGTTATCAAAGGTTTATATGCCTCATTTTTACTCAGAGTTCTTCTTAACTACCAGCAAAGAACACTAAATTCCTTACCTGTTTCTAACCTGAGTATTATCCCCTTATTCTAGCATGTTCCCACGGGTCATTCCCAAACCACATAGAGAGTGAAGGTGTATTAACTTCTGCTGCTGGGATAGCACTAGGATGTAGTGGAACAGTATCTCTAGCACACCTGTACATTTTTCATCTAAAGGTGCGTGTATGCTGGAGATGTCAACATCTCTCAGGGGAAGGAACAGCCAGAATCAAATGACTGCAGACTCCTGAGGAAAGTTAACTTATACATGAAACAGAAGATCTAACGAGACCATAGGAGCAAAGTCCTTAAGAATGTACACAAACCTGTCATAAAATTGTACTACAGTTAGTACAGAGACAAGACTATCACAGACAGTTCTTAGCTAATAATTACAGTGTCAAGGCCCAGAATGTCTGGTTTACCCCACTTTATACATCTCCAGGATGAGTGATTTGAAGGAAAAAACATAAATATTACAGTGTTTCTTGTTTTTCAGTCCGTGTTTCCTTTGCAGAGTCGCCAGCTTGCATCCTACTTAGAAAGAAAGACTTAAGAATGAAATATTCTATTGCATAAAAAGTGTTCTATCTTGATAGGAAAACTATTGATTAGGTTGTAGATGTATAGAGTGCTATTTGCATCATATTTAACATTATATGTGACAGGCAATTACAAAACATCAGTGGTGGCCTTACTGCAGATGTGTAAATGACTAAAGGTCAGTCTCTTTGGTTAGATTTTCCCCTAGGTAAAAAATTTAAAATGGCACATTTACACTCTGATAACTGTATTAGGCAGTAAGGAGTGAATCCCTTATTGGATATTTTGCTCTCTTTTACTCAAAGAGGGCAGCATTACTGAAATATTTGGCATAAGGGGGGGAAAAAAAAAAAATACATCACTGGAACAAAAAAACACATCCAGGAAATACTCTGTTTGTGTTGCAGGGGTTTTGGTTGGTTGTCGTTGAGGGTTTTTTTTAGTATATTATTATTAACACCAACTAAACTGTATCTTAAGAAAGGTAAGCATAGAATACCAAAAAAATAAAGCACTGCAAATTGTTATTTCAAATCAACAGCTAGAGTATAAAAGTTTCATGTATAACTTTAAATTGCTTTCTCCTTCACTCTTTTGCAGCTGGTGTGTGTTAGTATTCTGCAGGTTGGTAACTTTAACATCACACAATACATCCAGCTAATGAGATTGCAAGAACATTGTGCTCCTCCATCATTTTCTTATCAGTGACAGTCAGTCCATTAAAAGCTGTAACCCTGAGAAGTGAACTCCAGTCTCAAACTTTTGCATTCTGGAAATGGTCTTCCCTAGGCTGTTAATAGATAAGACGGATGCAACATTTTGTGACAGTTCAAGACACTCGGCCCCCAAGAACTGTTCTGAAACTAACAACAAACCTATTATCTCCTTTTAGAAAAGGTTTTTCATCCAGCACAATTAAGTGCATTCTGTGCTGTTGCTGGGAGCTCTAGGCTCATCTTCCAGGGTTGCATCTACCCTCATGGATACAACACCCTTGTATCCTAAGCTTTAATGAGTTTCTTCTGAGTGAATTCAAAGTTTTTAGAAATATTTTTTTTTCAGTCATATAATAATTTCCAGATAGCTGGAGCTACTGAATGAGAAGATCTTCATTCATAAACTCAGAAAAACAGAAAGGTCATATTTAATACTGAAGGTTGTTGTATCGTCTTCATTGGAAAAAACACCAGGTAATTGAAAGTATGGGTCAGGTTCTACTCTCCATGAGCATACTGTGTGTGATACTCTGGATTTATATCAATGTACAGAAGCAGAACTTGGCTTTATAACAAAGAAGCCTCAAGCAGAGATTTGCTGTTGATAATAATTGCAACCTATGAGTGTTTGCTGGATCTGAGAACACACCTATCCTGTAAAGAAGAACTAGATGAAAAATGATTCTCTCCTCTGGTCTGAAGGCTGTTCCGGGAGGAAGAGCTGGTCATACTGAGGGGCAGGGCTGGCACTCTCACTGGTGCTACCGGGATTTGCCTTAAGTCTGGTGAATCCTTGCCTACCTAGGGAGCCTAGGCTCCTAACCTAGGAGCAGCTAAATACGATACTTGGAGTAGCCAAGATGAGATTCACCTACTACCCTGTTTCTGGTTGCAGATTCTTATATCCCTGCTAGGTGAATTTGCAGCTAAAGCAGTTCTGGATTGTTTTGTCCTGTGGGTGAGTGATACTTGTCAGGCCCTGAAAAGGTATCATCCTCAGGGAAAGAGGAACTGGTACTGGACAGTCTCTGTCAGAGTGCCTTTTACACAGCATATAGAACAACCCGATTTTGGCAGACTTGCAATATGCGGTGAGTTTGCTAGTGGGTTTTTTAGATAAATTTTTAATAACTCAAGAGAAAAAGGGATCACAGATACAAATGGGTCTGTGTGTGTTTAGTGTGAGAAGGACTGAAGAGTTCACAGTCATTAGAAAATCTTGGATTTCATTAAAAATTATTATGTATTTAAATAATAATAAGATTAATAAATGGTTCTCTATGACCACTGGGGAGGGAAATTAATTGAGACACTGTCTTGTATGTGGCATTATCAACAAGTAAAAACACTGTCATTCTTCCAGCTCAAATTATTCCTAAGACAAAGGAGAGTTACAAGCCTACAGTTAACAAAGCTTCTGCTTTGATATCCTGAAGAACCAGGTCTCCTTGTATACTACATCTGTAGGAAAAGTATGTAAAGTACCTTTGCTTACTATTAGCTAGGGATGGTTTGCTCATTTATATTAGTATATTAGTGATTAGTGCAGTAAAAAAAAATCTTAAATATATGTGCTGCATCATTTAAACAACAACCCATTAAAATTCAATCCAAGAGAACTACACAGGTTAACTTTCTCATTAAACATACCTGGATTTGACCTATATTGTCTGTCAGAGGGATACCAGGTAGAATCTCAACAAAATGGTGGCAAGTAAGCTTCAACGTAGATAATGAAAAGTAATGCATCTAGGGAAAAGAATCTAAGTAATACCTAAGTAAAGCTGAAGTCAGAGCTGCAATTACAATTCAGGAAAGAGATCTTGGAGCTGTCATTAGCAATTTTCTGAAATCATTAGTTCAGTGTGCTGTGGCAGCCAAAAAAAGCCAAAAAAAATGTTGGATAAAATCAGAAAGAGTATTCAGAAAAAATTGGGATATTTTCCATAAATAAAACCTTGTTTTGCCCATCTCTTGATTAGTGTGTACAGTTCTGGTCCAAGAAGGGTGTAAAGGAGTTTAAGACGTTTCAGGGAAGGACAACCAAAATTATCAGGGGGAAGAAGCAACTACTTTACAAAGAGAGACAAAAAGGCTAAGATAGTTTCAAAAGGAGACAGCTGAGAGGGGTAGGATTAAGATTTACAGAATAATAAATTGATTAATAGATTGAAAATTTAACAGTAAAACTAGAGGGCAATGGAAACTAATTGGTTTAAAACATTAAATTAAATATGTAATAATAAGCAATCTTCTAGAACTTGTTGCAACAGTAAGTTTTGGAGGTAGATGGCATCAGCAGGTTCAGCAAGTGTTTAACCAACTTCATGGACAGCAGGCCCGTAAATTGTACAAGGCAGACATGTATGTACCCTCTGACATTTCTCTTCCAACAACTGAGGACAGTTTAAGTTTGATGGGAACAGGCTGCACAGAGCCTCCAAGCTTGTATGCTCTCTGTAGTGACATCTTTTTTTGCCACTGTTGGAGACTGGATATTGAGCTAAATGGACCTTTTGTCCAACCCAGTGAGATATCTTCTGGGAGTTTTTCTGGCATAACACGGATGGGAGGGAATGGCTGCCTACATGGTGTGGGAGTAAGTTACAGACCTTCATTGGCAAGTAGATTGAAAAGTGAATGTTTAACTTGAAGGTGACTATTATTCTGCTGAACAGCTCTAGTAATAACTGCTTCCCCCCCCCCAATCTGCTAAAGATATTTTTGCATTCTCCACAATATCAGAAAGTTTAAAGAGGTTTAATCAACCAACATGTGGTACATACCTATGTGCATCATATTGGCAACCATAAAAACACTGTTCAGTAACAAGCAGTCAAGAAAAACTCCTTCAACTTCAAATGTTACATAACAAGTTGAAGAAGTTTCTTAAAAGCATTTTAGAAATCCTTCTAACTGAAATAAACATAACATGGAACTGACGTTCAAGAGATGCGAGTTCGAAAAAGATCTTTGCTGGCTATAGTATAGCTTTTCATCCTTAAGTCAATTTGCATCTACTATACTGCTGATGAGTGAAACAGCAACTCCCCTGGAAATTCTCATATGGGTAGTGTAATAGCTTTTTTGTTTTTAAGATAGAGAAAAGAATTTAATAAATTCATTTTTGTAAGCCACTGCTACCTTTCAAAAGCAATGCATGTTAATACTAACTTTCAAAGTGCAAAACAACACTATCTTTGATTAAAGCACTAGATACCTTGTAAATACATAGTCTGTGTAGCTTATAATGTAAGACTAAATTCACTTCCATTGCTTTCTGATTCTTAGACGTATTCACAAACAATTCTCAATGCTGTAAATGAATCAGATTCAACTGTTACACCTCACAAGAATATAAAGTAGTTTTGCACAAATAAGTAGTCAAGATTCCCCAAGTTTTCACCTAAGTTATCGTCATGGTTTAACCCCAGTCAGCAACTAAGCACCAAGCAGCCACTCACTCACTTCCCCCCTCCACCCAGTGTGATGGGGGAGAAACTTGAGAAAAGTAAAACTTGCGGGTTGAGATAAGAACTGTTTAATAGAACAGAAAAGAAGAAACTAATAATGATAATGATAACACTAATAAAATGACAACAGTAATAATAAAAGG
>JAVJGG010000030.1:10205716-10220387 GCA_035590195.1 Aviceda cuculoides
CACACCTAACTCAAAAACACAGCACTGTACCAGCTACTAGGAAGACAATTAACTCTATCCCAGCTGAAACCAGGACAGTTGTCCTACAGAAAAGTCAGAGAATAGGCTGCTTTCAGTGTTCCTGTGGTATTTTGTTTCATGGTGCCCTCAGAGGAATGCATTCATTAGCACAGAAGAGTATCTCTCGGGGTGTCTTGAAGAACATAATGAAGGAAAGAAGCACTTCTTACTCAAAGACTTTCCTTTAGCTGTCCACAAGAATGGAACACAAACCAAACCAAAACATTTCATTTAGAACAAGTTTTGCCATGTGCTTGTGGAGGAAGTATATCAGGTCCTAGGATTATCAGCCAGTGGGAGCAAGCACCTGAGGAAAAAAGATAATAAAGGTGGACTTGCAGAGAAAAAGATAGAAGCAGAAAGTTCTGGGAAAGCTTAAGGTAGGATTTATGATTTTTTTTTTTTCTTAAGATAAGCAAGCGCATTTTAAATGCCATTGTAGTATGACTAATGTAGTACATGTGTTCCATGTTGATAATGTGGTTTCAACCACTTCAGGGGGTCCTGCAGAGATTCAGGTTGCTTCAGAGGAGAGCTATGAAATTGAGAAGTAAACACTGAACATTTTTCTACTGTCTTGATCCTTTCACACTGTGGTGAGCGCTTGTTTGTATAAGCAGTTTGAACACAGCTAGGGAACAGCTTGGACAGACTACTGAGCAAAGATTGCACGGAACCATTAACTGATGCCAGGACAAGCCTCACTTTGACGCAGCCTCTTTGTTGTGGGATTGCACCAAACAGAATATTTTCATGGACTTAGTTCAGACTATTAGGCCAGGAATCCATACTCAGAGAGGCTCTTTACTATCTCTACAAGTTTAAAACTACAACCAAGTCTAATGCTAACATTGTGGAGGCAGACAGAGAAGAAAAAACTTTTAAAGAGATGCTTATTAGTCAAAACAAAGTGATGTTTTTAAACATTATTCCTGTCCTCTTATTTTGCCAACACTGTAGTGAAATAAAATAATTTTATATTTCAGAACTCAGACACTGAATACACATAAACAATTTTTCATTATTCATTGAGGTGAGTTAACCAAACACGCTTTGCATAGCTACCACAGAAAAATGTCAAGGTAATCATTTTCAGTTGCAATCAACACGAGCTGACACTCTGCTGACTAACCCTTGTAAGTAAACCACCTACAAATTAAAAGTGTGCTGATAAGTATGTAAATAATATTAACTTGCCTTTAATCTGATTATATGCAAACTAAAATAGTTTAACAACAATATGCTCATATTTTGTAGCATGGCCTAGCCAGACACAACGTATAAGCATTTTCCTAAGTATATGAGCAGTATGACCACCAAAGGGGCAAGAAAAGAGGGGTGCGGTGGCTTGTAAAGGGTATCCAATTAATGCAAAAGTGCAAGAAAGAGAAAAGGTAAATACAAAGGAGTGTAAATAAGATGTGCTGGATACACAAAAGGATGACTGACAAAACAAAGGAAACTAGATAAACAGGATTGGGACAAATTAGAACCCCTTCTGGGGAGGGGAAAATGGCATAAAAACATCAGACATAAGTGCAGAAAATCAGAGAAGAAAGAAGACAAAACCACTTTGGTTTTGGTCTCTCATCAAAGAACTCTCCAGCCTGAATCACTTGGGCATCAGTGGCTAAAACCACCAAGAAGCATGGTTGTTGTTACCAACTATACATCACCAGCTCTGTCTTATTGTATACTTACAGATAATTCAGAACATAGGTATAAAAGACTAACAGTTTTGCATATGTAGTGATCATGATTAACAATTTGTAAGTACAACCGTAGCAAGAAGTGTGCCACTAATTCATTCAGTAAATTTTGAAAACTGGTCTGATTCGTCAGTCTTCTAAACAATCCCATCACAATAATCTCTGATTACCTAACAGATATCTGTCTACCTACCTACCTGTGAATTCAATTGCAATATGCTGAATTTTTGAGCCATTTTGTCATTGTCTTATAAATAAAATTATCATTTGGTACCTATTGTATTTTCATAGTTGGGAAAGGAAATGTCAATATCCAAAATTACACATATCAGTATAAGAAGCACATTGCCTTGCAGTTGCCTTGTAGTTTAGACTTTCTGTTGTTATCAAGCAAATAGATTTGATATAGAGTGCAACTCTTACCTTGTTTTCCTCCCTAGAACTGTATGTTGTTTTAGAAATACTTTAAACGCAATGAGGTTTGCCAGACTACAACTCAACAAGAATGGTTGCAGTATTGCTTTCATTTTATTACCATTGGCAATGTTAGGGTAATTAGCTAATTAATATGGTAATAATATTAGCAAAAACATCAGATGGGGATTAATTAGTCATACTAAATATCTCATATTTCATGAGTTATTTTATGGCCCAAGAGAAAAGAAAAATTAAATGAAGGCTTAAAAGCCTAGTTAGTAAGTAGATCTGTTCCTTTCTTTTGAAGCAACATATTAAATGATGTTCCTCCTATATGAAGAGTAGGAAAAAAAGAGTTACAAATACATATTTGTTATTATTTAGGGATGCATACTAATAGAATAGTTACACATTTAAGCAAACCTGTTCTGCAACTAAGTATCTAACTGTGCTTGGTAATCTATCTTTCCACAAAACGATGTCAAAATAATTGACATTAAAGCTGATTATTTATCACTGAGGAAAACATTTTTAATGGAAAAAAAAGATTATCACGTCACTACTAACATTGAAAGGTATTTAAACAGAATCAGTATCACTGGGTAAACATATATTACGGAGCTTTATGAAATGCCTTTGGAAATTAAAATCGAAATGGAACATCACAGCTCGTTTATTTATCTCTGTGTGTTTAACAGTAATGAAATATGGAAGACCAAGCCCTGGATGCTGAAGTCTCTTATTCAGCGAATAGGAATAGCACAAGCAGTGACACTTTCCTCCAAGTACCTTACTTATAATAACTACTTGCATGAACTACAGAGAGGGGATGTGGTGCAAAGTGGATTATATGATTAATATAAAAAACCTCAACATTTTATGTTTTACTTGATAGAGTGATCTGGCTCATTTTGAACAACAATATTTTACCAATTTCTTGTAAGACTAGTGGAAACATCCTGTGGTACTTATTGTTTTGCATGAGCTGAAATGCAAATCTTCCAGGGACAAACTCAGCAAATCACTTCAGCTTTAAATAACGATTAATACAATATAAGCATATGAATTAGTTCTTTGGTGCATACACACCACTGACCCTGATCTGTTTAGCTTTTACTTTGTGTCAATTCTTGATCTCCGACTTTTGCAATGATCTCTGTCATCGAGTTCATTGCAAGATCATAGCCTAGAACTGCCAAAATTGAATCAGGATATTTGGGCCATCAACTTTGTTATGTATCATCAAAAAAATAATATTCGAGTCTCTTGAAGCCTTGAGAGCACAGTGAAATAGATTTCATAAAGAGTAACACAGAAATAAGTCACATGAATTGCTAGTTTTATATTTAATTCATGGAAGTTTTTATGGATTGGGGTGGGAGGGGGAATATCAGTTTCTGGAATCAAAATTCCAGTCTCTATACCAAAAGGCTGGAGGGAATCACTTGCAGAATTTAGATTAAGATTTTTATCAATCCTAAATATCATACTGCTAGATTTAAAGTCTAACATATCAGTCCATTAAGACTAGAAATGTAAAGGACTATAGTCCAAGCCCTTAGACAAAGCTGTGGTCTAGGAATGCTGATGACAAAGCCTAAAGGCAGGATTCCTGGGTAATGCTCTCTTTCCAGTGAGGCAGACATGTTACAGCTATGTTTGTCAAGCCTAAAACTTGACAGGTCTGGAAGTAACAAGTAAATAGAAAGATTTTTGAATGACTGGAGTATTAAAATAATGAATTAAAGAGGCTAAGCATGCTGGCAGCAAGAAAGAATGTGTGGAATTGGCTGTATCTGCATTCCAGCTCTGCTTCTGCCAAAATATGTAAAAAACTTATTTTTCCATAAAGTTTTCCATAATTGTCATCATGATGCAGAAAGAGGTTTTTGTATTTTACATATAATGTGATATAGTTGTTACCTGTAATTATGCTTCCTATCAACCAGTGAACTGTCTGAGACATTCTGATATAAAATTTCATAATGAATACTTCATTTTCAGTCCAAGGAGAGAAAAAGAGCCACCTGACACAATTAGCAACAACAATGGCAAATTCCTCTAGATATCCAGCAGCAACATTTTGCTGTCTTTCTAAAGGGAAGCAAGAATAGGGAACAACTCTCTCCACTTTGCACTGTTCAAGGCTTCTCCCCTTGAAAGGCAATTATCTTTCTTCATGGGGTGGAACAAGGCGCCTTGTAGATGCCTACTGCTGTGCTTAGTACTGAGCAGGGCTGCCTACTATCCTCCGCCGTTAATAAAACCATGAGAAATTAAAGGAGCTCTGCACTTCTGAACAAAAAAACCTGCAGTGCTAATAAAATTTGAAGTCACAAGCCAGCTGTCATTGCTATCTCTCAAGAAGTAAACCAGGAGTAAAATTATTCTCACTAGCCTAGAGATCTCTTTCCCATCTCAAAATGTGTTTTAAGTGAAAAGTTTGTTTGGAAATCTCAAAAGCAAATTAATTCCTCTAATAAGAAAGGGACTCTGGCAAGGCAAATGTTAACCTTTTTCACAGCACATACATACACATTATATGATTCTTAAAATTCACTTCAGATACCAGCAGTATCTCTGGAGAGTTTATTACACTTGATTATTCCACTTAAGTATTCATAAATATTTATGCACCAATTGATGTTCTCGATGTAATCTTTCAGTGGCTGGTACAAATATGTCACTAAAAAGAACAGTGAAGGAATCTGCAATTAGCAATTAGTGATTCAAACATATCATGTGAAAAGTTTAAAATCTCACTTGTATAAAATAAGCTTCTGCATTAAACATATGGCTTAGTTTAGTTTCTAAATGCAAGTCAACACCAGAGAGCTAAGCCTGTTCTCTAAAGACTAAGTTATGAAGCTACCATAATATGTAAAGGCATAAACGTTACCTGAATTAGCTTATAAAAGCTTTGTTTGTCCAAATAATATGCAAATTTTCCGTGACTGTTCCATTCTTTTTAATTTTTTTTAATTCTTTCTTCAGATACATTTACACTTCTCTTGACCACTGTGACACAAAGAGCCTTGTATACTATCCTTAGCAAGCACTTCTATGTTCTTGGAGTATATTACCTCATACAAACACCTGCCAACACAATCTGTTTGCTTGATTTAGAATTTTATATGACTTTTTGTCACAGAGGTAGTAACCAGACATCATTCTGCTTTTTTTGAGAGGAACCTCACATGCAACACGAAAGTAGGTACAAAGTATTAAACCATCGTTTCCTTTTATGTGTCATTTATGATCAAATACAACAGTGATTTATGAAGCACTAATCAGGCAGGCCATATGTTATCACATTTTGTCTGGAAGGAAAAGGATGTGTAATCATATACAATTTAGGCAATCAATTAAAGAATGACTGGATGGGGTTTTTTCCCCCAAAAAATTCATAGTATCTAAGGTTCCCTTCACTTCAGTGGAAGCCTTGGGTTAATGTCAGAACTAAATACAAGAGAGATGCTGCATGCCTATCTCCTGAATATCTCCATGTGGATTTCTTCCCCTATTCAGTTGGCTTGGGCTTGTACCCCTCTTCCACATAACTGACCTATGGATTGCTCTTTGCTGACACATCGCGAGATATGCAAAACCCCCACTTACTTCATGGCTGATCTCGTTACCCCTGACAGCCGCCCATGACCTCTTTTAATTTGGAAGCTCGGACATGAGAAGGCTGCCAAGGAAAAACTATCTCTGTGGTTTTGTTGAGTGAAGTTCATCACCCTGCATGTGCACCAACTTTACACAGTTAATATCCCAATTGTCTGTGACTTGTCCCTGACTAGATCTTAACCAAGTGGACCTGTCTTGCTATTCTACTGCCACAGATGTACAGATCCACTTCAGTGCCAGCTTTAGACACAAGCAAAAGAAGAAGTAATTGATTAGAGCAAGCTGGCTGCCAGACACTGCCAAAAATGTTAACGCCAGAGCCCTGGAAGAAAAAAAAGGCGTGCTGCTACTGCTGTGGCTCTTGTTCCTCAGGCAACTGTGGTGTGTCAGCTGCTGTCCACGGGGAGGCCTGATGTCCCTGGCAGCTCTCCCTGTGGGCTTACTTTTCTCACCTACAGCAGCAAAAGCCTTCAGCTTTTGCAGGGCTGTCACCAACAACACGTCACTCACTCTGTGGCTTTTGGAGTTAAGAAATCCAAAGAAACAGAGAGTAGGGCAAACACATTCTGACCAATGTTGGTTTTTTTTGTCCCCAAGAAAACATATGTTGCAAATAAAAGTGGTTTCTGGAGACATTAGGAAAAGTCTGGCTTCATAATGGGTCAGCAGATGGTTGTAATAAGCCTAAGTCTTTTGTTCAGGCAATTGCACTCTTACCAAGCTTGGTAGCCAGTAAGACACCTTTGAGTGATCTTTTTCCTTTGTACTATATAAACGTCTTCTCTTACCTCCTATAATTTTTATTGCAAAGAAAAATGACATCTTTGTAAAGTAATGTGTTTGGAAGGCGGAAACTAATCATTTAGGACATGGAAAACATATATTTGTTGTGAAATAGAACTGTTCTTCCAAGACAAAATATAATTGGGCCAAACATTAAAATACCCGTTACTTCAGTGCTCAGAAACTATCCCTTCATTGTACAGCTGACAAGAAAAAAGGAAAAATACCTTACTTGAACTTCTGCTCTTTCCAGTACATAATGAAACCACACTTAAGTGCTCAGATTCAGATAAGCAGTTTTTCCAGCTTTTTTATATTTCCTTAGACCATAAGAAATAAATTGAATTTGAGAATCTCATCCCAGGAATTGTTCAGGAGGAGGGTTATTGCTTCTGTTAACATGTTTTTGGATTGGATGTGTTAATATACTTTCATTATGGTTATACCATTTCTAGCTCTCTAACTCACACAGGGCTATAGGCAATGAAGCGATTGTAACAACTATCATTTGAGGTGGCAAACTGAGTCAGGGAGGATTATTTGTATGTGTTAAAACAGAAACTCTGTTATGTGAACTAAAATTTGATGTCACAACACAAGAGTGGGCTTTTTATGTATTGCTACTATCTCTCTCATTTGCATAATGTAAGTTATAATCAATGCACTATTTTATTGCAGATTTGAAGCATAAGTGTCTCATCTATGAAAATAGATGGTGAAGATAGATCTTATACACATTTTTCAAATGTGCATGAAAGACATGAATAATTGACAGAAATTCAGAAGATTCATATGTCAATTGAATGTCACTTTGGGACATAAATTCATGGCATCCTTTTCTGACATTCAGTCATATTCCAGTTTTGGTATTACTGAAAACTTCAGCAAGGGAGAAATAATGCAGATATGATATAATCAGAAACAGTAAGCATATTCACATTAACCAACTTTTGAATACTCTTCTGTCAAAAGTGCAAGTATAAAATGACACTGACTAGAGAAAGTCAGTGAGGCTCCAAGTGATTTAACATAAGAGATAGATGTTTTGGCTAAGAAAAAATCGTACCTAAATGAAAGGAAAAGGAATAAGAACCCAGTTAAGGAAAATATTTCATGTGCAGGTAGAGACGTGCAAATCTGTATCATGATGAAAAAGATAGATTAGTTCCTCAACTTGCACAGTAAACAGGTAGTTGATGAAGAAGCTTTTTCTCATCAAAAGGCACATTCATGTACCAGCAGTGAAGAAGTCAAAATAACACTGACATAATTCAGATTCTGAACATTCTGAAAAACACTGTGAAGAAATGGTTTTGTTCATCAGAAATAATCTCTTTGCTAGTTTGAAAATATTAAGAATTACTGACCTCAAGGAAGGATTAGTGTTGTTTACAAGACATATGATAGTCAGTGAATTAAAAGAATATATGCCATAAACTAGAAGAAGCGTTACAGGCATGCTACTCATCCTCTTGTTAAAGGGTATTGCTTATCCAAGAAAGCTTTCTTAAAGTACTAAAGATGGAGTTGTAATTATCCAAATCAGAAATAACAGACATAAAAGCAATTTTAAGTAAAACAAGTTTGTACCTGAAAGAGGACATTTAAGTATGAAGTGTAAATGAGTCATGGCCTCCTTCCCTCCAATAATTGAATAAAGATTCAATAAATATAAGTGCTCCAGCTAGATGTTCTTTTTAACACTGTCATATGGACAGAGGAAGTGCCGAGGTTATCAATCTAGGTAAAATAAATATTAATATTCCTCACCCAGGATTCTGTAACCACATGAGTAAAAACATCAAAAAATATTTTGTTTTGAACATGCAAAATGTGAACGCTCAAGAACATCCTGAACACTCTGAATATTCAAACATTTGGAACATTGTTCATATCATTGAATTATCACAAGCCTTTCATTCCACACCAAATATCCACACCAACCTTTTCTATACAGAAACAACTCCAATTTTGGACTAAAATTGACAGATCTGAGGAAAGAATGCTGCCTCATGTAGAGGAAGTTGCTTTTCTGTCTCCTTGTACTAGATCAGCATCCAGAAGGACATTAGCTAATAGTGCAAAAAGTAAGTACAGAATAAACAATGCAACCATATTGTTTCTGTCCTATTAAAATGCTCAGGAAGGATTGAACCGTCTCCATTTCCAGTACAGGAAAAGAACACTGTCAGCAAAATGAACAGCATAAAGAAAAAAAAGATTGGCGTACTATTTCCTATGTCTGTTTGCCTGCTTCCATACCAAAATAATCCCAGACTTGGTTTATTAGATAATCCCACTGCTGGTTTGTGGGTGCTGTTTTAGTGAGCTTTGATAAGAAATTCTATCCACTATTCATTCCCCTAAAATAAACCTGCCCTTCATCAGCTGGTATGAACCAGTCACTGGAGAACATCTAAGTGCTGAAGTTGTATAAAAAACACTTCTTAGATTAGCATGGAGTGAATTTTCTCCTTGCCTAGAAGATAATTACATTGCTGATGTTGCCCACTTGGAAGATGCACTTAAATGTATCAGCAGTGCTTGAGATACCATCTGCTAAGTGCTTTTTGATTAAGTCTTTTATAATTACTCATTTTCACAAAGCATGTATCTATTTGAAGGGCACCTCAGTTATCAAAGAGAGGATGCTAATGGAAGTCTTTCACTATTTTGGATTTCTTACACTGATTTGACATTTTGCTCAGGTTTATGAAAAGTGAGAAAAGGGTGTGGATGCTCTGTGTGCATCTCACACATGCCATGATTCCCTGAATTTTGATATATAATCCAAACTATGTCTCCTATGTGCTAGGTGACTATGCAGAGATGATGAATATTTGTTAGCTACTCAGCCTGAAAGCTTGTTGGCTTAGACTGGAGAATCACAATACATCAGGCAGTAGAAGAGACAGCAAACAAAATACTCAGACTACAGGTCTTAAACACAATTTTTTAATAGGTACTGCTTAATTCCTAAGCAATGAAGCACTTTATGAGACTGCTGAGAAATCCGACATAACTGAATAACACCTTAATTTCTGCAAATCTCTAGGAGTCTGGCATTTTAAAATACCAAGGACACTTTCAAATTTTGCATGAAATACTTGAGAAAACTGAATAATCCAGTGAGTATTACCAGAAAGACCTTGCCATTCTATCGACTGGTCAACTAATTCCACCAGATGTTGTTGATAACTTAATGAAGCCACTGGAGGGATAAGTGTATCATGATTTTAAAAAGAGTTCTCAAGTGTGAGGTGATTCTCATCCTCCTTGCAGAAACTGTATAACCAGGTGTTCTTAAAACGTTTACAGACATCAACTCAAAAAAAGAGTTGTGAATATCTCAGGAAAGAAAGTTACATTCAAAACACACAGGAATGTTTTTAGAAACACATTTGCTCGTGCTCAAAGCAGATGGTGGGGCATTTGAGAAATACTGTAATATTCTTTCCTCTAGTCATCAGCAGTATTAGGTGAAACACTGAAAAACAAACAAGACATTTCTGGGTAAAGGGATAATATGGATTGTGAACCCTATAGGAACCATCCCCGGGCCCTTTATTATACGAGCAGCCTGAATGCTAACAAAACACTTGCAGAACTTTTTGAATATGCCTGGTGACTAGCAGGACAAGAAGATGCTGTAGGTCAAATAATGAATATGGACCTCAGCCTACATTGGGAAATATTAATAAAGGAAGCTGAGTTATGCAACAAAGAGCCAGCACAAGCATTATTTTCAAGGAAAAAAACCTGCAAGTTAAAAGGTCCAGCAATAGTGAAATCATTTGTGCATCTCCACCAACAAATCAGGCTTCATCAAATTATTTGTTGATGGATTGAGAGGAAAAAAAAAAGACTACAGAGATAAATTACATGGCAAAGATCTGTCACGTGACTTGCAGACTAATGAAAGACTAATCTTGGAAAACGGAATTTCCAAAGTCTTCTTAGATGGTGGAGAACTCATGTTATTTTGCATCTATGTCATGACACAAATGGTAACAGTAAATCAATCATAATTACTGCTTTAAACTTTGAGTGTAGTAATGATGTTGGAACACTGACCCAGACAAGATTTTGACATTAATGAAGGAGAGGACTTCCTTAGGATTTATTTATGCAGAGCACTGGCTGGATTGCACATTTTCCAGTATGGTACTGTGAGTGCTCTGTAGGAAAAAGAAACTTGAAAATGCAGCTCGAAACAGACCTTTCCAAGCTTGGACAATGTTCTGTCGAAGAATTAGGAAATCATTATTCATCTTTTTATTCCTAGAACTGTAACAATGGATAAAACTATAAATACCATTGGTAGATTTTCTGTACCAAAACTGACACAACTGACTTTAGACAATTTCTGCCATGTAAAGAGAGTTCATTTCTGCACATGGATTATCAAGAGGAATCTTGAAGACAAATGCTATGTAAGGCCATTATACTGAATACAAGAAGTAGTCATGGCTGAAGCCAGAACACATGCAGATGTCCAATGGGTAACTGCATCATCCACATCTAGTGTTACTCTGGAACTTATATCTGTGTCCATTACTGATGAATAATTATGTATTAGTAATGTAGTTAAGTGATACACATACTAAGCTGCAAGTGTGTGCCAGCCAAAATAAGAATAAAGAAGAAGAAGTTGTAAGAGACTGATTAAGTGAAGATTTGGAGAAGAAAGGGAAGGAAAAGGAAAAGAGTAATTATGTCTGAAGTATCCAGTCTTTAGAAAATGCCTTTTAGAACAACTAGTATGCTTGCTTTCCCTGTTGATGGTACATTTATGCAAATGAAATATTTTTAATTTTAAGTGTTACTTTTTGAGCCATAAATATGTAAAGTCTGTCATAACATAAAAATATATCAAATGGGAGGGTAAGAAAATAATATCTGCTGCTAAGCAACGACTGAACCAAAGATATTATTTTAAACAGAGTCTGTTGGTAGATGTCTTTGTAGAACTTCATCAATTTACCACCTCAGGTACTGAAATTTCTGTTCTCAAGTTATTGATTTAGCTTTACAAAACACTATACGGCGCTATCACTATGTAGTCTAGCTGTTTATTGTAATACACTTTCCCTGGTCACTTTGCCTACAGGTGAATCTGGACAGGAAAATCTGATAATGGCATTCATTAATATTGGTTGCAAGGCTTTTAAGACATTAAGATAACTCATATTCTTATTAGGCTTCCCATGAGGAAAATAAACTCTTTCTTTTTCCTCCAAGTCCTGACTATTTAAATCTTTCTGCAGAAAATACTGCCTCAGTTGACAATATGTGAACTCAATTTAAAGAAACTTCTGAAGACCAATCTTAAGTTGAAGAGCTAGCTTAGCGTATTTTTATATAAACCCTATTACCCAGTCAAACAGCAGTCCTTTCTATGTGATCTCATCCAACCATATAAAAATTGTCATACCTTATTATCAAGAATACTCAAAGATAAATAATATGCACACATCCTGGGTATGTGCCATTTTTTGTTAATGAAACCTTGATGAATAGCATCAAACAAATTGCAGCTGCTTGCTGCAGCTGCCCTTTAATGTAAGTCATTGAAAAGAATTTATCAGAAGCCATCCATTAGGGATATATGTACTTCAGACACATCTGATGACAAGCTGCTTGGAAATTTTTGGCTTCAGATGAGGGAAAGAGAGAGGAGGAAAGAATGACTCCCAAAAAAAGAAATCTTATCTTTACTTATACAAACACAAAACTAATCTTTTGGCAAGTCCACAGCTCAGGATTGCTAATTATGATGACTCCTCCACTAGGATTTCCTGAATTATAATATACTATCTATTTTGAATGAATGATTGTCTTAAGACAGAAAATGACACATGCCATGAAGATGTGTATATTATCTGTCTGAATGACTATGCTTGGTATTTCTTCAAAACTTCTTAAGAACCTACAAGCTGATTACTGAAAGCTTCAGTCAAAGAGCAACTTTTAAAAGCATCTCCTCGTGAAATATGTATCTCCTCATGAAGCTGTGAATGCAAATGACACTGCTTCTTTTTTGGGGGAAAAAAAAAAAAAGTCTCCAGAGTTTTGATTTCCAAGCAAAATCCAGTCCTTTCACAAAGATATGCCTTTGGAATGTTTGACTATTTTTAGGGGGAAAAAAAATATCATTTGCCCCTGTATGCATGGAAAGAGCCCCAGATTATGATTCATTGCTTGGTACGTAATGCTGATGCATGAAATACCTGGCACTCACTGGAGGCATGTGTTTTCATCCAGCACCATTTCAGCCAAAGAGGGTCTGAGCTCCCTACAGAGATGTAGTGATTCCACATAGAGATATATTAGTCTCCAGCAGATTTCCATTTCAGTGTGCAACTGTAGTCATGCAGGCCGTTTGCATTGCTGAGTCTGCATGACTGGTTTGTACCTCTGATCTCTCATAGTTCAATACACACATTGAGGATAATAGTGTGAATCTGACACAAGCTCCACATATACCAGATCCTTCCTGTTAGTCTTTCTTGAGTGCTGAAACAAGGTATAATATTTTTAGTGAAGAACTGAGTACCAGAAGGCTGGATTAGACTATTTCCTAGGTATATGTAGGTGACCAACTACTTTGGTGAAAGCTGTTATTTATATAAAAATATTCCTATTTTGAAAGCTGTTATCATAATTACACCATCTTATCAATAATTGTACCTGTAACTGTGGGAACTGGAAGTGCATCCTGGTTGCTGGGACCAGATTTGGGGTGGGAGGAACTCCCTACTGCCATTATCCACTGTCTGGCCAATTACCTGACCTGGCTAAGGAAGGGACCAGGAGGATCTGGAGCATACTGCAGAGCAATCCCTGCCCTCAGAGTAGCCACATCCAACAGGAATTAGAGGAAGAAAATCCAATGGCACACAGCTAGCAACACATAATCCCTTTGCTGGAATCCCAGTGCAACCTGTATGAGCCATCCACGCTGAATAATAACCCAGGTCTGAGTCAGTGGTTTCAGGGATGCTTTAGTGGAGATGCAATTTCCAGTGGTTTACTGAAACAGGAATACCTCTAATATACATATATTAGGCAAATAGGCCATTACTTTCTGAACTAAAATAAAGGCAATCTCCTCTAGAATACTGATGAAGCATTTGATCTGTGTCAAACTGTAAGTGCTTAGGATGCAGGATAACAGACTGCAAAGTCCAGCATTAGCCTTTTGAAATTTAATTTCCATATTAATATGAACCAGATCTTCAGAGATTTACAATTAAGATGTTTGTCAGCATTTCATTGCAAATGCTCCTTGTTGCTTTGAGGACAATAACTATTTGTCAATGTTGTGGCAATAATAAAAACTATGCTTAAAAATAATGGCCTTCTTGAATATTTACAGAAGAATGAAGAGAGTTGATTATAACTTTTATCTTATTGTTTACTTGGTTTTATTAAATGTTTATTAAATGTGTGGTAGTTTTGTTTACTATGAAGCATTTTTTTTAATACATACATTCATATTTTTCCATCAAAACTAAACTCCATCTTGCAATGTTCCTTATGATTATGGTATTGTCCACTGTCATCAGTTTTTATGATCTTTGGACTTGAAGTCAAGTACTCTAGAACCAAATTAGGATAAGGAGTGTGTTAAAATGCTTTGTCAGACAGAAGTCGGAGCGCTTAGCAGCTTCAGGTTGTATCTAGACTTACTTTTCAATGCATATTTGCCACAAGGGTCAAGACGTCCAAGTCATTCAGATCAGCATCTTTTTAAACTGCATTACAGCTTCTGTATGCATCAAATGCACTACTTCTTTTGAGTGGAAATCTAGTTGTTGTGAACTGAGAGTTAGTGTAGGATGTGGACAAGGGCCAACAACACCTTCAAACCTAAGAGCAGGATGCATCCTTGAGTGCTTTTAAAAATCCATGGTTCCATTGTCTGGTGGGTTAACTTTGACTGGCTACCAGGTGGCACAGGGGAATGGGGAAGGGGGGTCTGGGGTCAGCCCATCCCGGCTGCCCTCTGCCGCTGCTGCCTCCTCAGGCTGTTCCCTGCTCCAGCCTGGGGCCTTCCCAGGGGCTGCAGG
>JAVJGG010000030.1:10228863-10246936 GCA_035590195.1 Aviceda cuculoides
AGGACTTGTGACCCCGTGGGGGACCCACACTGGAGCAGTCTGTTCCTGAAGGACTGCAGCCCATGGGAGGGACCCCACAGTGGATCAGGAGAGGAGTGTGGGGAGTCCTCCACTTGAGGTGGAAGGAGCAGCAGAGACAATGTGTGATGAACTGACCGCAACCCCCTGCGCTGCTGGCAGGAAGGAGGTAGAGAAATCGGGAGTGAAGTTAAGCCTGGGAAGAAGGGAGGGGTAGGGGAAATGTGTTTTAAGATTTGGTTTTATTTCTTATCATCCTACTCTGATTTGATTGGTAATAAATAAAACCAATTTCCCCAAGTCAAGTCTGTTTTTCCTGTGATGGAAATTAGTTGAGTGATCTCTCCCTGTCCATATCTTGACCCACAAGCCTTTAATTGTATTTCCTCCCCGCTGTCCAGCTGAGAGGGGGAGTGACAGAGCAGCTTTGGTGGGTGCCTGGCATCCAGCCAGAGTGAACCCATCACATTAACCATGAGTGATTCCAAACTTATAGCAGACCATGGGTGATTTGGAGTGGGAGGTGGTGAGTCATGGTCATACTCCGACAAAGTGGCCATCGAGCAGACAATCAATCCTGTTCTTTAAAGTCCTAATATGCAAATTTCATCAACACTAATATAAGAAGTTTGACTACACAGAAGTCTCAGTTTCTTATAAGCTGTTCTTCAAGGCATATCTTTTCTCCCAGCTTGCTTGTGAAGGGGAGGAGGGAAGGAATTGAAGTCAAGGACTATAGCTGTTCAGATTGCGAGTCTTGTTAGGGTTTTGTCATATTTGCTTTGGTAGTACTGTCAGTGGTTAATCGATCGAGCCTGCTTAGGACTACTAAAATGTATTTAAGTTTGTCAAGGGCATTGTAGCTTAGGATAGGCTCCCTTTTATGTAGCTATTATAAACCCACTGTTATCAACTTGCAGAATTTTGCAAGTCTCACCCTGTTTCATCATTATCTTAAATCCCCGTCTCTCAGTTCCATGTGACTACATGAGAATCTCAGGATTCATTTTTAAAGTAACATGAGTTTTGGTCCTTGTAGGACATGGAGAAAAGCTGTTTCTCTCTCTTTTGAAAAAGAACCCCCAAATTCTGTTATTTTAAAGATCATGATTACTAAGGAAAACTTATCATGTTATGACTTTTAATTAAGGTTTGACTAATTTTTCAGCCTAAAAATGTATTTAAACTAAGTATCTATTCCAGTATCAGCTGTTATATTTTTCATATGAACATGTTTCTTCTGTTGAAATTCAGTTACAAGACCAATCAAAAGGAAAAAAGTTTGCATAATATGTTTGTGCGAATCATTGCCACAGGAACTCATTGAAGCAAACACTACAGTTACCTTCTAAAGAAGAGCGGATAACTAATAGTGCTGCTAAGAATCCATGCCTATGCAAGCTAAGATGATAATAAGGTAATCAGATTTCATGCTTGAGGGTGTTAGCTAATCGCCTGCAGAGGTTTGGCACTGCACAACTGGCTGAGTGCATCTTGTTTATTTTTATGCTTGCTCTGAGACATCAGTTATTCACTGCCACTGTCAACCGCTTACTGGACAAGATGAACTAAATGGTTTGTTCCAGCGTGATGAACTCTATGTCCTGTAATAAATGTTATCATAAATACAGCAAGCCATCTATTTTAAGACATCAATAAAATGTACATTATAGTGTAATAACTGGTTAGTGGGCATGTGTACGGCTGCCCTCTACTGACTTAGAACCACAGGCAAGTGGAGTGATACTCAAGTTTTGTGTTTTTGACTCCACAGAAAAAAGAAGATGTTACCTTCACCGTTGGTGCTACCTGTATGCTACTGAATGGGACTCTCTGTGCTTTAGTAGACATCAAGAGAAGAGCAGGAAAAGCTTTTATTTTCCCTAGAAGAATAGCTCAAGAAAAGCCACACAAGATGCTCCCATGTTTTAGGCATAAAGATGGACTCTTCTCTGACCATCTCATCACCTAGCCTCAAAAGCACCTGGTGGAAAAACTTCTGCTTCCTTGTCAGCCATTTCCTTTACATGCCAGAGAAATGGGACCCCTGATCAGTGGCACAGAGGGAAATAAGCTGTTCCCTGCTCTTTAAAGCAGTCATCTCTTCAAAGCTGAAAACGGTCCTGATCAAGGTTAAGGTAAAGAGGAAAATAGGAATGTGAAGGACTTGAGAATGAAAATTCTGAAATTAAATGCCCAGAATTTAAAAAATGAGAAAAGGCTTTTATTAAATACCTTTCTTGCTAGAAAGGGAAATACAAGTTACAAATAAATCTGTGTAAACAATGGGTGAATAAAAAGGGAAAATTGCAATGATGACTCAGTCCCCAGATTCTAGGGTATCCGGAAATACTGATGTTCTCATCATACCCAGGAGAGGATCTAGTGGAGCAGCATATTTCTGTTCTTGTTCTTGCACTTGCTCTAGATCATGTTTCTTTGAGAGAAGCTGGACACACAAGTGAATTCTTCCTCCCAGCATGGAGCTGGGATGAAGTAGGGCACTCTTAGGGCTCAGGACAGTAAAAAAAACCCACCACTGATAGTGCTTGTCCCTTAGACAACACTCAGTAACACCTAAAACAGCCTCTAGAGTCATATATTGTAAAGCCAAGAAAGACTGTTATGGTCCCCCTAAACTATAACACCTAACCCTTTTTAGCAGCCCCATGTAATCTTTCAACCTTATAGTAAAATTTGCACTTGATCAGTCTGTGTGTGAAAACTGAGTTTGACTTAACCTCTTTAGATTATATATTGATGCAGTTTCTTATATGGTATCTTTATGATATAAATTAACAGGGTTTCTCTTTCCTTTTGTCTTGCTAACAGATAGATCACACAGACTTCACACATTCTAAGACACATTTAGAAATGGCACAGGCAAAAATAAATGGCAGTGTATTTTGTTATAGTCTTTCACACTTAAAATTTAACTTGTCAGTTATATTTCAATAGGTTGAAAGTACTTCACTCTTTTAACAATGTCCATAAACATTTTATTGATTTAATTGTATTCCAAGGCATTAAACAAAATGGCTCTTAATTATCATTAGATAATGAGCAAAACCCTATGCAAACAGGAACCCAACTGGATACAGAAACTGGAGTGTTTTCTTTAACCTACTATGTGTTATTCATTAGGTCTCACACAAAGAAAAATATTATTGATTTAATAACATGATTGATTCGAAAGCCAGGGGGACCAAACAAGCTTCTGGAGTGCTATGTATTCTCAACCTTTTTATTCTGTGGATAGCTGCAGAAAAGCTTCTTCATATCGGGCTTCTCTCATCTGGCAAAACATTAGTTTTGAATTCAATCTGTACCAAATTCATTTTTTTCAGCCAGTACTTACACAATATATAATACATATTTTCCTGCAATTTAGGACAACTTAGGTGAGTTACAAACCCATAACTGAAGAAAACATTTGAACATTTTGCTCTCCTTTTCAATAGCCCTCATTATGCTAGGCTGTCAGGTAAACTGTAGAAATCAATATCCCAGAAAAGCACATGGAGCCCAATAAAAGAATTTTGGCTTGTATCTACCATTTTGTCAACTGTTTGATGACCAAACATAGCTGTCTTTAAAGAAGTTATATTGAAAGTACTGACAATCTAGCTAGTCACTCCTCAGAGTGCACCTGTGTTGTGTATAGAGTCATAATGCAGGTGTAAGTTGCCTGTGATAAGATACATTTGAAGCAATACTCAAGTTGTTAAACATATTTTTCTTTTCCACTGACACAAGAATGTGCAGAAGAAATGTAATTAATAAATTATATTACTTGAGTTTACAAATTATTACACCTCAGTCTGTCAACGTTCACTTTACTGTTTCATTATGATTCTTTTACCCTAAGAAGATCCATACACATCCAGTTACAAAAGGATACTCACTTAGTTTTAACACTAGACTCTACATCAAACACCTAGGATATTATAAACATGACAAGGTACTCTCTAATGGACATTAGAGTAAATCCTGCCTTCAGTTGGAGTCAGAAAGCCACAATGTCAAAGGAGGAAAGCCTTCGGTGCTCTATCAGCTCAGGCCTTCAGATACGTCTCAGTAACACAGTGCATTCATTCTTGGACTGCTAGCCAAGGCTGAGGTCCATACTGCCATTGATACCCGAACTAACTAGCTTACAGCTCATTTGCATATATTTGCACACAGACTTTTTAACGCAGTGTAGATGCATGCATGCATGCATACATACATACATACATACATACATATGCACAGTATTAGCAAGCAGAAACTTGTCTACTATTGCTGAGCAGACACAGCCTGCTTCGGCTGTAACAGCCTACCTATCACCAGCTGATTGATGCAAAATGGCTTATTTAACAATGAAACACAAAACAGCTGCTCTTGACTGCTCTTCTGCTGCAGATGCTGTTTCTGATTGAAATTACCAGAAACTGAAAGCCCCTGTGTGGCCAGGTTCATCCTTTTGGAAATTCTGCAGTGACCCAGCTACAGCACTGCATAGCTATTCGTACCGTTCTGTGGGACAAAGTGTTAGGTTCAATGGACTTAAATAGTTACACGCATCTGCAAAGTGTTTTAACTCATGTATACTTAGCTAACAATTAAGAAAAAAGCAACCAATTAAGAAAAAGCAACAACAAAAGGTACAAGCCTACAGAAGTCTTTCTTGGGGACATGAAGCTCCATCACAGAGACAGCAGAAACAGTTGATCCACCACTCATATTCAGCTGATTTCAGCTAAGAGTAGTGTTGAAAACACAAGAGGACATGTGTTAACAGTGATAACCATGAGTATCCATATACAATTTTCACTATGACTGAATATAGGATCTGTGTTTTGTCACGCATTAGTTGCAACTGTCAGCGCTTTTGTGCTTCCGAGTGCAGTTAAAGTTAACAGTGATCTGTTAAGGCTCTGAATTCCCACAGCTTGGACTAACTGAGAAGCCTCAGCCAGGCTGCTCTTCTATAAGCTATTCTTACTCTTTCCCCAGTTTTGATTTCATCCTACCCCATTTTAAAAAAAGGCAGCTGTTAGCAGTGAATTTGTAGCTTTGAATTTTACTCCCTTTGGAATCTGTTAGAACCAAAATGGCATACAATTCACGACATTTTTACAAAACTAGTCATTAAATATAGTCTCCTAAAATGTCCTAATTTCGATTCTTTCCAACCCATCTTTAGACACAAAAATCTGCACCATAGCAACCATCTTGATTTTTTTTTTTCCTAGAAATGCTAAAAAGCCTCAGAACCTGTCTTTCACCTTAAAATATTCACTTTTTCAATCAAAGCCTGAAAGGATAATGATGGACTAGGGAGACAGAATTCACAAGATAAGAAGGCAGACCAATCAAGCTGGAATACAGAAGTTTGCATACTTTAGCCCTCACACACTTTACAAAAACTTATCTAGATCTGGATCCAAATTCTCCAGCTCAATCTCTTTTTTCTCTTCCTCGACTTCAAAAACCTCTTTTTAACTTCAAAAAATTCTGCTGTGATAACAATGCTCCACCTAGTGGAAATAAAAGTGTTGGAGCTATTGTAAGACTATAGTACAAACTCGGAGAACTCGTCTCTCAGTGCGTAAGTAGTCAATTTTTACAGTGATAAGAAAGAAGTGCTAGTGTGACTATTAGAGTCTAGTGCCAACTGAAGAACACAAAATACTGTCATTGTAAAATATAATAGTGAATAAAAAGAACAAATCTCTTGGGGACCTGACATAATCATGAATCTATCACTAATTTGCTTATGATGACTCCTTGATACAGATACAGCTAAAATAGTTACTTTTACAAAAACATTTCTTATTCATTTATATTTAAAGAGTAAGTAGAGAAGATCTGTCAGATAATGTTGTCTAAAAGTAATATATTGCAGGTCAGTAAATTTCACCTTCTCATCTCAGAAACTTTTTTTTATTAAAGCATTTTCAGTTTTGTGGCAGTGCCTGGAGACTTCAGCAGGAGATTGACATCCTATTGTTCTTTATGTTGGGAACAAACTTAATGAAGAACTAATATTCCCTTCAGAAGTTCATAATGTAGTGGGTTTTTTCTTATCACACAACTCAAACAGCAAGGTAGGTATTTTTCATTCCAGAGGGAATTTCAGATGAAAAGGTGTATGGAACAGCCAGAAGCCTTTAGGAGCCTCTGAGGGTGACGTGTGAGACAAGATAGTGAAGAATCATTCATTGTACTATACCTGGGAAAAAAATCTGCATTACATAGTGACCTTGTACCCATGAGAACTTGCACATACTCTGAATCAGCATCAGGCTTACAAATCTTTTGATAAATTAAAAAGAACAACCACAACCCCCCCACCTTTCTTACTGCATTACTGCAATGTCTTGGAATTATAATAGTCCAAGTAGCCAATATAGGGAGCACACTAATAGATTACACAGCTGTATACATTGCAGAAAGATTTTCAGTCACTGAGAATGGTAAGACAGACAGCTCCCACTGAAAGTCAGTGAGGATTTGTGGTGCTTTCCTCCTCTGAAAATCTGTCTTCACTTCATGTTCCTAGATTCTTACTGACATACAAGGAAATGCTAAAACCAAACCAAAACAAAAGCTAAGCTAAGCATCTGTAGTTCATTATATATATGTATGTGTGCATGTACACATACATCAACACACTCCATAGTGGAAATCCTGGACAGATTGGTGTCTGGGGTTCGTTCTCATGCAGTGATTTGTTTCCAAACAATGCTTACACAACCAATAAATTACATGACTTCAAGTGAGATAAAGAAGTCTGCAGGGATATTCCAAACCTCTCTAGAATAACATGCTTATTTTTAATTAATTCAGGATCTGTTTTCTCTTCTTTCCCTTTCATGCTCCTGTGTCCATCCTCCGTCCCCTCCAATATCCTCTTCTTTAAGACCTTAAATCATGACAATTCACTGGTTGAGTGGAGGCAATATTTACAGAAAATATATGTGACAAGTGTTTTCAAGGGAGCAATTTCATTTTCATTAACGATATTTCTAGCCTAGGTTCAGATTCTATCTGTCTCCTTCCATCAAGGTAACTGTCTTCAATATCAGTCATTTAACTTAACTTGAAGCTGACACAAGCCTGCTATGGGTCTACATAGCAAAGAAGTAAGATTTGACTCTGCATACAGAAATATGCACAGAAAATTACCATGAAGAGAGGCAGGGTATGAATTTAAAGACCACTACTTTCTCTGCACAAAGTCGTCATGCATATATGCTTAATATGCAAGAGGAGTGAGGTAGCCTAGAGCTTTCTTAAATGTCCCCATTGAGAGACACCACTGTTGTTACACAGCATGTCAACTATGTGGTTAAGAGTTACTTTTGCTCTGAGGCCCCTGATGTAAATTTCTGCTTGTTCCAAAGAGTAACCTTGGCAAAAAATCTACTCAGTGCCAATGCAAAGATAGAAAATTTCTTTATATGAATGTCATATTATTCCAGCCCACAAGGTAGAGAGTAAAGTTCAAGAAAAACTTATTAATTTAATTTGGTGGTATAAATACATTTCAGTAAGATTCAAAAATTGGGGCAAACATTGCACAAGCCACTTTGAGCAATTTGTCCTGTTAGAAATATGGCAAACATAAACTTGTTAATTTCCTTCACAGTTCAATCTAAATCATCCTCTCTCACAGAGTCTGAAGATTTAAAGGTCATATGCTTCACCTCCAGGAAAAGATGAGCAACAGAGATGAAAGTGTATGATTTTGCCTTTTCAGAAACTAGGTGTAGATAAATAATGAAATACCTGCCTATTTTCTCAGAACTACTGATTTCCTCTATACTGACCACTCTGTATAATGAAACTTTTTATCACCCTTTTTCCTCTCAGCAAACGTGTCTTTTTCACTGAGAAGCAAGGAAGCTAAATTATTAAATAGGCTATTTGACACAGTAACATTTCCTAGACTAAAAACTTTGCTGTTAGATTTGCAATTTTAATCCATTCTCTTAGAAAATGAAAGGTAATTCCTAAGCTAATTCCTTAGTATGCTTAAGTATCTACATTGACTCCTGCAAAGCAGTAGTTATTCAGTCTCTTTATCAAGGACTTTTAAAAAAATGCCACTTCATTTTGTTGAATATTAGCTTATTTGTTGGGTTTTAGTTGGCTTTTTTTTTTAATTCATTATTGCTATCCCATTTTTTTTGCCTGTAGCATAACTGAACAGTATTTTCAAAAACATTTAGATGACGATTGAGCAAAGAAAGATAAAGACAATAGAGCATATGTTCTTAAATTACCTGGGTGCTTGTAAATCCCTTCACCTATCATAATTCACAACCACTGATGAGAATACTAGATACACCTATTGTAACACCTCAGTATTATACATATATTTTGTTGTTTAAGAGCTGTTTAAGTTAACATGCAGTTATGTTCAATCCAATAAAGAGAGAATGCCAGCATGCAGATTGATACTATGACTGGCCTCCTTAAATCAAAGATTTCGCAAAAGGCAATGTTTCATTTTGTTTTACCCATCTTTTAAGCTCCCTGTGGCCAGGTACATTAAAACTGCAGAGAGAACAGAAGAGGAAACTCATTGCTGCTGGGAACATCTGTGCTGAATGGGTCTTAACTCTAAACGTCTGGTTGTCTCTTGTCTCACTGTGACTCCCAAGAACCAGAGGCACCTGCTGCTTTTGCTCTTTCCAGTAGCCCCTCTGGTGCAGGCCAATTGCATGGATTCCTTCTTACCTTTGGGGTTTTCCTCTAGTAATGTTGCTGGAAGTCCTCTCGGTGATCTGCTCTGCCACAGCTATCCCACTCTGGCCAAGTTTCCTGAGTTAACTTGTGTCTGCCCAGAAGGGATGTGTTTCCCCCATATGCACCACACATTTCAGTGTCTACAGGCAGAGACTGCATCAGCAAGGAGTGGAGAGTGGAGTGGGGCACAAGAAAAAAATGCAGATGCCCTTTTCCATAGGAAAACTGTGAAACTCACTTGTGCAAGTTTCTTTCTGGCCTGCCTCTGTACCAACCCTCAGCAGGTAGGAATAGCAGCAGTGAACCTCAGGTCTCCGGCTCACATGGCACTACTCCGTGCATTACATGAACATTACATGGATCGGATCTTCAGACCCTGTCATACTGATCAAGATGTCGGCCATCGGAATTAGCACCTCTTCAGGCTTCCTGTTTCAACCAAAAAATAATGTTTTCATCCTGAACTCTATTTGATACCTACAGTTTCTAGCCAAAATATAGTCTTCTAGAAAGGGAAAGTTGCAGGTGACTTTGTATTGGTTTACTGTTTTTCTTCCTAACCTAGCCCAGCAGCCAGGGTGAAACAGAGGGAACCAAAAGATGTATAACTTTGTTTCCTCTTTATTCCTCTGCATTCAGCAATAGGGGCAGGTAATTATAATATGAAACACTGAAAAGGTGGAACCAAAGACACCAGATGTCCCTTTGTCGTGGTTTAACCCCAGACAGCAATTAAGCACCACGCAGCTGCTCATTCACTCCCCCCCATCCTGTGGGATAGGGGGAGGGAATCAGAAGGAAAAAGGTAAAACTTGTGGGTTGAGATAAGACTGGTTTAATATAAGAGAAAGGAAAATAATAATAATAACAACAACAACTACAACAACAACAATAATAAAAGAATTGGAATATACAAAACAAGTGATGCACAATGCAATCGCTCACTACTCACCGACCAATGCCCAGTTAGTTCCTGAGCAGCACTCCCCCCAGGCCAACTCCCCCCAGTTTATATACTGGTCATGATGTGCCATGGTCTGGAATAGCCTTTTGGCCAGCCTGGGTCAGCTGTCCTGGCTGTGTCCCCTCCCACCTTCTTGTGCCCCTCCAGCCTTCTTGCTGCCTGGGAAAGAGAAGCTGAAAAATCCTTGACTTTAGATTAAACATTACTCAGCAACAACTGAAAACATCAGTGTGTTATCAACATTCTTCTTATACTGAACTCAAAACCACAGCACTATGCCAGCTACTAGGAAGAAAGTTAACTCTATCCCAGCTGAAACCAGGACACCCTTAGTTCCCTAGAGTCTGGCAGCAGACATTATTCCTGGTACATGTGAAAATACCTTTCCCTACAGTTTGGAGAGATATAAAATCTCCATTTTGCTTGTATTGACTGGAAATCCATATCTGGAAACCTGAAAATAACAAACGTCTTGCTTTCAAAATTGCCTGAAAGCTAATGTATGAAAGGCATTATTCCTATGACCTGTTTACAAAGCTAGGAAAGCCTATAGAGAAAAATGGACACCGGTGGACTCGACCCACAAACAGAGCACCACAGATGAAGAAAGCTGAAGGAAAAAGGCATGCCAAGTAATTTTACCTCCATAACACACATGACAGTGTTGAAAAGTAATTGCTTGGACACTGGCTATTTCAAATTGACTTGCTCTGAACATTAACTGCATTGCTTGGTTGAAGTAAGTGCGATTTTGTCCTTGATTAATTTTATGGATTGAGAGGAACTAACTGATTGTATAGGTACCATATTGATTTGTCTGCTGACATGGGTAATGATTTTAATTGTGCCTCTCTATGCTAACCACTTTTGATTAATTGGGCATCAATTCAGTAGGATCTGTGAAGTGCTTCATTATTGTTGTATTTCAACCAAATATTTTACCTTACTCTTTCTTTAAATTTGAGTGGATAAAAGTAAGACCCTTAGCAAACAGGAAAGCTCAATAAACTGAGGAAAACAGAAGCAATTTAAGAAGAGCAACTATCTGAAATGGGCATGTAGACATCACAATGATTTGCAAACCAAAGCAAAGATAAAACAGTAGTTCTAATTAAAACAAGAAACAATGTGAAATAAATGCACTAAAAGCAAGATGCATTTTGTGAAAAAACAAAACCAAAACCAAAAACAAACTGCAAGAAGAGATTGGAGATACCAGCAGTGATGATCAGTTTTGCTCTCTGCATTTCCATCTTGCTGTATTTTCCTTTTCAGCCTCTTCTTCCCTGTGTGATATGATTAGAGAGACAGAGAAGGAATTGGTTGTTGTAGGCAAGGAGCATGTCCTACCTTTCTTGCTCCTGCAGTTTACTGAGGATTAGATAATTTTTACTTGTGTCTGCACAGTGCTCTATGCAGGGCCATGAGTCTGCTGTAAGAGTAAGGCCCAGCGATATGTGAACTTGCTTCAGTTCAGCCACAGGCTGAAGAAAAGCTATACAGCTCAATCTTTCCCCCAAAGTGCAGTCCCTTTCTCACAGCTCTTCCTGTTCCTTGCCAATGCCTCTCCCCAGCTGCTGCAACAGTTCCTAGAATTCAGTACTTTTTTCTGTTGGTCTGACCAGATGCTGTCCAAAAGAAACTCAACCCTCAACCACTAAGGCACAATTGCCATCTTCCCACCTGCTCTTTGTCAACTGTCTTTATTAATATTTTTACTTCTCAAGCTGCATGAAAGTTGAAGACACCATTGTCTTTTATCTGCCTAAATGGTGTTAGATCACATTCTTTACAATTCACTCATATTTCAGGTAGAAAACTCCTCAAACCACAGGCATTATTCATCACAAAACAAGATACAGGGATTCAGTAGGAATCCATTAGGCAGGTTATGTGGTTAGATTTTCCTATCGATATAACTGTGAAAGTTGAGACATACTTAATATTCATGCAGTTTCCTGTGTATAGTTTATCTTCTTTATATAAATACAGGGTAGATACGCTTTGTAATATTTAGTACATGGGGTATGTATGCATTTAGACTGCTAAGCAGAATTTATGGCAAAACCGTTTACCAAAATACAGTAACATGATAAGAATTTTTATACTAGGCAAAGATGTCTTCACAGCTATGGACACAGTTACTGTTACTAACTTTGTCTAGATGCCCTGCGATTCTAATTATTATCATACATTATTTATTTTCTTATTACTGTTATTAACTTTGAATAGATAACTTTACCACTATTTACTCCATTTTATTAGGCCATTATATTTTTATTACTTTACTACTCTTTATTGTTATTGCCATCATGCAAATGGCTTGCATGCAAATGTCTTCATTATCGGTGAAAATTGCAAGGAAACAGAGAGCTCTTCGGTCACCATTTCTAAAACAATCATAAACTGCCCTTGCTAACTCAGAAGACTCTATATATACTGAACCAAAAAATACCAAAGCAAATACCAAACTTTCACCAACCTTGCAAGAATAATCCAGCAACCTGTGGATACTCTGCCTGCAATGTCAAAGAGAAAAGTAATAGTAATCTGATTCCATCCCTTGAGACCATGGTCTAATAAGAGAAAATAATCACTGATCAAACTGTTATGCAATACATACGTTTATTATATCCCTTTCCGCTCTTCTCTGTATCATTATAGCACCTATGTCAGCTGAGAAAACAAATTAAGCACTATATAAAAACTTCTATTTGTATCAATCATGCTTCAAGACTGACTATTTTTTATTCTGTCAAACATGCATCTGATTTTTTTTTCCAAAAACTGAAATTAATGTTGGACTGAGAATCTACCAGTTTGTAAATACACAGAAATTTCTGAAAAGCCGTAGCTAAACTACTATGGTTTCATGAGGAGGCTTAATATTCATGTTATGTGGATAAGGCTAGTCAAAGCAGTTTTAACTGTCTTTATCTGGAAGGGCTTTCTAATCTTCTTTGAATGGATAACTGTTTATGCAGGGGTTTACCCCACATTGAGTAAATTTCACATAAAGCTTACTGTTCTCTGCTGTGATACAGCCACTGACTTGGTTCCTCTTCTGTGACCATAGCTCCTTTTTTGTTTGGTTGGTTTTGGTTTGGTTTTTGATTTGGGGTTTGTTTTTTGTTTTCACTGATGGCAAACTTATCATAGAATATGCCTTTTCTTTGACAAAGTCTATGTCTTTTCTGATTTGGGGCAATATTTCAGGCACTTTCCATCTTCTTTGCCTACATGATTTATTTTGCTTCTTTCCAAAAACAGGTGGTGCCCAAGGACTGCTCAGATTCTCCTTTCCAGGAACTCTCCACATTAAACTGTTTTTTCTTGGATCTGCTATGCTACGGGAGCATATACTATTCTATCTGTTTTGCATAAACTGCTTCCTTGTTCCTCCCAAATTCCCATTTCAAGGATCCTCTTAGGTATTATGTTTCCAGATTCACCTTGTTATGTCTGTAAAGTCAAGTTACACACGTAGCTTCTTTTAAAGGACCAAAAAGCCTACTGCTACTATGAATAATATCTTTAAATATTTTCTATGGCTATTCACTTTATTAAGAAAAGATCTTGCTGTACCTGTGCACCTAGTAGGAGTATAAAAGCAGCAATAACTTATGGGAAAAAAAACTGGTTTAAGTGAGGAGTAGAGAATCTCATAGCCTTCTAAGACTAAATGACTGGTTTGGTGAATGATGGGAGAGCAGTGGATGTTGATAATCTTGACTTAAGTAAGGCTTTCAACACTGTCTCCCATAACATTCTCACTAACAAACCGATGGACTGCAGACTACACAAAAGAACATTTACATAGGGTGAAAACTGACAGAACTGCTGGTGTAAAAAGGTTGTGATCAGCAGCATAAAGTCACACTGATGGCCAGTCACCAATGGCACACCCCAGGGAATAGCGGGGCCAATTTGGTTTATCATCTTCCTTAACGATCTGGATGACCGGACCCAGTGCACTCTCAGCAAGTTTACAGGTGATACGAAACTGGAAGGAGCAGTCAGTAAACCAGATGTGTGCACCACCATCCAGAGGGACCACTGCAGGCTGGAGAAATGGACTGACAGGAACCTCCTGAAGTTTAACAAGGGGAAGTACAAAGTCCTGCATCTGGGGAGGAATAAGCCCAGGCATCATCTTATGCTGGGGGTCACCCAGCTGGAAAGCACCTTTGCAGAAAAGGACCTGGTGTCCTGCTGGACACTGAGCTGAACATGAGCCAGCGATGTGCCCCTGCAGCAAAGGACAACAGCATCGTGGGCTGCATTAGGAAGATGGTTGCCAGCAGGCGGAGGGAGGTGATCCTTCCCCTCCGCTCAGCACTGCTGAGACACACCTGGAGTACTATTTCCAGTTCTGGGCTCCCCGGTACAAGACAGTTGGACATACTGGAGTAGGTCCAGTGAAAGGCAGCAAAAATCATTAAAGGACTGGAGCATCTGACATGTGAGGAGACACTGAGAGAGCTGTTCAGCCTGGAGAAGAGAAGGCTATGGGTGATCTTATCGATGTGTATAAACGCCTGATGGGGAAAGTGGAGAAGACAGTGCCACACTCTTCTCAAGGGTGCCCACTGACAGGACAAGAAGGTATGGGCACAAGTTGAAATACAAGAAATTCCATTTAAACATAAGAAGAAACTTTTTTTACTGTGAGGGTGGTTGAACACTGGAACAAGATGCCTAAAGGTATTGCGGAGTGTCCGTCCTTGGAGATATTCAACACCCAACTGGACAATGCTGGTCAACTCTCTTTGGCTGAATCTCTGTTGAGCAGGGGTGATGACTGATCTAGATAATCTCCAGAACTCCCTTCCAACCTTATTCATTCTGTGATATTACAGAAAGTAAATTTGAATTAATAAGTGAAAATATTTGCTTAACATTGATGGCCTCCAGCTGAGAACAGATTCAGTGTCCCATGTCCCAATAGGTGTGCAAATTGTACCTGTAGTTGAAGATACTGAAGTGATCAGATGTTGGCCTCTGCCTTATGTTAGAGATTAAATAACATAAGATTCAGACTATTACATAAACTGAAATGTTTTTAGGATCCATAAGCCTTTTAAGCTATCAAATAAACACATTCCATATTGAGACCAGTTACTATACTTCTTAATGTGTATCTGGCTAAAACATGACTACAGGAAAAGCATCCAGTTTTAATTTTAGCACGTCAAGAGATCTATCACTTGCTTTGTACTTTATTCTGGTGACTAGAAATCTTCCTGATTGCTACTTATTTTAATATCTAAGTGAAGTAGCCAAGTTTCTCTCTCCTGCTATTGGTCCTTTTCACATTTTCTTTTGTGAGCTTACAATAGACTTTCACGAATGAAATCATACATGACAGAAGGAGAAAATAAATATAATCCTACATAATTGGTCCATTGTTACGCACCAGCACTTAAGCACACACTGAATGAAGTCATGGACTTGTCTAATTTCCATAGATTTTTAGTATTCTAAGTTTCTAGCAGATTTTTTTCCCCTTTATCTATTCCTTAAATCTTATATTGTTTGACATCTACAAATGATCAGGCATATAGAACAGACACATGTCCTGTTAACTCCTATGCACAACATCCATGTTTGAAACATACTTTAAGTGTCTTCTGTCATTTCATTTCTACTTATGCAACTCAAAAACAACTGGGAAAACTATCTTCATATCTTCCATATTACTGCTTCTCTGGAACAGTCCAAGTACTTAATGTCATATTTGAAATATTTTGAATAGCAAAAAGAAAAAGAACAGACTTCATAATCTGTAAAGCAACTTCAAGCAAAGTAAGAGTGTTCCTTATATATCTTGTCTAGGTAAGAGCTAATGGGATCACACAATGAAGGAGTTTTATCTGTTTTGTTTGATGATCTGTTTTATGTTCCGCTAATTAAAAGCCTTCCTTCTTAAACTACTTCAAACACCATTTCCAGTGTGCAAATTTCAGTGGTGATCCATATTTTTAAAGACAGCAGACACAAAATCTTGTCCACTTTTTTTAAAGCCAAACCATTCTGCAGTGCAGCATAGTCAGTGTTGAATACTTGACCAGCAAAAAGAAAGCATTTTATACATGGTCTGGTGTCTCAAAACCGATGAAGAGGACAATCATACTGGTGAATGGAGAGTGGGGAAAAGGGGTGGGTGGAGACAATATTCTAGTATGCATATATTACTGTCACCAGAGGTTTTCTGGGTTCTTTCTGAGATTTTAATACTTACTTATTTACTGTGTCTCCAAGGCCTGTCAAGATGGACTCATAATAGCGAAGCTATCCAATTGAAAGGATGTGTGTATAAGGGTCCGAATAAAAATGCTTGAAAAAGTTTGAAAGAATGCTAGAAATATTTTCTCATTAAAAAAAAAAAAAATCCTAAGACAACATATAGCATTTTTATGTGGTAGATTGTTTAGTTCACCCATTTTGAAAAAGATGGAACTCACTTGTGGCTTTTCAATTTACAAGGAATATAATTATCTCAAAATGAATGTTAATGAAATTTTTATACTCTACTAGCACCTCTGCATCCATCTATCCCAAATATATATTCTTCACTTATTATGGATCTTTTCCAAATATCTCCCACTGAAATAATTAGCCTAGTATATCATATGCAGAATACAGCACTCAGTATTGTAAGGCCATCATCCACAGAAATAAAACTTACAACATACCCTGTGTTATTTTCAGGCAGGTTATTTTATTTTGAATATTTGCAAACCTAACACTTCAGTAATGATGATTTTTTAAGTTTTGACTGGGATTCACTTATATACTTTTTAGATCTTAGAAGTACTTTGAAGTACTTTTACAGTATTAAAACTTATTCACTATCTCATTAAAGTTAAAATGTTTTTAACGGACATAAAATTGTTTCTCAGAATTTGAATTTAGGATTTAACTTTCACTTTTGCCATAGTCTATATCAAAGCACATGATCACGCTGTGACACTCGTGTAGGCACTTACATGCCTCCGTATAAAATATAGATAATATATGTATGTATGTATATAGAGAATATGTGGGATTTTAAAGCTTTAGTGAATGAAACTTTACAACATCACTGTAAGGCAGCAATTGGAATGACTCATTATGTATATTAGAATATAAAAAATGCAAAGAGCTGAAAGGAATTTTTGAAGGTTATGAAATACTACTTTGAAACAGACAGAGTTTATACTTGAATTTCCTTTATATTCATACAGAGGTGAAAGCATAGAACCATGATTTATTTATTTTTATTAATGCCTAGGGATCCCAGCCACAGATGAAGACCCTACTGTGTTAGGTACTAACCAAACACAGACTTGGTCCTCACACCCCACATGCACTTTATTAGAATAGAATAAAACAAGAATAGACCAGACCAGACCAGACCAGACTCTTTCAGTTGGAAGGGACCTACAACGATCATCTAGTCCAACTGCCTGACCAATTCAGGACTGACCAAGTTAAAGCATGTTCTCAAGGGCAGTGTCCAAATGCCTTTTGAACACTGACAGGCTTGGGGCATCGACCACCTCTCTAGGAAGCCTGTTCTGGTGTTCGACCACCCTCTCAGTAAAGAAAAGCTTCCTAATGCCCAGTCTAAACCTCCCCTGGTGCAGCTCTGAACCATTCCCATGTGTCCTATCACTGGATACCAGGGAGAAGAGCTCAGCACCCCCCTCTCCACTTCCCCTCCTTTCTGCCTACCTTCTGTCCTGCCTGCCTATCTTAATTCCTGCCTGCCTGCCTTCCTTCTACTCTGCCTTCCTTCATTCCTGCCTGGTATCCTACTTTCCTGCCTGCCTTCCTGCCTTACTAAGCAGCAAGCTAGGCCAAGTGTCTTGGACCATTTAGGATCTTGCTTTCCATAAAATTAACTGAAACATCCAACTTTTTTCATACCTGCAACACAATTTGTTCACCTGTGTGCTACACACACTCTAATGAGAAGCTTCTTTAACTTTGGAACTGGAAAAGTTTCTTTCCGTTCCTCACAACAAACAAAAATAAATCACAACAGTATATACATCAGCCTTTTTCCTTCCACACTTGCAGAAATTTTTGCAAATTAGAGCTTCTAGAAAGTGTTATTGTCCCCTTCCTTTAAAAGAGTAAGCAGCATACTGTAGCATTCTTTTGCAGAAATCAGTTTGCAGGTAGATGCCAATTTGTAGGATCTGATCCTCAACAGGCATTGCAAAATATTCTTGTCCCTTTTGCACAGCTAAGAAAAATGTAGTTTTCAAAAGCTTATAAAAATGATTTTATTTGGTATCTTCCCCGCCCCCCCCCCCCTTAAATCTAACAGGCACCACTTGATATTTCCCAAGTGCCCTTACCAGG
>JAVJGG010000030.1:10263395-10307801 GCA_035590195.1 Aviceda cuculoides
CCCCCCCCCCCCCCCCCCCCCCCCCCCCCCCCCCCCCCCCCCGCCGCCCCCCCCCCCCGCAGGGGAGTGGATAATTACTCATGTGCGAGCAGCTTCCAAAATTATTCCAGCTGTATAAAAGAACTAAAGTCATTTGTAAAGAACTCATCAGCACGGCTCTCTACTAAATCTCTTCTGGACATTGACATTAAAAGGAATGAGACTGTTTGGATGTGCTGAGCCTTGTTTAAATGAAGAGAACCACAAGTGGAGACAGAACAGAAACCAGGAATAAATTTCAAAACTAAATTTAAAAAAAAAAAAAAAACAACCCACAAACCCAAACAACTCATTTATCATCAGACAAACCAAAACAAACAAACAAAAAAATAAAAAAATCAAAGTGTTTTTGCATAGCAATAAATTTATCTGACAGTTTTACTTACCTTTGGAACCAGATACTGTTCATCAGTAAAGGCTAAGGTGTAGGCTTCTGCTCTACCCAGCTCACTCTGTGGAAAATGGGCGTTCATTTCATCACCATCAAAATCAGCATTGTAAGCCTTGCAGTTGGCATAGTGAAGCCTCAGCACTTTTTCTCCAGGCAGTATTCGGGCCCGGTGAGCTTGGATGGAGGGTCTATGAAGAGTGGGCTGGCGGTTCAGTAAAAGGACATCTCCATTTTTAATATGTCGACATACCTGCAAGAGAATTTCAGTTGCTGCCTATAAGGCATTTCCATGCATGCCTCTGAAAAGACTGCATCTTAAAATATACACACATCCAAAACATTTTCTTTCTAGTATTAACATTCTGTGCAAAACTCTGTAAGAGAAGCAAGACTATTTGCCCCTGAATGCCCTCTGCTCTCCAGCAAACCACACTCTAAGGCTGCATATCCTCCATTAACTCCCAAAAACCACAGTGATCAAACCAAGATCGTAGCATGCAAGCCACGCTCTACCAATCTCTCCTCTCACTTGGCAATATAGGGATCACAGACTGAAAAAGAAAGAAAATTATGCCATTTGAGAAAAGAAACTATTTATCCAAAGCCCACTGGGCTGAATTTATAATACCTGTCACCATACACCCAGCACCGGACATCCTAGAATAAGGTAATAATATGACCCAGTAGCTGAAGCAGAGGCCAGGGATGTCAGGGTTACTTACACATTCAAGGTTTGAGTACAGTACAGTATATTCTTATGTAGAACAGAGTCTTTCAAACCAGTCTCATTTTAATTTCTCTGCCAATAACACCCATATATCCATTTAAGTGATTATCAACAGGAGTATGATAAGCTGTTTGCACAGTCTAAATACTGTTATGTTTACCTTTGTGACAGGTTCTGAGAGAAGTGACATCACAGAAATACTCAGTCTTAAATATTAAATCTCTACCACATCTCTATTAGAGTATACATAACAGACATTGTGAAGAGACTATTCATCACCAAAACTTTTGCCCTAGCAGCTAAATAATAAGTTCTCAACTCTTGCAAGGGATGGAGATGCAGTTATTAAGAAGTTTCAAAGGTTGATTAAGCTATAGCACAGAGAACTCAAACCCTCCAGCAGCTCCGAAGAAACAACCGATACAAGCACTATGCATTTCACAAATGTTAACGTCTGTACAAACAGACAGGTATCAGTATGGTTGTTTCTTGTTTTGTCATCTGTAAAACGAGATGCTGATGGGAAGATGGATCTCAGGTTACAGCAGTCAGCACTAAAACACAGACCACTGCTCCTCTGGTCGGTGCCACTACCAGCACGGCTGACACAGAACAGAGGACTCTACTTTGTACATACTCACGGGCACCCCACTCCTGGAAGGCACATTACATCAACTGCTTGTGTTGTACCTATTCTACAAGTATACTGAATTTCAGTCTTCAGAACTACCACCAAAAACCCGCTCCAAATACAGAACCTATTTAATATTTCAAAAGGAGAGGAAATAAGACAGAATTTGCTGAGAAGGATGGGGAGGCAGAGGGACATAAAAGCATAAAATGAAAGCAATACTTTATCTTCCATACTTCTAAGACTTACCAAGAATAGTCAGCTGCAAAAGAAAGACTACACCGCATCTTGGCACGATGAATGCCATACATTGCATATTAATAGAAAAGTAAAATTCAGGATGGAAAAACGGTTTTTAGAATTTGAAAAATTATCAGGCTCTTCTTCCCACACATCCCCCAACTTTTTGTTACCCACCTACTAAAAGACAAGATAACCCTGCCCTGGGAGTCTTTGTGAGTGGAATCACTAGCAAGGACAGTAGTAGTAGTAGTAGTAGTATTTTAAAAAAAACACCACAAGGTAGGAGGGCTCTGACAAGCCCTTTGTTGTACTCACAATCTTCAGTCCTGACTGGGGCGCACCTGAAGAAGGGGTGAGGAGTTGCTTAGCTATGGCCTCCCTCTGGGTCAAGCTGCTCGCACTCAACACTGTACGAGACCCATCTTCATTAATGACCATGGAGGCCCCAGGGTGAACCTTTGGGCCATTTATGACAGCCTGCCTCAGCTCTTTGACATTCCAGGGAGTGACTGGCTGAGGATAAGTCAGTTTGGTAGCAAATACCTAGACAGGAGGGAGAAGAGTCGAGAAATAACAAGTTGCTCAACTTTGGCTTAAAACAGTACTAAGCTACTGAGAAAATAGTGTCAAATATTAACCCATACAATGTAAACATAAATGACTTAAAGTTCTTGGTTGCATGTCCTCCTCCATCTACTGTCATGCCAAATAAATACATTTCTGTCTCAAAATCCTCTACCATAAGAATAGAAATGATATCCTTTTTATGATTTTCTACTGCAGTAGAAAAGGAAAACTCAATCAGTTATTAAAAAAAGAAAGCACGACTTTAGATTCTGCAAACAAACCAACAAAAACAGAGAAAGAGTGCATTATCGCCAGGTCCACTATCTGCAGATTGGCAAGCAGAAAAGACAATATAATGAAAAGCTGAAATTCAGGCTTGGTGTCATCTCTGTGGTTAAAAATCATTAGGGATGAATGAAGTTAGTGAAGTTATTATGGCCTTTTCTTGAAGGCTGCCATAACTGTACAAGATACACTGTACAAAGACCACAAGAGAAACAGGATCTACTTATAAAATTTGCTCCAGTTCATAATCCCAGGAAGCAAGTACAGCTTTTTCTTTTTTTTTTTTTAAATCCTCTTTCCCAGATGTGGTGCTCAGTATAATGGTAAGAATTTCCTGCTCTTCAATGCTCCTTCTTTATTAACACCCAGTAGTAACATACAGCTATGACACACTGGGGAGGAAAGAGTCTAGATGAGTCAGAAAATCCCTACATTTTAAACTGCTTGCTATGTAGCTGAAAGTGTTACTGTGTAGTTCAGTCCTCAGCTGCACCAAAAAGAAATATTTATTTATTCTTACCATAGGAATGCCAATCTCATTGGTACCAATGTACATATCAGGGCAAATGACTGATCGAGCAGCAAAATCCACACGCTTTCCCATCATGTGCTTGCGGAACAGTCCTTCCTTTTTCTCTAATAGCTTTGAAAACAGAAGTTAAGTTAATGATTAAAATGTGAAAGCATGCAACATCAGACAGATTCACTAGGTATTACAGTGATGAGTATCATGAAAACGCCTACATACTAATCACAAATATTTCACTTTTTTCTTATTCCATCAAATTCTCTTGTTTTACCTATCTGTGACACACGAAGTCCAGAGTATCTAAGATTCTGCCTGCTACCCACCTGACGAATACCAGGGTATTTTTCTGTCATCAGTTTGTCCATGTCACTATCAAATACAATGTTAACATGGCTCTGAAGACGAATCCAAGCGTTGTATAGCTTATCTGCAAGGGTCTGTCCTGGAATCATTGTCAGGACAGAATGGTCCAGAGGTTCATTATTCTCTCCTGTCTCCTACAGAAACAGAAAGTAGAAACATGGACTTAACAAAAAATACCTTTTATTTACTAGGCTGAAATTATAGTATTGAATAGCAAATGAAACACTGCCCACTATGTTGCACCTCATTGAAGACACTTTAAAAAAAATAACGGTTAAACAGTTAAATTATAATGTACAGCTTCAGCTTTGGAAATTTTCCTTGTAAAATACAGCTTTGAAATGCTCGATCGGTTCTCTGTCAGAGCAAGAAAACCTAGACGTACTTACAAAACAATGTAAAAGACTTTGTGTCCCTAAAAACCAAACACAAGAATCATGATGCCTCACCTGTGGAACTTATTTTTCTGTGTTACAGCAATTCACAGACAAATAAGAAAAGATGAAACATGGAGACAATGTGCTTTCCTCCTCTTTGGCAATGGTGTAACTGTTAACAAGCCTGCAAATCTTCACAGCTCAATTGGAATTTTGAAATACTGGAGATAGCTCAGAAGTCCACAAGAGTAATTAAGGCTTTGGGAAACTTCTCTGTAGCAAATACCTAAGGGAGCTCAGTCTTCTTAACTTACCAAAGAAAAAGTTGATCGGACTGTGAGTATCTCTATAATAAAATGCTTCCCAAATCTAGCAGGCAGTGTCATATAAGAAGATAATGGAAGCTAAAATTAGACCAAATCAGACTACAAATAAAGATAAATTTTTAGGAGCTTTAATCATTGGAATATCTTGTCAAATTGGTGTTAGATCTTTCATCAGTGAACACTCCGAAATCAAGATTATTTGAGTCTTATTTTGTCCTACAGACTGATACTCCAGTTTACTTGAAGTTTTATGACACAAAGTATTATAGATCAGCTTACAACAATGGATTTTATAATCTATGTATCTACTTCCATTCTCAAGGGAGCAAGAAGTTAACAGCAAGTATGAAATAGACACGCATCTGTATCAACAGCAAATGTTGGCAGAGCATGGAAGTAGTTCACCGAGGATCAGAGTAAGATAAAAACAGCTGTGCAGATTTTTTTTAATGCAGAGTAGGATACAAACATCTGTAGACATTTTCTGATGCTTGAACCTGTCTATTCCCATATCTTGCACTGACTGTGACAAAATTATTTTGCAAATTTTGAGAAAAAGCAACTAGCAAACCTTTTAATAGTCATTGTTCATATTTTTATCACTGCACTGATATAAAAGAAAAAGAGATAGCAAAAGAAACTGATGAAAGGTGGTGTTTCTCTTAATTTACCAACATCAACATCTTTGATGGCTTTTGTTATGTATATTTTTGCTGTTGTTGTTGTTAAAAGCTAGGGAAAAACATATGTCCTTTACTGGATGCAGCTATGGGTGCATCTAGGACTTCAAAAGGGTGTGCTGCAAAAACCAAGTCATTTGACATTGAGGATGCCCCTCTTCTGAAGAGCATAACCCAAAGATCAACACCCCCACCCATCACCTCAACCTTGTGAATGCAGCAGAGTTGCAGGGCTGGAGGAGTGCACTGTTCTGGAGCTAAGGGATCCTCCCAAGACATTATGAAGAAGCAGGCACTTTGAAGCCACAAGAAAGTGAAAAATGGTAGGAATCTCTTTATCCCCTCCATAAGAAGCCCTCCTCTTGAAAACCTGCCTCTCAAAATCTGGGCTGAAGTGACAGAAATTTCAGAACTACTGAAGACAACTGCTAACCTCATTGATGTGTGTAGCCTTCAGAGGCAAAAGAGGCTTGTTGAGAATTAGGATGGAAGGAAAGAGAAGGAAAAAATGAGCAGAGCTTTAGTGTACTGGAGATTGCTACTGGATTAGCTGCTGGTATGAATCTATTCTTCCCCTCTTTTGAAACTATTTTCCTCTTTTCAGAGAACACGTCATAAGAAAAATCAGCTAGCATAGGAGCAGTTTGCTTGTTTAGAACCAAAATTAACATATCTTTAATGTGAGGGGAGTGTGAAGTCTTTGTGACCAGTGGAACCTCTAAAGTCTCCTGGACTGAGATCAAACTTGGTGGAATAGACTACCCTGCAAGGAGGCAGTTGGCAGTTGTAAGATTTTTTTTAACCTGTTTTATCCAATCCTGCTCACACAGCTTATCTGAGGTTTCCTTTCTTAAAGAGCTTCTCTGCCTTTATGTATTATTTTGTGTTCCAATAAAACTTAGCCTTAGAGATTAGAGTACACTTTTGCCTTAGTGTACTCCCTTAAAAAAAGATGTGGAGCAGTTCCAAAACTCTACCCATTACAGGTACATAATGAGGTAAAGCTTGAGCTACTGTAATGAAATTGTACTGACTGGAGAGAAGAAACAAAAAAAGCCTTTATTAATTTATACTGATGAAAAGTCCATATAATAAATGGTTACTACACACACATTTAGAATGTGAAACAAAGTTCTTGATAAAAAATGTGTTTTCATGATCATAATACCCGTACTCCATCAAATGTCCTTGGAACCTGTGTATAGTGTCAACAGCATGTGTCAGACTCTTTTTCTTCGGTGTTTTTGAGGATTTGAAAATGGAAATTAATTAAAGCTTACAAAAAACATTTTTCCCTTGAGCTACTCAGTATGCTTAAGTGGCATGATGGGGTACCATCCATTTTTATAAAGCTGTTCATTAAATAACTCAATTCGGTTTAAACACACAGCACTTTTTTTTTTTTTATAACTAGCCATAATTTCTCTCCTTGACTATGTAACCTTACCCCATTAAGAGACTCTGGCTTGTGTAATGAAATTATCTCTCTGCCTCCAGTAAGAGGACAACATGAAAACATGAATGTATGCTGATGTCAGGGTCAACGAACGTAGAAAGTTACACTGTTCAGAGATTTATCTCTAGGAAAACTGCCAACTTTATCTGAGGGATTTCTATACTATTATTACCCAAAGAAAAACAAGGAGTTATTTAGAAAGTTAACACTTCCTGAGTTACACATATTGCTATTTGATTAACTTAAAGAAGAAGTAGTGTCATAAAAAAGTGCAGATTAATCAAAGGTTAAAATGTAATACATTTTCAAAACTGAAACCTTGATTAGGCATTTTTGTGCCCATTATCATGAATAGACCATTGTTCAGTCCTGTATAGTATTTTATTTAATTCATAGCGTTATATAAAACATGTTAATGTCATAGTATATGCTGGGTTAAGACTGTGTGTGTTCATTTGAATACACTCATCAGCATATTTACTAACATCAGGTCTTGTTTCAGTGCAGGTGTGCTATTTTCCCCATTTCTGCATATTTTCAGGACTCTGTCTTTCCATTCTTGGGGATGAGCTGAACAGTCTGTCCTGTTAGCTATTTCTCTTCTCTGAAGGATCGTCACTTCTGGACAATTATGGCAGAAGTATCTGGCTGTCATGTTCTAGAGGTATGTTGTTGAATATGAGGTTGTTTAGTAACACTATAAGCAGTAGTTAGAAAGAAGGAGAGTGCAAAAGGATAGACATACAAACACAATGAGGGCCTTCCATTTGGAACTATTATTCCTGCTCTTCAATAGTAACAGTTAGAAGTTGTCTGCAGACTGGCTTCTGAAACTAATTATGGGATTTTGTTTATTTTTATGGGACTACTGAAATCAGGTACTACTCAAAAAAAATAAAGACATTGTCTGTGCCTAGGCAGAGTGTTATGCATAAAAAGGTTGTAGAAAATACCATTTCTCACATAGACTCCATCACATCACACAAAAAAAAGCTGACATGTGGCAGATACCATGGGGCAGATTCTGACCATCTCAAGGATCCGTATGTAAGACTCGCAACACCTGAAAGCCTGACTTTGTTTCAACACAGTGACTCAGAACATAAGATAGACCCATGGGCTTCCTAGGCTTTGTTAACAGAGAGGAAAGGACCTCTGAGGAGCAATTCAGAGGTCCTAACTGAAGCACCTATCTCTCGTTGACTGTATGCCTCCATAGGGCTACTCGGTATAGATTATTAGGAAATGTGTGCTCTCAGCTATGCAGTGATTGGGAAGCCAACTGATGAGAGACCCTTGGCTTCAGGCTGTCCTTTACCCTCTCATCAAGCTGGGCTTCAGGATTCCTGAATTTCTTTTGAAGCGCAGCCTCTGCTAGTTCATGAGATACAGTGGGTCACCATCAGATCTGGTTGCACAATGATTAGTGCATTTACTTGAGAAATAGAAACCCTTGAACTTCAGGTGAAGAAACTTTAGAACTTCAGAAACTTAAGATTTTAATGAGGGGGAGCTGCGATGCATGAGGTGGTAGAGAAGGGGAGGAATGGTTGTATCCAGACTTCAGTTTTCCAGTGTAGCACTCTCTAGCCCTTGCTAGAATGGCCAAGGAAAAGTCCATTCTCCTGCCGAGGTTTGCACTTGTGCACATAAGGATGTACAGTTCATGTAGCTCAGGAGACCAAGCAAGAAAGGATATGATTCTGTAACCTACCGATTAGGAGGATCCCAGGCTCTTTACTTCAGTCACATTTTATCCATTTCTTCTTAAATAGGATATGTTTAATCAATTCTCAGACTCCAAGGTGAGCCCTCACAGGGGAGGTCCTTCCCTCACATATCTAGAATGAGGCTTTCTTTTACATTTTATCTCTTTCTCCCTCTTTCTTTGGCCTAATAATTCTTACGTACTTTGATTTTTTTTTGGTATTATTCTGTTTGATTTTTTGCCTTTGGGGTTTTGGGGGGTTTTGTTTGGTTGGTTTTGGGTGGGTTTTTTTGCCTTTTTCCCTTCATTTTGGGAAAACACCTAGCTTTGTGACATCTGTAAGGAGAAATGGTTTCCTTTTAGATTTGCCAATCAAATTTTAGTTAAGATGAGATAATGTTGAGATCCATCTGGGAAAAAACAACAAACAGTGACATTTTCTGCTATGTTCTGTCTTCAAGAGGACTTGAATCTGTAACAGCTTTACAATATATCTATGATGTATAACAGCTTTAGAATACATAAATCAAACAAGGCAGCCGGTGACCAGTTCACTGGAACAGGTATTTTTTCCTCTCTTCAGTTGTGTGGAATTTTTCTGACAATAAAGTCTTAACCACTCTGGAAAGAATGCTTAATACATAGAATTGTGAAATGTGAATTCTATGCAGCTATCTCAGAGAAAGGCATGTCATTTCATAAGTACTAAAAACTAAATGGCAGTACCCAATTAAAGCTAAACTGAACATACACATAGGCATATCCTTGAGAGAGAGGTAAAAATGCAGTATTGCAAGAAAAATATGCTGTATTAATACATCTTCTCTTGTAATCTTGACTTTACTGCAATGTAGAGTTTGCCTGAAAATCAGTCTGTCTGGCATTTTTATTACCATTGTGCAAATGGAAAGAGAGTAAATGAACCATTTTCTGCCTTTACTTTCTGTGTAGAGTAATGCTTCAGTTTTCCATTTGGCTGTAGTCTACCTTTCTTTTATTACTATTATTATTTTTAATCACACAAATGCTTTCTCCTTGGTATCTTTGAGATTGTAATTATTAGTTATGGCAGGTTTCTGTCCTATGTCCCTGGAAACTTTCCTACTGTGGTGCAAAAACTACCAAGAGCTGAGATGCTGTAAATAAAATTTGGTTTAAAGCGTTAGTAAAGACACTGTAATGAAACACCCTATGGCAGTTCAGGAACATTGAGTTACAGAATGTGCCTACCTGGTAGAAGACATAAACTACTGCTATATTGAACATCCTTTTCTTTACAACTATTTGGACTGAACATTAAGAGATCTGAAGGGAAAAAGGAAAGAACAAAATGCATATAATGTGATTGATATTTTTTCTTTTTTTGACATGCTCAAGGTTAGAGCAGCATCTATATTCAGTTATTTTGATCTGTTTTGGGAGGAATGACGTTTAAACTTTTTTTGTGAGCATGAAATCATAATCCATCCCCTGTGCACCATGTCCGAAGCAGACAGAAAGCTTAATTGGGTGTGGTAAAATTGTTCCAAATCCATCTGGACAAACCAAATTAATATTTTCCTTCCAGACCTATTAAGAGAAATAAGCTAATAATATTAATCTTTTAATGCAGATGGAAATTATAAGCTGATGGAGTTTTGTTCAGAAAATGTATGTTTGGATTAAAATACATACTTTTTTGAAATTCACAGAGCAGCGATCATTCCTGAGTGGTAGCACGTATTCACTGGCTTCTAACTGCAAAATTCCCTCCTTTATATGCTCCAAAAGGTAGCAATTTAGAAAGGGGTGGGTGAGAGAGTTGTAGGAGGCACAAAAGCCTTATCAGAGAATTGTTGTATGGTTCAGCGCTGCATTTCAACTCAACAGCTGTACTTTCTTTGCATAATATAATAATATATACAATAATAATATAGTAATAAAAAAAAAATAATCAGAAATAAGCATAACGTCACAAAATAATTTGTTTTGGAAGGTGACCCTGCAGGCTGTCTAGTCCAAAACCCCTGCCTAAAGCAAATCCAGTTAGGGCAGTTGCCCAGCACTGTGTCCAGTTGGATTTTGAGTATCTCAAAGGATACAGATTCCACAGAGTCTCAGGGCAACCTGTTCCAATGTCTGATGATCCTCTTTTAGTGGAAATTTTTTCCTTATATCTAATCAGAATTTCTCATGTTCCAGCTTGTATCCACTGCTTCTTGACCTATCACTGTTCATCTTCAAGAAGAGTCTGGCTCCATCTTCTCTGTACTTTTCCATTAGGTTTTTCATGGGCAGGAGTAGGAACTGTCCTTAACTTTCTTTCAGCCGCTCCTGCCCTCAGCCATCTTCATGGCCCAGACCTGCTCCAGTACTTCCACTTCTCACTGGGGAGCCCAGACTTTGACCTGTCACTCCAGTTGTGTCTCCCCAGAGTCAAGCAGATGGGAAGGATTACCCCCCTCGACCTGTAGGCAATATTCCTCCCAGGTTCAGAACTTGGCATTTCCCTTTCTTGAATGTTCCGAGACTTAGGTGTTAGTTTAAGAGTTTTGGCTTAGTAAAGAATATAGCACTAGAATTATCCAACATGCTGTTACTAGTGTCTGCGATAATGTTTGTCAATGGTAACCACTTACTGCTTACAAACTTAACTGGGCATCTCGTATATGAATGTCTGTTTCTCTGTCTTAGTCATTTGTATTGAACTCTATTCAAAACACATGTGCTCTAAGTTTTTCTTTTTTTCCCTGTATGAAATGAAATCTCAGAAAACCATAAAAAGCTAAGGGGAATTTCTAAGTTATGTGTAGAGAGCTTGTAAGAGACAGAGAACTAATTTTAAATTCTTTTTATAATTTCAGCAATGAAAACAAAACTAAAAAATCTTATTCAGGAGAGCAGATTAATTAACAAAGACCATAGAAAACATTCAGGCAATTAAAATCTTTTTTAGCCTAATACACATTGAAAAGCTTTTATTAGAGTTACAGTTTCTTTAAATTTTTCCTTTTTTTTTTTTCTTTTCAGTTTTTTTTAATGAACCACAGCATTAAGGTTATCTTGTCCAACTCCCCTGCTCAAGCAGGGCCACCTACAGCCATTTGCTCGGGACCATGTTCAGACGGCTTTTAAATACCCCCAAGGTGGGAGATTCAACAACCACTCTGGGCAACTTGTGCCAGTGCTCAGTCACTCTCACAGGGAAAAAGTGTTTCCTCTTATGAAGATGGAACCTCCTGTGTTTCAGTTTGTGCCAACTGCCTCATGTCCTGTCACTGGGAACCACTGAGAAGAACCTGGCTCTGTTCTCTTTGCACCCTCCCTTCAGGTATTTGTGCACATGAGATGCCCTTGAGAATTCTCTTCTCCAGGCTGAGCATTCCCAGCTCTCTCTGCCCTTCCTCATAGGAGAGATGCTTCAGTCCCTTCATTATCTTTGTGGCCTTTCACTGGATTCTCTCCAGTATGTCCATGTCTCTCTTGAACTGGGGAGCCCAGACCTGGACACAGGAGTCTAGATGAGGCCTCGCCAGTGCTGAGACTGGAAGTATCACCTCCCTCAACCTGCTGGCCACTCTCCTCTTAATGGAGCCCAGGACACCATTAGTCGCCTTTGACACTGTGGTGGACTGACCTTGGCTTGCTGCCAGGTGCCCACCAATCTGCTCTATCACTCCCCCTTCATCAACAGGACAGGGGGAGAAAACAAGGTGAAAAGCTCACAGGTAAGATAAGGACAGGAAGATGAATCAACAATTATTGTCAAGGGCAAAACAGAATCAGCCTGGGGATATTAATTTAATTGATTGCCAATTAATTGTAACAGAGTAGGATAGTAAGAAATAAAACAAAAATAAAACCACCTTCCCCCCACCCCTTCTTCCCAGGCTCTGCTGCTCTCCTAACTCTTCTACCTCCTCCTTTCAAGTGGCACAGTGGGATGGGGAATTGGGGTTAGTTCATAATGCTTCATCACTGCTGCTCCTTCTGCCTCACACTCTTCCCCTGCTCCAGCGTGGGGTCCCTCCCACAGGAGACAGTCCTTCACAAACATGTCCAACCTGAGTCCTTCCCACAGGCTGCAGTTCTTCACAAACTGTTCCAGCGTGGGTCCCTTCCGCAGGGTGCAGTCCTTCAGGAACAGGACTGCTCTGGCCTGGGACCCCCACGGGCCACAGGTCCTGCCCGGACCCTGCTCTGGCATGGGCTCTTCACAGGCTGCAGCTTCCTTCAGGTCATATCCACCTGCTGCAGCGTGGGGTCCTCCCCGGGCTGCAGGTGGAGATCTGCTCCCCCGTGGACCTCCCTGGGCTGCAGGGGGACAGCCTGCCTCACCATGGTCTTCATCACCGCGGGCTGCAGGGGAATCTCTGCTCCAGTGCCTGGAGCATCTCCTCCTCCTTCTGCACTGACCTGGGGGTCTGCAGGGTTGTTCCTCTCACATTTTCTCACTCCTCTCTTACAGCTGCTGCACAGCATCTTCTACTCTTTCTTAAATATGTTATCACAGAGGCTCCACCAGTATCACTGCTTGGCTCAGCTTTGGCCAGCAGCAGGTCCATCTTGGAGCTGGCTAAAACTGGCTCTGTCTGACATGGGAGTAGCTTCTGTTGTCTTCCCACAGAAGCCACCCCTGCAGCCCTTCCCCACCCCTCACTACCAAAAACCTTGTCACATAAACCCAACACAGCCACAAGGGCGCATTGCTGGCTTGTGTTCACCTTGGAGTCTGCCAGGACTCTCCAGGTCCTTTTCCGCAAAGCTGTTTTTCAGCTGCTTGGCCCCCAGCATATACTGGTGCATGGAGTTGTTCCTCTCCACATATAGGACTTTACACTTCCCTCTGTTGAACTTCATGAGGTTCCTGTCAGCCCAGTTCTCCACCCTCTTGAGGTCCTTCTGGATGGCAGCACGACCCTCTGGCACATCAGCCACTCCTCCCAGTTTTGTAACATCAGCAAACTTGCTGAGGGTACACTCTGACCCATCATCCAGATCATTAATGAAGATGTTGAACCCTGTGGTACACTGCTAGTTACTGGAAATCCTACGGAGCAAAAAGGAAAAGTATCGAGAAAGTTCCAGAATGTTCTCCTCTGCCTTCCAAATGAGGATTGGTATGCTTACTGCTGTACAACGTTTGTATTTAGATACAGCCCTGAAGTTTTCTTTTAAACTTATTCTGACTGTGACCACTGAATATAAAAGATGTATCTGAAACATGCATGTCGCCAAAACTAGAAATTCTATGTTGACTGGTCCAGAATAACTCTGTATTTTCTTTTTTTGAATATTTGATTTCAGTCTCTTGGTTTGCTTCTTTTATCATAGGTTTTAGATTATTAGGTAGCAACACACACACATAGAAGGGTACAAGTTTACTTTTTTCACTTGAGATTTCTGAATTTCTGATATGTTCATCTTTTAATGTTTTGCTGGGTATATATACATGTCACAGCATATTAAAATGTCATGCCTACATAGGATACAACAGAAATTTATATGAAACTATGTACATTTTAATAGCTAACACTCATTATATAAATATCCTGTTGGTAGCTTTTGAATACTAAGGTAATAAATAATGTTGCCTTAAAGATAGTGTTTGTAACTGTATGTCCTAATCTCTAAGCTTAAAAAATTTTAGATCTAAAAGTTCTACTTGAATTTAGGAACTCAGAAGTGTTCCTCCAATGAATTAGCCATTAGAAAATTTAATTTCCAAACTAGCTATTTTCCTTGGAGCAAAATAATTCCATTTTATTTATTTACTTTTATTTATCTTGCCAATTACATACTCTTTACATTTACTGTCACAAATTTCCAAAGTTTTCATTCCTGAGATGAGGTGGAAATCTCCTCATATGTATTCAGTGTCAGTTACAGCTGGCCCACAAAATGCAGGGGAGAGAAAGCTGTAACGTCAGAGAAGGTCTCAAATGAACTCCAGGCAAATATTTGTGTACTTTCCTTAACTGGGATTCTGAGCTAAAGATTTAAGTGATTGAAGCAAAGTAATGTGGTTTTCCACATAGCTTTTTCCTTTATTGTTTGTAACACCTAACAGCTTCAGAAAAATGAAGGAACTAAAAAAAGAGAGATTATTAAAGATTTTTAAATTCTTTTGGGAAATGAGACTAGCAAACAAAAAGGTCACTCTTCAGATTCTTGTCTCCAACAGACCATCAGACAAGGCTAAAATTTACTCAGTTTCCAGAAAACAAAACCAAACCAATGAACCAAACAAAAAGAAAATGATGATCAGGGTCAGGGGCTACAAACCAGCAAATACAAGGAGATAAATACAACTCCTTTGGGGAGCACTTCCCAGGTTGAGAGCTGGAGTCAGCATTGCAGTGGGATCTAGAGAGATTCGGAAATAACAAATTGAAGTTGCCCTCAGAGGTAGGCAAAGACAGACAGCTCAAAGCTCAGATATTGTATATTTGTCAATACATAAGAGGTGTCCTGCACTTTACTGAATTAGTGGAGAGTCTCTGAAAGAGCTCATGGAGCTAATCAGGCTTATGCTTCATTATATATACACAACCAAAAACTCTGACCAGTGATTCAATGCAAACCTAGATTTATTTTAAGTGGCTGTATTTTACCTGTCAGAACAAGAACATGTTCACCTTTTTCCTGTTGTATCATCTTGCATTTCATATCCCTTCATAAGAAAGAGTAGCATAAACCTCCCTCTCACTTTCAGTATTTAATCCTCATCTTTAGATCATGCTTTTCCAAATATTCAATATGATATATATTTGTGTCTCAGAAACATTTAATTATGCTTGATATGATCAAGAAGGTACTCTGAAATAAATAATCCTTGGTAGTTTCTATTGACCTATGTCTTCATTATTTTAACTCTTGTCTCCAGAATTATGCAGTTTGAAAGACAATATTTTAAAGCTGGGAGAGTGAATACACTTTCTTATATCTCCCTCTCTCAAGAATGGCTTAGTCTTTCTATAAATGACAAAATTTAAACTACACAGAAATCCTGTATATTAGAAAGACATATTGCAAGCCTCAGCCCATGTACTTGAACAAGGAAGGTCTCAGACAATGTGGGAGAGAAGATCTAAATTTCCTAACAGTCAGGAAAAAGCTGCAGGAAGTCAAGTCAAACTATATGAAAGAGGGATCACTTGTTGCATAGCCAATATAGCTAAATTCCATGCCTGAATAAGGGCCTTACTTAGCTGCACATGAGCTATGAAAATGTTTTTAAAATATTTTCTTTTGTAATTTTTACTTATTTTCTATAAGATGTCTTCAATTTATTTCATAGGATCTACATGTATATCTATTTATATAAGGAAAACTATTAATTTACACTCAGAAAAAGGTAAGTGGTCATTTTGTGATTGACGTTAACACAGGGATTTACACACGCAGTAGATGTAGCACAATTACTGCAAAATGGCCAAAACACCATTCAGCAGCATGTTTCTTCCTATAGTTAAAAGGTAACCAGTGCAATGCCTAATGCTGATAAATAATAACGTAGGGTTTGCTAAACCCAGTTCAGATTAAGGAGTTACTTCACAAATATCATGCCGTAATGCCACAAAACTGTATAATGAATGGTAGCCAATGTCCTGAAAAATAAGAATGTATTTTTATTGAGTGGTATTATGCTTTCTCCCAGAAGTCAGGGATTGACTCCTGTTTTAGCTTTGCTAATCCTACTCCTCTCCCTGCCCCCCTGCACCACATGCTCATCGAGAAGTGTTTTTCAAACACGTGAAGAACAGTACATTTTGCTCTACAGGTCTCACTGTTCTTAGCACAAAAGTAATTTCTACTTTAAATGTAAATTCAGTTCAGTGTCTGCCTATCATTGGAGAGAGATTCTGGGAACATTTTCTTATGGTAATACCAATTACTTTTAGTTGAATCAATTGAGTAATTTAGGGCCAGGCTGGCTGTACCTGAACCTAATATAGCTGAGAATTATAAGCCCCTTTACTTTCCTCAAGATATTCTCTCCCATCCTTTACTCTTTCCTGTGTTTAGGAGCTGAGTAGGGAATCAACAGAGACAAAGCCTAAGGGAAACACACCTGCATGGCTAATCTGATAGGTCTGGTGAGAAAAGTGATAATGCCAGTTAGTCATCTAACAGAAGGTGACAGAGCTTTTGTTTTTGTTTTCCGGGGGGGAGGCGGTGCACACACTTTTGGTTTTGGTTTGTTTGCTTTTTATTTTTTTTTTATTTTAAATTTTAACTTAATTTGAGCCAGAGAAATGATCATGACAGGATCACAGCTTTCTCCTTCTCTTGTTTCCTGTGTGGCATAGCAAGACAATATCCTTTGCCAGGGGGATTCAGAGCAGACTGTACGTGGCTTAGATTTCCATCTCGTAGCAGACAGGCAAGCAGCATGAGCTGGCATTATTTTTACTTTTCTCATTTGTCTCAGGTCACCTTGTTGCAGAAGGTCATCCAGCCTGGCAGCACTGAGGCTGTCATGCCCCAGGAGCAGCAGCAGTGGGATGACCGCTCTCCCAGCGCGTTGCAGAGGCAAGGCAGCTCTGCGGTAGGTGGAAGAAGACATTACACACACACCACCAGCAATGAAGCTTACCGGCTGTTCCTAGACATGAGAGGAGTAAAATATCTGTCCAGTCTGCCTGATTACAAACAGCAGCCTGGATGGGGTTCTGCCTTCCTTCTCCCCACTGACGACCATGCAAAGTGGAGGAGGACTTGTCCCTGCACCCACTTTGGTTTGGGAGCTGTCGTCTGCCACTGCTGGATGCGTCCAGGGGCTCCCCTGAACTGCTTCCACCCTCTTTCCTACTGAGAAAGAGCTCTGCTCATGTACCTGCCACCTCAAACATGTCTCCGCTCCTCTCTGACGACTCTCTTTTCTTCCAACTAATACTTTTTTGCTTTGTTTTTATCTTACATCAAGGTCTGATACATATTGTTGCAATGCTGATCTTGTGCTGTTGGAGTTTAAGCCTCCTAATTTTCTTTTATGACCAACAGACAGTATACTAAGTTTTTGACTGCAGTTAATATTGCACAAGATAGATGTCTGTTAATGTTTCATATGGAAAATTATTTAATCTCTCCAGTCCTATACACTATAAAAGAATATGTTTGCTTCCACATTATTTTTTTTTTTAACCTGCGTTTAATTTGTTCATGAGTGAAAGATTATTCATCGCTAAGGATGGCTTTTGTATGTATGCCAATAAAACTATGTCAAAAATGTTTAGCAAAGTTGTTACCCATCATGCATCAGTTAAATTCAGGCACTGAATGAAGGAGATTTTTCTTTGTCTTTGTTGCTCTGAGTGGCCATTAAAAAATACATAGCACCACTAGTAGAACTAAGACAATACCCCAGGTAGTGGGAATGGTGTACTTACAACCTTTATCAAGGTCAAAGTTCTCAAGAGATACATTAAAAAAATGTATCAATGAATGCTGGCAAAGACTGACAGGTGGAAAGTGTCTACTGCTAGTTTTGAGACACTTAATGCTTCTAATAGTTTTCAGTTAATGTAAGCACAGGAAGACAACTATGATACTGTAAAAAAAAAAAAAAGCGTCACTGCATACCTTACAAAAAAAAGAGCGAGAAGAAAGATGTTTTCAAACAGAATACAAATGGAAAAAATATGAAAGCGGTTCTGACTGATACAAATCTCCCTAAAACCCAATTTTGCAAGTTTGCTCTGTGGAGGGTGGCTTGGTGAAGACAGGGGCAAAATGAAACCCTGAAAAGAGGGATGTGACACAGATGTAGACTAAGGACACATGGATTACATCATTTGCAAAACCTGCCAGTGTTTGCAGACATGCAGAGCATACAGAAAGAATGAAAGCTGTCCTTGCTTTTCCAGAGGGAGAACTGGACAAAGCTGCAGCAGAAGTGAATGAAAAAATTACCAAAATTAAATGGAACATTAATTAAAAATTGAACATAAATTGGTGAAGTGAAATAATAATGTTAATATTGAAGGAAAAGCAGAAGACAATAGAAAGTAAATGCATGAAACTTTGGGCTTGCAAGTGTGATCTTATTCCTGCTAAGCAAGGATAGGAATTAACTGAATGCGTAACATGAAAAGGCATGATTTATGATTCCAGTGAAATGGGATTTTTTCCTGTAAAACTAAAGAATTCCAAACAAATTGTGCTCTTTGAAAATCAGGAGCTCAAGGCAATTGAGGAAAAATTTGAATTCCCTTTCAATTCTTCAGATCTCCAGGAGCCAGGAGTATAAAAAAAACCCCAAAACCAAATCATACACGTGTTAAACTTAGGCAGATGCTAAAGCGAAGCTGCTGGAGGACACTCTTCAGCAGTTGCAGTTCAAACAGAAGAGCCAACAGAGTGAATGCACTCCCTAGAGATTGCGACTGTTATCCAACAATGCTGTGGAAGACATGGGAGGAAACCAGGTTTCCTGAGTCCAATTCCAGTGCTGTATGTCCCAAAAATCCCAGAAACAGAGAACTCATATCCTAATACACCGAATCCATGAAACTGCTTGAAAAGCAACAATGTCCCTTTGTCTCTCATAAATAGTATCTTTAATTTTATTGCACATGCTCTGCTAGCTGACAGTGTTGTACTTAATCATGTCAAAGTCGTAGCATATTATATGTTTTTTTTATTTTGTATTTCTGTGTCTAGACATGCTACATTGCATTTCATTTTATATTAAGGTGATTTACCATGACAAGACTCCTCATGAAACAATTAAGCATGCTGCTGTGTATCATAAATACGAAGTGACAAGTCAGAAAAGTGGCATGTCACATCAAAAGCATATACATTTGCCAAATAACCAGTCTGGCTAAGAGAAGATAGATCTTTTCAAACATTTTTTATCTGTTGCTCCACAGGCACTGAAAATTTAATACCAGAAATGACCTGTGATCTAGCTTAATCACCATCATTCCTGCCCATCAAAAAGAATGGTGATTATGATGAAAAACTATGAACAAGAAGTTATAACTGAAAATTATTCAGAATGACCCCACTTAAACATATCCTGATGTCTCAACATGTGTCTTGCCATAGACAGTGTTTAGAAGTTTAGGGAAAAAACAGTAAGAGAGAAAAACTTTTTTTTTTTTTTTTTTTAATTGGAGCAAATATAATATGAAGCCAGCTGTGAAGCTAATTCAGATACGTACATATCACCATAGGTACCCATCAGCATGTAGACACGAATGATCAGCTAGCTGTATAAGAAGACCCTTCATGGAGACCAGTGCATGAATCCTGCACACAGCCATAAAAGTAAATTCAGCACGTAATTATTACATTTACAGTTTAGAATTTTCATGAATGAAAAATCAAAATAATTACATAGTTGAGTTTGAGAGCAAGTAAAATTATCAAATATATTCACTTTTGTTCTTATTTGATTGTGTTCTACATTTCTATTATTTTGTTCATTTGGATCATTTTTATTAGTTTGATTTATCTATTGACTGTCATTAAGTTTAAACACATGGAAATAAACAAGTGTCTTATTAAAAAAATAAATCTGTCAGAAACATAGTTTACTTCTTTCCATATAAGTTTATCCCATTATTCAATGACTAAACCTTCTGACAAGAAAATAAAATGCACCACAGTAAGCCTTGGTGTCTAAAAATACTATTCTTTTGAGTCTACCAACTAACCAGAGAAGCCCAAAGTCATCATAGAGGCCTTGAAAAACAGCTGAATTTTGCAGCAGAGAAGTGGAATAGAGAAGGATTTAATTAGTAAGATCATGATCATTGGTTAATGAGTACATTCACTGTCAAGCAATAAAATTACCATCACAACAATATGCACACTCTGATTTTTTCAAAATTTGATTTTAACATGGTTCATGCTTTGGGTCAGGTTGAAAACCAGTAAACTGTTTTAAAAAATGTGTGGAACCTCTTTATAATTCCTGGTTTTGTTGTGGATTTTGTGTGTGTGCATGTTTATTTATTTATTTTCATTTATTTTGGTTTAGGGTTTTGTGCAGAACATAAGTTATCCCTCCCTCCTGGCTGCTCTGAAATATTTCTTCACTCTGCACACTTTGAAGTCTGTGGGGCTGGATCTTCCAGGCTTCATTTAGTCATCAGCCCTGAAAGTTCACAGTGGCTATTAGTGCACTTCACACACAGAACAAAAAGATGACAGATTTTATTTGGTCTTAAAAATAATGTTATTCCCCATAATAGTAAAATCTTTGGTAGAAGGCAATTTATATCTCCTTATGCCATCAGTAATAATTTACAGCTGTAATAATTTTGCATTCACATAGTGAAAAGCCCTGCTGGGTGAACAGGATTTTGTAATGAAATAATATGCCAATAAGCAGGAATTACACTTTGGACAAAAAAATAACAACAAAAAAGAACAAAAAACAAAACAACAAAAAAACCCAACAACTCTCCCCCAGCTCCCCAGAAAAGCCTCATCCCAAAACAAAAAAAAAATCCCTGACTAACTAGGTATATTATTGTAGGCGAACTTTAGATGCAGATGGAAAAACTGCAGAGAAACAGGAGTTGGCAGTAAGGACTCTAAAAGCTTAAAATAAAATAACTGGTTTCTGAGAAGCCAAATATTTCTTACAAAGATTAATTCTGTCTGAAAAAAGGTTAGCTTCACACCTTAGTAAGACTAGAAGACTTGGAAATACTGCAGACTTGAGCCTTGAAAAATCAAATGAAGATTTCTAAGCTATACTTTCTTACTCCTGATTATAACCTCTGATCTGATTGTTTTGAACTGGTAAGGTAACATTATATAAAGAACAGAGCTTATGAAATGTTTCAGGAACACAAGAAATCCTTCCCAAAACACCAGACACCTATAACAGGAAGGGTTATTAACAAAGTAGAAAGACGTCTAATATTAATGATAAAAATATTCACTTCTACGAGCAGAAAGACCTACACAAGGACTACACTACCAATATGCTACTGACTTCCAGCAGAGGCTACAATAACAAGGGAAATGTAATATATCTCATTTATCTGGACTTCAGAAAAGTATCTGATATCATTCCTCATGGGAAATTATTAGTTAAATTGGGGGTTAGCAAAAGAATTCTAAAATACAGAATTAGCTAGGGGGAGTCAGGTTGTGGTGACAGAATAACTGTCTGGCTGGCAGAAGGTGACCAGGACAATTCCTTAAGTTTTGGCCTTGAAATTTATCATTTTTAGTATTTTTATTAACGGCCATGGCACAGAAAAAGAATCAGACTAATGAAATACGCTGACAACATAAGGCTGGGATGCTCCTTCCAGTGGGAAGGGAGATGAGAAAATCACATAGAAAGAACTAGACGACCTTGAAGACTGAAGTAATGTAGATGGGATTAAATTCATAGAATCATAGAATCATTCATGTTGGAAAAGACCTTTAAGATCATCGAGTCTAACTCTGAACCTAACACTGCCAAGTCCACCAAAATTCAATAGTATAATGTGGAAGATTGTGCACACACGGACAAAGAAAGACGGCTGTTAAAAGCTCAGAGCTCATTAATTACAAGTGGCAGAGAATGAAGAAAATCCATGAACAATCCTTGGCAATAGCGTAATTATAAATCTGAAACACAGTGCAATTGTTATTATATACAGATATATATACATATGTATTTTACTTTTATATAAAACACATTTGTGTGTATGTATATGTAAAACCATATATAGGAGTGAATCAGGTGGTATGTTTCAAGTGTAACAGGAAACTACTGATGCCATTGGGCAAGATACTGGTAAAAATTAATATGAACTGGTGCATACATGTAATTTCCAAATTGTTGTGGACTGACACACTATCTTTAACCCTTAAAATATTTGCTGTATTATCGGTATAACCACATACACTGCTGAGTTCTTATGTCACTGTTCAAATTAGGACTGCTTACCATTGTTGTGTGTATCACCTGCAGACCTTGGAATAAAGGCTGATAGAATTTTGGTATATAGTGATGATAATTTATTAGCAAAAAAATAATTCAAAATCATAAGGATACAGAGAAAAGCTAGTAAAATCATCAAGGAATAAGGAAGATACCATACGAAAATTAGTAAGCAACACGAAGACTAAAGAGACAAAATCTAATAAATAGACTGGGGCAATAAAACTCCAGGGAGAGAGAAATATTTAAGCTAAAGAACAACATTGGTACAGATCAAATGGGAATAAATTGGCCACAAGGAATTTAGGCTGATAATTGGAACATGATTTCAAGCCACAAGAGGAATAAATTCCTGTAACAGTGTTCCATTAGGAGAAACGGAAGCAAAAAACCACAAAGCACTTTAAAGTTGTAGTTTCACCAATATATGGTGGAAATTATATGAGGGGTGGAGTTTTGGAAGCAAGAGACTGAACCTGACCCAAGGCACTCTCCATTTTAGGATTTCTGGAGTTCAGATCTGAAGGCTTAAGTGCTTACCCATCTTTACCTAAAGTCTGAATACCAGGATCCAGGTCTCCTGACTTTGCATTTCCACGCTTGCTGCTTAGCAGCACAAGACTTCAATGAGTCTTTTTGGATTCAGGCTGTAATCAATGAAAATAGCTTTTGCAAATGAGTCTGCCTAAGGTATTCTTGTTCTGGGTTGTTCTGAGTTGATGCTGCTGGGAGTCAGCAGTTTCCCTCGCATATTCCTTCACTTTTAGACAACACCAAACTCACTACAATCCTTTACTCATCTAAGACTTCAGCAGTTGTCAAGTAATTATTTAAGCAGGAGAAAAGCAACCCCCATCTTTAAATTAACTATTAGCCAGGAATTAGAAAGATGATGCTTGCCCATGCTTGCATAAGGACTTGGACAATTAACATGTACTAATTGGTAAGAAATGTTAGTTACCACTACAGAAGTAGTAGTTTCACTAAATGGAGCATGGCTGGAAATAGTGGCTAAAGGAGCAGTCGACCTGCCAAGTCCTTTTTGCCCTTACAACAGATTGTGTCTCCTACACAGGTGTGCCCGTATTAGGAAACTCTGCCTTCAGTCAGCTGTTTGCTAACAATTAGTTGCCAACCATTGATCAACATCTGGAAACTACATCAATTTGGGGGAGGACTTTAATGGCATTTATCATGTTTATCATGTACTGCAAATGAGTAGCAACTCATAGGGAGTTTGCCAGATGCCTTTTATTTCTTTTTATGCAGAAAGCATTATAAATGCAGCCTTGGGTACTGACCCAGGTCATGCATACAATGTGAACATTGTTCCAAGAAGCCTTTTCCAGCGCAGACATCTTGTCTCCTTAGGTATATATTGCATAGTTAATGTTACAGCAAAAGCATGTTTAAAGTTGCAATGGCAAGTGTTTAAAAACTAGAAAGCACAGATTAGATTTGGGCTCGCTCTTTATTTGTGCAGTATGACAGTGTATTTAACAAGAATTCACATACCTTTTCTGCATCTTTGTGTTTCATTCAGGGCTCAGAGTACTCTGTGCTCTGAAGAAGAAATCAAGATATTTGCTCAGGCCTTAAATATCCAGACTAGTCCTGTCTCTCCTTTTGAAAAAACCGCTTAGCTGTGGTGGAGACAGACATGAACACCTCTAATTTTCTGCATGTGTAATTCTCCTCTCCAGTATAATTTAATAGTTGATCCTTAAAATAATTAAATGATGCAGGAACTCAAGTCAGGTAGAGTGAGGTGAAAAAAGCTACTTGCATGCTTAGAGACACATATGCTGGTAAGATTTGCTGAGCTCAGAATCTAAAGTAACTTATCTACTCTGTTCAATGAGGCTGAAAGTCACATATGCAATAAGATTCAGGTTGCATAACAAAAACAGATTTCAGGATCATATTTTTCCTTTATTTTTATTTTCTTATATTTCAGCACCTCATTATATCTTTTATATAATTTGCCTGGTGTTCAAACAGCAAACTGAATTACAGGTTTGTAAGCGACCAGATTTCTTATAAGATTAAGTCACAAGCTGTATCAGTTGAACACACATATCTAAAAAGAAATGTTTGTTGTTGTTTTGTTGTTTTTAATAGACAATTTGTATATTAATTAAGTCATACTATAGAATTAAGTTACACCATAAATTTCCTTATGCTTTAATTTTAAACATTTCATAAAAAGAACACATTTACAATATGACCTAATTCATTTAGAAGCTGTTTCTTGAAAAAATGTCTAGAGCAGCAACAGATGGCAAGAAGAAAAAGAACAACAAAATCCTGCTTTGAATATCTTCCAATTTGACAAAGAACCAGCTGCTATAATAAGCAGTGTCAACATCCAAAATGTACTTTAAAATGAAACTCACTTATATCCATCAAATGAGGAATGCTTTAAGCAAAATTCTTTGCCAATAGAAGTTCATGGTATGTTCTTGTTTATACCCATACTACCTACTAATTTCTATATTATCTGATGACTGTCAACACTTGTCATGCTAGTAAGGACAGACAGATGGAAGAGTGACCATACCTGCTTTTCCAAACAAAAAGAAGCTGTGTATACTGTATGTAATGTAGACAAACATAACCAAAGCTATAACCAAATTTCACCTCATGACTCCCTTTCTCTACGAGCTAATTAGAAAATGTGTTTCATCTGCTTTTAAAAAAATGTTAGCATTGCTTTTTTTCACACCAAAGGACGTTTTTGAAGTAGGCATTGAAAACATAAATTTAAAATTTTGCTGTTGGTATTTCTAATTTATTATATTGTATTATCTGATACAATTCTTATTTTTATTAGGATAAGCTAATGCACAGTACATTGGTTTTGGCTTTACACTGGAGCCTGCTTGTCTGAATAAAGCAGTTTGCTCTCTTTCTGTTAGGTTTAATTTTTACATTCTTGGGCCCTGTCAGGATATTGAGAAGTTTGGCTAGAGGGAAATCACATTCGATTTAAAATCAAGAATTATGTTATGCCCTTTAAAGTACAGCCCTGTACTGGGAGTTCTGTCCCAGAGAAAGCTCAGGAACCATAAAAGGCTTCTAATAAAAAAGCAAAGAGGAAAAGCTCTGCCTAAGCCTGGGAGAAAGATGTCATTGTTCTGTATAGCAACCTGTCACCAGGCAGAAGAGGAGATTGCTGACAAATATACAAAGGTAGTCAAACTCCAAACACGCTAGGTTGCCCTTTACAGAATGGATCACAAATTCACACTGCAGGTCAGTAACAGAGCTGGAAATACAAGACAGGTCTTTTCATTCTGAGCCTTAGGAACTATACAGCATTGACTCTTTTATCCTTGAGGGTAGATTTAGATTAGATGTAAGGAAGTTCTTCATTATGAGGGTGGTGAGACACTGGCACAGGTTGCCCAGAGATGCTGTGGGTGCCCCATCCCTGGCAGTGTCCCAGGCCAGGCTGGATGGGGCTTGGAGCAACCTGGTCTAGTGGAAGGTGTCCCTGCCCATGGCAGGGGGTTGGAACTAGATGATCTTGAAGGTCCTTCCCAACCCAAACCATTCTATGATTCTACAAATATTTAGCATTGTAGACTAACCTGTAGCAACTGTGTGAAGAAGGATGTTATGATTTCTTCCTGAATATGTTCACTCTTTCGTAAGACTCCCCTCATTGAGATGCATGTATGTTTCTCCTGTTAACATCAGCAAATCTTTGCAGACATAAATCATGGAGCATAGGATAACATCTTTTTTAATTTATAAGGATGATACACTACACCACCGAATATTTAAACCAGAAAAGATTATTGCTTTTATTCTCCTCTCCCAGGTTTTTAAGTAGATTAGAAAAATTAAAACTTCCCACTATTCCTTTACTACATAAAGCTCATAGGTATCTGACACTGGTGCTATTTTCCTCATGTGATATAACTACTTGTTGTTGTCTTCTTTTTAACTATGTTACTGCTTTAACTTCAATGCCTTTCTTAAACAGAAGAGGGTATTTGTGTAGAGAGGGAGGGGGCAGAATTCTGTCTGAGGTGGTGGTGAAGAGTTCTGATTCAGCTTTTACGTGAAGGAAAGTGTTATTGAAAGAACACTGTATGGCCAGTAGCCATTAGGAGACAAAGTTATATTGTCAATTGATGATGGTGAGTTTTATCCATTGCTCTAAGGTTAATTACACTGTCTTTGATGAAATGTAAAAAAAAAAAATTCTGAAGGACATGTTGCTAGCCAGCAACTCAAAATCTATTTCTTCTGCTGAAATGTCAATAACCTTTCAGGTCTTGCATTATTTTTACAGAAACAGGGATGGCACTGCCTTTAAAGGAACTGCTGCTTGATATACCAGTCAAAATCCCTTATTATTGTGTACTTTAAAAAACAAAGTCCAAAAAACTATGAGGTAGTTCTGTTTTTGCATTCTAATCCAGTCAAAATTGTTGTGATTAAATTGAAGAATAAATCAGAGAAACATTGAAGGCTTCCGTAAGCTTTTTGCTTTATATTCCAAGATGTCTCTTAAAAAAAACAGTTCTAAGTCTGAAAAAAGTGACATTTCTAGCATGAGAAAAAAAATAAGAACAACCTGGCAGAGACTAGCTTTTGAAAAAAGATGTAATTGCAACTGCGTTAGTGAAATAAAAATGGGATATGAATATTAAAACTTGGGTCTAACCATTTCTTTGCTTTGAAATATAGGTCAGTTTAGCAGAAGAACTTCTACAGTGGAAGAAAAAAAAACATATATTGAAGAGAACCACATGGATCACAAGTTTCGTGATGGGATCTAGAGCCTTTCACTTTGAGGTCATGGGTTCAAATTGAGCCCAATTTAGAACTGGCCAAAAGTTAAAAGCAAGTAAAGGCCTTTTGTGACTTGTGTGTGAAATGATATAACAATATCATATTACTTTCTACTGGATGAGTACTTATAATTAAAACCAAAAAAAACCCAAACCAAAACAAACAACCATAAAACTCAAATCCGAAATATTGTAGACTTCTCACTTTTCTTAACAAAGAAAGATCAAAGAATTAATCAATATTAAAAAAAAATACATTCTTCCTGAGGACTCCATACTCTGTATATACTGTAATTCTGGGGTTTTTTTGGTTTTGAGAGATCAGCTTTTGAAAAAAAAAAAAAAAAAAGATTTAAAGGGATTATATTTTTAGAGACAGTGTTGGATTAATATTTAGTCCAAACTTTTCATCATTTGATCACCAGCTTCTCTACTGACATTAAATTCAACACATTAGTCACTACTGGATTTGAGATCATAGCTGTCATTGAAATAAAGCAATCAAGACAAAACAGAAATATTCCGGATGACTGCAAGGGGTTAAAAAAAGCCTCCAAACTGTGTCCAGGTAGGTTTTCATGAGGGATGAAAGTCAACATCACTGGTCAAAACTGAATCTGACCAATACACACAGACTATGATTCTTATGTCTGAAAAGTAAGATTAGATTTGTATTACGGAAAGGGAGGAGTAAAATCCAAGTATTACATTGCATTAAAAATTCACTGGAACCTAGCTATGAAGTAACTCATTCTTGGGAGTAGCCTCTCTTTATTCATTGATTATGGTAGGACCCAAGGACAAACTCACTTCTGTTTTAGGCATTTAAAGCAAATACTTGAAGTTTTCTAGAACAAAGAAGTGCATAGGCCTTATATATAATTTTACAGTCCCGATTTCAAGAGCAAGCAGTCAGCAGCATTGTTCTCAATAATAACTGTATTTTTATTATTCAAATTAGGTACTGAACAGATCGCTTTTTCAAAGCCTTTTTAACAATTAACATTAAATCTGCTAGAGAGATAGGAAATACCACTGCAGAATTAGAGAGGTTTGCATCTTTTCTGAAAGTCTGGTTAACTTGAGCCTTTATATGTGACGTCCTTACAAACTCAGAAGGAAAATACACCTTAAATTATCAATACAATTTTCACTCAATCTGTCAGTTGTGGATCTTTTTTCTTTAATAAGTTGTCTAACATATCTTGCAGGCTGTGTTATTCCTCTTTGATGTTACATCAAGTGAGGAAGATTAAAGTCTAGCTTGAATTTATCACCGATGACATTTCTGTGACTTTGGTCCATCAATCCTTTGTGATGGGAAGATGTCAGAACAAAGTCATCACAAATTATGTAATGTCACTCCACCTAAGCCACAGTGACAAACAAGCTGATGAAGCATACTGTTGCAGAGTCTATATCCTTCCATAGGGTACATTTAGAGCTACATGCCTTTGATTTATAATTCGCCTGAGATGATGAAATTCAGGAGGACCAAACCGTTTTGGACTGATTGTTCTATATCCCGTGTGATATCTTGATCCTTTAGTATACTGAATAACCTCAATTTCTAAAGTATAATTCCCCTCTTTGGTCTTTCAGGATTCATTAATTTGTAAAAACAGAGGAATTCAGCAGGAATTAAGGAAGCTAGCTCTCCACTCAACTCCACATTAAAAAGCCCATTTTTTTCTGAGGGATATAGGAAGGTTTGTCGACACTTGGCCTCAATGAGCTACAGAGAATGCATTCTTTTCTACTGTATTTCAAAACATTAGTAAAAGTATTTTTCTAGTAGTAGCAAAAGCGACTGCTACAGAGATGCAGAGTGGCAGAATGCCACAATACACCATTGGGAGGCGGCTCTGGGACACAAAGCAACTTGGGATAGATCAGAGAAAACAAAATCAAGTATAAAGTTAAAGATGTTCATGTGCATGGACATAAAGAAGAGAGAGACTATTAAAGCTAGAGACTACAAAAATGAGAACAGGGAAGTTCCACTGGCATTTTGGTAGCCTAGGGATGACTTATGACAGATTTGTATGAACTGGTCATACATAGAGCCTGATTGCTCAGGCTATTGGCCAGAAAGCGTATCGGGTCCTTTTCCAATAAAAATCTGGAATAAACAACAGGAGGAGGATGGGAAAAGAGCAAGTCTGACAGAGAAAATTTTATGAGCCATTATTCATTACCTTTTTTTCATGAAACAAACTACCTATCAGAGCTGCCAATAAAAGAAAAACCTTCCGGGGACAGGGAGAACTTCTATTTCAAAATGAGCAATCAAATTATCAGAGTCTCTCCACTGGAAAGCTTCAGTGGATGACTAACTGCTGCCTTCTGCTCATTACTTCTCTCAAAAGATGAATTGAGGTCCTTTGTATTCTCCGGTAACTGAAGTTTCCGTTTTGCCTTTTCTATTTTTAAGAAGTAGTTACAGATGAAGAGAAAATGTGCTGCAGTAATAGAGCCACATCAGGAAATATCCTCCTCAGCTGCTGTTCAGAAACATTTGAAATGCCTTCTAATAGAATGCTGCTTGTCCCATAACATTTGTAAGTGACTGTGCTTCAAATGCAAATTTCTTCATTACACTGAATTGCATTAAATTTGATAAGAACTCTGCTGCACATATCTCCTAAAAACAGTTTGCTGAGAAAATAAAATGATGTAGTACAATGATATGCATCCATTAGATAATACCTGAAAATAGCTTTATAAACATATTTCATTTTAGTTGCTACTTAATGATTTAGTTTTAGTGGGTAGCTTACGGATTCAGCCATTCCGGTGCAATGAACTAGAATCATCTTCAGAGCTGGAAACTTTATTAGTTTGATTATTATGCCAAGTATGATGAGCACATGTAGATTTATAAAACAAGAAAAAAGTTACAGTCCATTGACTATGCCCTTTTTCAGCCTTTAAAGGCACTAACTAGAAGGACATCTGAGCACTGTTAACATCAGTTCTTCTCCCAGGGAGTACCTTATTAATGTTTTTGGTAGCAGATATAATACTATGCAGATACCTTCTGACAATGTCAAAGTATAAACTTTCGGATGAGACAACAAAATTTAGGCTTAAGTCATTCATGCTCATTAAAGCTTCCTTTACAAACTACTCAAAAATCAGAGGTGTTAGAATGGGATGGCAAAATCGCAATACCGCTAATTACACCCTAGTTGTCTAAACTCACTAAAACTACAGATAAAGTGGTCTTCATGGATTATTTGGAACTACTGTGCATCTCTGCTCAACCTATCATGCCAGCAACTAAACTGCACCTTGCATGCATCTCTACATAAGGCCACTGGCGAGAAATAAATTCATTTTATTTAATTCTAGGCAACATTTATCTCTTAGATAATCCTCTTCAACTTCATTGCCTTCAAGTTCAAACCTAATGCCCAATTCAACTAGCTAACCTTTGCATATATACGAGAAAAAAATGGATAACCATCACATACCTTGACTGCTTGGCAGAGATCATGCTAATCCAGTAATAGGTAAAATAATATAGTCTCCAAAACACAAAAATTTGAACAGAAATAATGCAGTGGCAAACTATTTTCCTATGTCTGCCAAAATCTTGTCTTTAATTTATTTACAAACACCTACATAAGAACTGACTGAACAGACTCCTTTTTCTATTGCAAAAGGGCCCTTAAGAGACCTAGGTAATGGGAACAGTAGTTGTCCTTAAAAGCATAATTACAAAAAAGTAATAAATCAAACCACCAGCAGATCAATATTGCTAACAAAATAACACCCCACCCCACCCCACCCCATTCATTTATCTTCTACTTGTGCAGGCTTTTGGGAGCTGGGGTATTTTTGCAGTGACAATAATGTTATTTCTAAGAAGCTTTGAGTACCCAGCTGTATGATATCAGGCAAACATATCATTTCTTTCAGAGCTGCAACACAACAGGCCCTTCTCAATTCCATGCTCGCTATGTCCCGGAATGTCCTTTCCTCACCCCACTGAAACTAATTCCTGGTTCTCCTTGTTCAGTGGCCAAGTTCCTGAAAGCACTGTGAAACAGGCAATGGAACTGAAGTGGAGCCAGAAACTGCAAAGGAAGAACAATACTACACATTAACTGTTTAGCATTAATTTCCATATTGACTTCCTTATTAATAAGCACCTGACTTGTTTCAGTGCAGTGCAGCAACTCCTATGAACCTGCTAATGCAATTTTTGCACATGCAGTTTTCTGGAACTGACTCATTTTCCTATGTGTAGACAATACAAACCCATTTCTTGGAAAACCAAAGTGTATGATTCTAATAAATATAATGTTTCATATATTGACTCAGTATTTACAACAGAATGGTTGGCTTCTTTCACTGTACTTTTTTTTAAATTTAGTTACCATGAGGCATAACTCCTTAAAATAACTCAATAAAAACCAGGTTTCTGGGGAACAATCCCTCTGCCTTAAAGTCAGTGGCAATTTCTCAAGTATCACTAGAAAAGCTGCAACAGGTAGCATGTGCAGGTGATGTCTCTGGAAGCTCTTTTTTTGATGAACAGGTGGAGCTAAGAAATTGTTAATAGGAGGGATCTCCTGGATTAGTGTTTACACATTTGTGATAGACATGTGACAGGTAACACAATGATAACAACAACTAATAGCTTTTGCGAGGCACTAAAGTACTGTCACCATGAACGCAGGCAAAAGTATTGCTCCTTGGTGGCGCAGAAGTACAGAATTACAAAGTGGAAGTTGTTAAAACCTGCCGATTACTCTATGCCCTCAGGTATTCAGAAATACTACCCTCTGTACAGAACAGTGATAAAATTTTAATTATTTAAATATTTTTTTAGAATAATTGAATATATCCCCTTACAAAGCAGAGTTTAGTAAATCAACATATCCTAAAAGAAGCTACACAATATTTTAAATAAAAAATAAACCCTGTACACAAACCCAATACACAAATGTAGCAGGTCTATCTTGTTGAATATTTGAGTGTTTCTTGGCATACACTTGGGTATTCTAAAAAAAACTCTTGCTTTACCCCTAGGGTCAGGAAATAATTCTGACAGGAAAGAGAGATCAAAGATGTACTTGCAGTGACAGGGATGCTGCATACGTTTCACACCAGTAAACAGTAGACATAACTCCTCTTTTTCTCCATTTTCTTAGATTAGTACTTGTTTGTATAAACCGAAGTACTTAAACTTATCTTGCACTATAGGACAGCATATAAAAACAGTATTTAAGAGAGAACTCTCACTCAACAAAATGACGGATACTGTGGTGTTTACAGTTGTGTTATTTTTTGCCCCATTTGGGCATTACCATCACACCTGGAAATCTTATCCGACAAGAAACTTTTACTGGAGAAACAGATAAACCATGAGCATTTAATTTTGTTTTTACAACTTGTTAATTTTTGTGACATTCTAGAGAGAGTGAACAAAGTACTATTACCCTCAAATCTGCCAATTTCCACACCACTGTCGACACGGTGCTTTTTGGTAATTGTATTTACGGAAACCCGGTTCAGAGCAAAAACTATAAAGAAAGGAGAACGCTTTACTAAAAACTAACATTGAGAAAAGGCAGTTTCACATGTGGAGGCAACACACAGAGTACTGAAAGATATAATGATGTTGTGGAAATGTTTTGTTCCCTGAAAATCATTAAGTATTTTCTCTGAACATTCTGCTGCTTCCTCATTTCTCTGCCCTCTAAAGGGTGGTCTGCAATTCTTCTTGAATACAATCTTGCTGCACAAAAGCCTGTTTATACTTCAAAGTATAATCTTTAGAATCCTAGCAGTTATTCTTCAAGAGCCTATTCACAACATCATCAGCTTCCTGTACTGTCACAAAGATCCAGAGTTTAGCGATTACAGGAACTGTGGGTTTGGTTATTGGTAGTGAATGAAAAATTATACAGCACACACAAGTACAAAAGAGTTTGCATGGGATATTACTGCATGAAATGGTGGCAAGTACAGCAATCGATATCCGTTCTAGCAATATTTCAGTCACAATGCATTTATGCGGCTGAAGAGATTCTAGAAAATATGTTCCCTGTCTGCCCTGTTTGAAAAGCTGATATGAATATTATGTCTAATTCAAAGAGCATTGCAAACTATATGATTGAATTTTCATTACTGTGTGTGGAATGAATATTGCCAAATACCGATTTTGAAATGCTGGCAATATATTACTTAAATGATCAGTGTCATTTCACATTCACAAGTAATGTATAAAGAGTGGGCTAAAAAGCAATGGCACAGAAGTTTCACAAAAAGATAAATCTGAACTTCAGGTTTTATTTTATTCTCCTTTGGAAAAAAATGCTGCTGTTCTATATCCTGAGCTTTGCCTTATGTATTGTTTTTTCCTCACACACACACACTTATTCAGACAAACCTAGTTATGCACAAGAAATGTGGCACGTGAAGGAGTAAACACATACATTTTTATTTTATTAAAAAGAATACTAACATTGCTTAAGAAATTGAGTAGCTTTTTTTCCCATGATATGCAAATATATGTTTAGACTAGACAAAAACCTAAAAGTTAGAATTTTGTATTTGGAAGACATGACAATTCATAAGTAATAACTGAACTCTCCAAAACAGTTGTTCTACCCTGTTACACCCTGTCATCCTTTGGGATGCAATTGCAACAAATCAAAAAGTGATAGAAAACCAGGATTTACTCTGACTTTTCCTGTGACTACAAGTCATATACTCATTTTAAAATAAAGCTAGATGTTCCTGATCTATTTCATTCAATAATATTTTAGAAGAGGCTTTTAAGATCTTTGCCTACAAGAGCTTTAATTCCTACATTATCTACTGACTAAACATGGAGATCGGGGTCCAGAGGGTAAGGGGAACTGGTGGCATCCAAAACCAGTTCTTTACTACAGAGGATTTTTACACACACCTACACACCCCTAGGGTAGTGAAAGAAGGTAATAGGATGAAGCTAGTGCCTAAACCATGTAAATTATCCTGAAAGACTATTTACTTGTATGTCTACAACAAAACTTGCTAAAACCTGCCACCTAGAGGAAAACAATCACACTCTTCTCCCATACAGAGCAAATCTTTAAGGCTACAAAAATGCTGCACAACTACTGTAGCTCCTCTGTACTCCATGAAGTCAAATGCACACCTACATACATTAAGGACTGTACTTCCTCTTTGATTTACAAGTCCCACCTAAGTCCGATTCTACTTTTTCTTTCAGCTCAATAAATCTTGCTATCCTGTGCAACACCTTAACAAGGAGTGACTGAGGAAGCAGGCAGTGTAACAACCCAAGAGAATAAAGTCTAACAGTCAGATGTGCACTGTAGTTAAAGCTAGTACTGAAATACAGAAGACAACTGTTGTAGTTCTGTAAAAGGGAAGACACTGTTCCAAGCTGGGCAAGGTATTTCAAATTAACAAAACTTACTCATAAATAAATAAATAAATAAATAAATAAAAACAAAAAAACCCAAAAAAACAAACCTTAGAAGTACAAAATCAGTTACTGTATTCACAAACCCAAAATAAAGTTGGGAATCTGCAAGTTGCTGTTCTTGTATGCTGTATCATTTGGGCCAAAGCCACTACTGTACATATGTCGGAGATTTGAAGATAAATAGATAAACAAGACTGGGTAAAACAAAGCATTTCATAAATAGATGTGCCACCCTCTGAGTACCTCAGTAATTCCTTAAAAGACAGACACCATCGCTAGAGGAAGAACTCCAAGTTCCTAGTAGAAGGGAGAATGTTTTAGGGAGGTAGCTCTACATGCTTACCCTTTTTCTTCTGGTCTTCCTTAAGCCTGTGATGTTAAATCAGTTTAAGACAGGATACTGAGTTTAGTCCACCAAATACGATTTTATTATGATTGTACTATTCCTTGGATTGAAGAATTTTTCTAAACAAATTAACATTTTGCCAGCAATATTTAAATGTTTCGAATGGTGCTGTCTTTGCTGTTGCTGTTGAAGTAATTTGGAAACCCTGGCATGAAAATGTATTTGAAGATTTAAAATAAGTGGACTTTGTATGTTTCTAAATGTTGAAGTAACCTTCAATATTGTACTGTGCATCTTCATCATTTACTTTTGTACAGAAGTTTCACAACAAGCACTCCATGTTCTTTGGTGATCCTGAAGAACATTCAGAATAAAAATCATCCAGATTTTTACATTCTTTACATCCATACCAGGTAGCTAAAGTTTTTGGATCCAGGTTTTTGACTCCAAATGTTATGAGAATATGTCAACTGCGAATGTTAAAACTGAGACACTTAGTTCTGGATTGGTTTGGTTTGAAACATGCTAAATTAAAGATATTTGAACCACAGATTAGAAAGCTGTCAACAGAACTGGGGGAGAGGGGCAGGGGCGCATGGAAGAGACCACAGCAATCTGTAACCTCATTGCTTCTACTCTTGCTTTTCTCTGTTTTTCTGTTTCTCAGAATGCTACAAGGCAATAACTACTGTTGCATCCCAAGGTCTAATACATCTGATAGGCTTGTTCAACAGTCTTGTGGACTATTGTTAATGCTTTTGCAGTTCAAGCAGCAACTTCTCCAGCCTGTCTCTGGACAGAAAGGAGAGTAGCTGCCTTGGTGGAAGTAGCTCAAACTGTCTCTTGTCTCCATGAAAAGCAAGGCCTGAATCCATTCACATGCTGTTGAGCTGACTGTCTCTCAAAGCATAAATTAACTGTCAATTAGCTAAAGAACAAATGCTCTAAATAATTCAGAATGCAGCTGTTTGCCTAGAAATTAGTAGTTTATGCAGTGCAAAAATGCTCAAAAATTTTAAAGTGTGGCAATATGGCATATTGTTACATAATGCCTCATTAACTATCAAGAATATGAATACAATGTCTTTGGCATACGTATCACCTTTCAATAACTATCAAAGATGAAAGTCTTCTGGATACAGGAATAGATCAGTGTGCAAAATACAGAAATAGCAAGATACTTCTTATCTCAGTGCTGTTAAGCTCAGAAGGCTCCCAAAGAAACTTCCTATTGCTAAACCCAAGCTGCATTTATTAATAATTAGCAGTAAGATAAAATAATACACCATAAAGCATTGGGAGTCTAAAGAGATCTGGCAATAGCCGCCTATTTTGTTTTACACCTCAATCCTCAGAATACCCCAATAAGGCACAAAGCCTTTGCATTAAAGTTCTGTATTCGAAGTAAGGATATAAACGATAGTGTTGGTTTTGTTACAGATATAGTCTAAAAGAGATTGCTCTTAAATAACATACCACCTACATTTCCACTTTTTTAAACATCATTTACTATATCAGTGATGTAGCTGTAGATCACAACTCAAAGTCTGAATACCAGGCAGACAAAGTTTTTGGATGCAGGCTTTTGACTACAAATGTTATGAGAATACATCAACTGCAAGTGGTAAGACTAAGCATTTAGTTTTGGTATGGTTTGGTTCGAAACACGCTAGTTTAAAGGTATTTGAGCCACAGATTAGAGAGCTGTCAACAGAACCAGTGTGGGCATGGGGGGTTAGAAGAGACCACAGCACTCTGTAAGCTCATTGCTTCCACTCTTGCTCCCTGCAGAAAGACTCCAGTTCCGGCAACTGGTGCAATAATGGGTACCACTACCTCCTTTTCCTTCACAGGCTCTGGTCTTCTGCTAGCATATTCTGCCTGCTCCAGTGATCTAATTCAATACTGTGTTCCTAATGTAACGTGCACAATTGATCTTGTTTTTCACATACTAATAAGGAAGGTACTCCACAAATCAGCCTCACGTGACCCCCTTCTGTATGTGGGTATTTTGCTTCTCCATTTGCCTTCTAAGGCAAATTTTAAGGTAAATTCAACAAGAGTTAACAGCTGATCTAGTTTTCCTGCATCTAGTAACTGAAAATTGCTATATTGCCTATCACATATTTTGCGTTTCTGCTTTTTCATTACTCCAATAATTTTCCAGTAACAATACATTTTCACTCTTCATTCTTTACACTGTCACTGCAAAACTTCTTTGGTGTTCCCTTTGTTTTTCCTTAAATAAATTTTTGCTCATTACTCTCCTGTTTCAAATTTCAGCTCCTTCCTCTCTGTCCTTTTACATGTTCTCTTGCAATCTGACCCTGTGTTGTTTCACATGCATCCAACCTGACCTTTTTAAGTACCATTTACCATCTGAATTTTCCTGTCTATATTTCCTTCCTTTCATTATAGGAACCCTGTTGTTTTTCTCTATATACGATCTTCTTTTTTTCAGCAAAGATATCAGAACTTAGAATTTCACTAGGTCTTAATTTTAGTAAAATTTTCTCATGTCACTATTGGACACATTAACTGCCTTACACAAGGAAGTTATTATGGCCACTAATGATTACACGATCAATATTTTTTGCCTTTTCAGCTTGTGTTTGCCCTTGTTACACAATGCTTGTTGCAAGGGCAAGGGATCTGCATTCGTCTTCTTAATCCACTTAATGCAAGGCTAACATCTTGTCAGTATTTGGATATGCCTCTCTGACATGATTATTGTTAACTTAAAACAGAAAAGTTTTCCTAAACAGTGGATCATGTAAGGGCGAGAAAAACAAGCTCATACAGCCAAAACATCCTGACATAAAGAGAGACGATGAGCTCAGATCTTTGCATCCCATAATGATGGAACACTGCCTGAACATCTACTCTTTCTCATACAGAATGAAGCATGAGGATCAATCTTCCACTTCCCCCAGCAGGACAAAAATCCGTCACTACTCAGTTCCCATGAGGAAGTAACACATACAGAAGAACTTGACTGACAGATCCTTATTCCTGATCCTCCATCTCTCTCTCTCTCGCCAGCATACTCCTATCGGTGTTCTTATGTTCTCAAATCCTCCTCTCCTCCAGCCGATCTGCCGGGTCTCCCCAAACCTCTATTTTTTCCAGCCACCCACCCTCTTACAACTGTTTTCAACACCTCTCATCCATTCCAGTCCCTCATCTCTTTTACCTTATTCTAACTCCTTTCCCCACAAACCATATAAATTATTTGTATATATAAATTCCGTATATATATATATGTATATATAAATTCTTCCATATAAATTATTTAGAAAACATTTCACGCCTTTTCTGAAGCTTCTGCTAAACTCAGACCTTTTCCTCCTCAATCCACGTCAAACAAATAGAGACCCTTTGATGGAGACTATGAAAAGAAATTCACACGGCCAAGATTACAGGCCAATGTAAAATGTCTGAGAGCTGTCACCTTGCCACACATTTCTAATTGCATCACCCTTTTCCTGGACAACAGTCTTCTACAGAGCAGAATTAGCTTATGATCACAAAGAAATATAATATTCTCTTTCTCCCAGAATATATCTGAGAAATATTGCAACTGACATTTTTACATTAACAGCACATCCCTAGCCAAATGCGTTGGTTTTAAACCGCACATTAAAAGTTCTTGCTTTGGTAGCATGTTAAGCCAAGTTTTCAGTAATAAACATCATAAATTATCTATTAACAGCAAAAAAATATTTGTGCATTACTGCTTCTTCACTTTATTAGGGGATCAGACATGAAAAAAAAAAAAATCTGTCTGCCTTGATCTTCTTCCTCTTTCTCGACAATGAATAAAAGTTGCAGTTTCTACAGTGAAAGTGTATGCCAGCTGAGACAGCCTATCTTACCAAACCCGCCAGAACATCCAAGAAGGGAGTTTCTGCTTTGCCTCCCTGGCACCAGCCAGCTTTGTCTAACAGATCTGCAACGGAGCTGGCAAAGGGCTGAGCAACCGGCTGAACACCTGCACTGAGGCCAGGCTTGATCCTGCATCAGAAACAGAATCGGTCGTCCAGGAGTTCACGCTCCTCCTGCTACAAGAGTCAAAAGAATCAGCAGTGTGGATAATGACAGACATGAAAAGAACACAGCCTGTTTTTCTTTCTTTTTTTTTTTTTTTTAATCTGACAGACAATCGTTTATTCTCTTCATCTGGAGACATTTGATCAAGGCAGATACAATTTCAGAACTTGAATTTCAGGCGTGAATGATTGGTGCTACTTTTTATAGATGTTACAAATTCAAATTGGTTTAGAGATGATGTCTGGCCCCAAACATGCATTTCGTTACACATAACAGATTCTGCTAATCTTCAAAACAATTAATTGAGAATCTTTTAGCCCTGGCCATTAAACAAATTACTCAGCCTGACAGGCAATTACATAGATACATACTTCTCTCTAGATGAATGCTTTCAATTGTGTAAGTTTTGACAGATGCTGTAAGAATAAGCTAGGTAAATGAAATGTGTATTTTAATACCGAGCTACCTCTTTTCAACCTATTGAAAAGATTTCTGCTCCTCGACTCTCTGCATAGGGTACTGCTTACATTTTCTTGGGTTTTCTATTCTACAATTTCTTGTGCCTCTTTAAAAATATGCATGTGTAAATGTTGTATTAATTACAATTTAGAAATCATGTAGTTTAGTAATTGACTAATAAGTGTAAGTTCTATTTATAGCAAAAAGGAAAGACATATTTAAAAAGAAAAAAAAATTATTGTTAGTCAGGACCAATTGTAAATTTCAAAGATTCAGAAAAATACATCTTTCTTGAGTTACACGCCCTTCATAACCATCAACTCTGTTCATACGATTCAGATAAATGGATAATTTATAAAAATCAAAAGACAAGATTGGCAAGGTTGTAACAACAAACACAATAAAACAAAGGAGAAGATTCACCACATATCAGAAATTAGTTTTAATATTCAAAAGTATGTGACTCATAACAGCTCAGAACGCAATGATAATTACTGTCAGGAACTTAATTGTAATGTTGAGCTTCACTTCAAGTCACAGTTAAGGGAGTTGGTTTTATTTTTTCTGTTTCCATTCAATTAGGAAACCAAACATTTCAAACTTGATTTAATAAACATTTGAATACAATGTCCAAATTTTTAGATTTCTTATAGAACAATACTTAACACCTCTTCAAAATGTTCTAACAGAAAACACTTAATGTAAAATACCATCCTGCCTTCATAAATATTAATAAATGAAATAAAATATTGTGAAAAGATAATGAAAACAGAGCATTGACATTAATGAAATTAATTAAGAGTTTAAAAAATTTCTACTTCTTTTCCTTATGAAAATTTAATTGGGAGATACATACTTGTGAATATTAATGTCTAACTAATCTACTATTGCATTGTTGGTTGTTCTTTTTTAAATGTACATGATGTGCTATATTACAGCCTTCTGTTTAGTTCGTGATCAAATATCTAATTCATGTTCTAGAAAAAGATTTATAAGGGAGCCTGTAAAAAATTAACAATAATACACATAAAATACTTGCATTTTGGAAGCACTCAAGGAAATTTATGGTCTCCAATGCCATTTTTCTGTAATATACAGAGGCTTATTTAAAATGCTTTTTCTCTATTGTGTTTGCTGTAGATAAGCTACTAATGATGATGAAAATCATCTCTAATGAAATCTGTTAAAGCCCAACTAATAAAGTACGTAAGAATCTACTCCCAGAGATTAACACCTGTAATATATGAGAATCACAGAGAAGCAATGATATGGTAAACAACTTCATAATTGTTAACAAAAATCTAGTGCTTTCAAGAAGTAACAGAATAGTAGAGCTGGTGACTAACCAGCACTGTAAAGTAAGGAAGAAATTACAAATTGCTTCCTCCCATTATTCTCTTGAGTTATCGTATTTCATAGGTGGGAAAACTATGCGTTGGCAAAAAGAGGAAACTTTATAAATTTTCCACGGATACTCCCTGTAGGCTTACTTTTGAAGCACCAGGGGTGACATGTAGTGCCAGATGCAATGGCAAGTTTTGCGTATTTGCTTGCTTAGCACAAAACCAAGAACTTTATCACACATGTAAGCCTGCAGCAGCAGTTCACATGAGTAACCACATCTCAGCTTAAAACAATCCAAATAGCACAGTGGAAAAGAATGTTGAATTGATTTGTGGTTTGAATGGTGACACCCTGTCTTATTGAATGCAGCAACAATTATCAAAATGTTTGAGTTTCTTTTGTGCAGGAAACAAGTTTGACAAAGCGTAGAAAAGGCTGTTTTCTTGTAGTTTCATTATGCCTTTTTTAATGTGGGTTTATGTTATCTTTTACTGGTTTAATTCTCTCATCAAGTAGCAGTGTTAAATGTGTAGGCACACAAAGGAACCTTAACCCAACTCTCCATCTTGCCCAACAGCCAATTTGCTCCTTTTCCTCACGAAATCTCTCCTGTTTCTGCCTTCTCTCATGCTTCTTCCCATTTGTTTGAGTCCATTTTTGTGCAGGTTATCCAAATATCATGTTATATAAAAGAACATATGGTATAACTGGTTCAGAAATTATTATCCAGCATTTTTCCTTCCCTACAGAACTGTTTGCACTAGTTCCTCACGTGATCACAAAGATCCCACGTTCAAGGCTGCTGTATTGATCTTCAAAGCATTACATGCTTTGGATCTTAGCTGTTTGAAAGATCCTTTCTCCCCCTCTTGCAATTTCTTTGCTCCATTGAAAAATAAAATGTGAGGGCAAACATTTCCTTTCATCTGGGGGAAATAGAGTTTACATGAGAATTAGGCTGAAAAATCAGAACCCAGCACAAAGAGCAGTCCTAACTTTGCCTATCTTCAAAACAAAATGCGAAGACTGCATCCTTCAATTCGGATGCAACTACTCATCTTTACACTTTCACTATCACTGTACACAATATTTGATGTCTTCTTCCTAGTTTGAAGGGGGTGGTGGCAGTAATTTATTTTTTTTTTGGACAGATAAATATACTGGAATATATTCCAACAAAAATACTGGAAACTTGACCAATTTAAAAAAAAAAAAAAAATCACAAAAACCTTTTAGGTGGACGTGTGAAGCCCATTTCTAAAATGCAGTCGGTCAAATGAACATTTGATGTATAAAGTAGTCAAGTGCACAAATCAACTGCTCTGGGGAAAGCTGCATCCATAAATCAATGGCAGGATTACATACACCCATGATACAAGTAGATTTCTCATCTGGAAAGACATATTGTGTCAGATATTCTTAAGCATTGTAGGTCTGAATTACATATCAACTTCTGATCAAATCATGGAACAAAATGTTTATTTCATCTGACTGGTGATCAGAACACTATGTAGGATGGAGATACCAGGAGAATTGACGGAAGGGATAAGCTATGTAAAAATTAAGATTAATTATATGACTTCATTTCAGATGGTATATTCTATAGCCTCTGCAAACTGGTTAAATTTCTGTTGAAGTTATAATTAGATTTGAAACCAGTTCAGCTAAAATAAGGGCATTAGGTAGTCCTGTAATTATTTCAAGATGATGCAGGCTTTTTAATGCAGTAGATATATTTCAGCCATAGACAATTCTTAAGTGAAATTTTCATGGATATATTCCTATAATCATAGACTTAATAAGCATACCAAAATTGAAGATTCAAGTATACAGTAACTTTCATAAGGGGATTAGAGATTTCAAAAAAGCTTTTTGTTATAGATAACACCATGGGTTTGCTCCTATTCAAATTCTGCTGTATTTGCCTAAAATGAAACTGTCAGATATTAAAGCCATTATTTTTTTCTTGTTCAGCAACATTGTCATTCCAAAGGCCATAAAACTTGAAGAAAAAGAAAGAGGAGGTGGAAAAGGACAGAAAATCAAAATGCAGACTGTAAGAAAACAGCTGTTATTACTAGTGGGAAGATGTTAGTCTTCCTCGAGAGATGAAGTCTCAGAGAACAAAATGTAGAGAGCAAATTCACATACATTCATCATCCATACTGTCTAAATCAGTGTGAAGATCTCATTCATACTCTCTTTTAAAAAAATATTTTCCTAATCTTTTCCACACTCCACTTCTGGGACCTCAGTTCACCAATCATTGCTTTAAAAGATATCTTACATCTTTAGTCAACTCTTCTTAATGCTCTATGTTCAATAGTACCCATCTTCAACTGTTCCTCTCATTTTTTTTCTGATGCAGTAATGGTTATAGTATGTCTTAATTTGTTTTAAATCCACATATTTTATAACCCTTTCCTTTCTCCAAATAAAAGATCCCCTTTCAAGGCATGTGAAGGTTAACTGTCACTTTATGAATATTGAAAGACTTCATTCTTCTGTTGAAAGAAGCAGAAGCCTTTAATCTGAAGATTTCTTTTAATGACTCTGACATGGTAATTGCTCTACAGATAATACTTGATTGAGCTACATGTGCTAGTATGCCAGAGGAGATCTCAAAACTTCAAACAACTATATTAGCACTCATTTCCCTTCCACATTCTGGATTTATACCAGGTTGCACATACACAACCCTAGTTGCATACTAAGACTTTTTAATCTTCTCTGTCATGAAAGCTTTATTTTCTTGTTCCTCATTTAAACACTGTACTACTACAAGTTTTGATACTGTGAGGTAGGAGTTGCAACTGCTGGATACCTCTTAGCAATAATACTGAAACCTCCTAGAACTGCTCAAGATGACAATCAAGTCAGTAACTACATGGAAATTTGAGACAATTGAGCCTCTTCATAGCTGTACAGTTATGCGAGTAAATAGATTAAAAACTCAAACTACTAGTCAATTGAGACAGTACGTTCTTCATTGGCTTCCCCTCCATCCCAAACATGGCAAGAGATTTATGGCTAGACATATGCTTCGACTAATTAGTGTCTTTACAGAGCTGCATGCACATGAAGGGATACATAAAATGCTACAGATGGAAACTAGTAAGAAGCAACAGATTAAAATTGAAAATAAGCAACAGTGCAGTAAATAACGTTTAAATACCACAAGATTTTCTCATCTGAGATAACTGAAGCAAAACTTCACAAAACTTTCCTTTATTCTTATGTTTGAGAGACTTAAGGAAATCTGTTGTGATAAAACTATCAACTAGTTATGGAAAGAAAGTTATAAATCACACACTAGAGAGAATATTAAAGTGAGCAGAAGTTTTCTTTCTGTCATGAACAAAAATCCAAGCTACAGTTTTAGAAAATTACATGCAAGAAAGAAAAACAAACAAATAATAAAAAAACCAACCTAAAAAGTAAACACTGACAGTATCAGGAGTATGCTGAAGAATATAATCATACACTGCAGCTGCTATGGCTTCAAGCTGGTAACATACAATCACATTGGTTATGGGAGAGGAAATGCAGGTCAAAGAAAACAAATAGAATTAAGTGATAAAGATGGCCCTACATAACAGTACATTACTGTCATGGTTTAACCCCAGCCAGCAACTAAGCACCACGCAGCCACTCACTCACTTCCCTCCCCTCAGTGGGATGGGGGAGGAAATCAGGAAAAGAAGTAAAACTTGTGGGTTGAGATAAGAACAGTTTAATAGAACAGAAA